>CM041779.1:339557694-339784629 GCA_023374045.1 Limonium bicolor
ACCATTTCGGTGCCATGGAGTTCCACCATTGAAGGAGCTTGAGCTTGTATTTTTACATATTGTTACTCTCCTTTGCTTCTAGGTAAGGAATCTCAAATAAAAACTTCATTTCCTTCATGTTTTTGTGGTAACCGAAAATACATATTGAAGGAGCTCTTTGTGTGACTTTGTTCTAGCTTCATTCCAACTCTTCATGGACTAGGTGGAGTCCTCTCTTGTTAGATATTCAAACTCTCTTCAAAGAGCAAGGTAAAACAACTACATTAATGTTTTTGAAACAATGTAAAATTAGGGTTTACAATGAGATGAAGCTTATAGCTTGAATACTCATTATAATGTTTGTATATTGTTTAGAACTTGTCAAAGAATCAAATACCCTACCGGTTTTTAAAGGAAACAAGAAAGAAGTTATTTGCAAGAGAGGTAAATCTACTAACCTAATGTTGTTTAATGCCTTAGGAGAAATGAGCTTATAATGCTTGTTAAAACTACCTAAAGAGCAAATGGTGAATGACTTAGTAAAGTGTTCTCAAGAGCTTAGTAAAAGGCATATGTGTTGTTGAGTGTATTTGCAGGTTAAAGGCAAATATATTGTGGAAATTCAGTGTTTATGATTTATGCATCTTAAGGGCCTAAGAGCCATGTCATTTAAGGGCCTAAGTGCCATGCAATTTAAATTATGCACTATATTGTGATGTAGTGCTTTATGAGTGGAGTTTGTGTTAATAAGTGCTTGATGGATTTTTAGTGTTCTTGGTTGTTTGTTGGTAAAAACAATGTGTTTGGTTTAGTAATGTTCTAGGAGAACCTATGTCGAAATTTAGGTAATAAATGAGAAGCTCTAAGAGTTAAAATGAGTTTGATAAGTTAAGAGGTGTTTAGATTGGTTAAGTGTTGTTCTTGGGTAAGAAACATGCATTAAGGTGATTTAGGATGTCACAAGGACTTAGGCATGAGCTTGAGGTTTTAGTATGTGCCAAAGTCATTTTGGACTTAGATAAAGACTTAGGCAAACTTTGGTAAAATAAGGAGAAAGTGTAAACTTGGAAAAGAATTTCAAGAATGACATAAGGAGTTAGTTGTGAGAAATAGTGCTTAAGAGATGATGTTAAGATGAGGAGAAAGCATTTTGGGATAGTAGTTATCATAGGTGAGAAACACCATTTAGAAACCTAGTAAAATGTTGTAAGTGTTAAGGAATTTTACAAGGAAATAAGTAAAGGCTTAAGGAATTAGAAAATGAGTTTTATGAGTGTTTAAGGATGTCTTAAGGTGTATTTGAAGTGCCTAAATGAGGTTAGGGTGTACTAGGGTATATGGGGTGAAGTTTGGAGTTGAATGTAAAAAGGAAAACAAGGGTCTGGGCCAGACCGAACTTGCGACCGAACTTGCAAGGTCGGTCGAGCCCAGTTTACCCTGCGAGAATTGGCTTCTGGAATGGACCGACCTTGGGGACCGGACTTGCAAGGTCGGTCGGGCTTGTATTTTGTGTACGGATTGAGTTACTGGAATCGACCGAACATAGGACCGGACTTGGCAAGTTCGGTCGGGCTAAATTTTCAAAGGGAAGAAACTCTCGGGAAAGACCGAACATGCGACCGAACTTACAAGGTCGGTCGGAGTAGAAAATTTTGACGGAAATGTGTTCTGGAATCGACCGAACTTGGGTAAGTTCGGTCGGTAAGGTCGGTCGGACCTAAACTTGTAAAAAAAAAACAGAAAAGAATGTGACCTATGTAGTTAACCCTAGGGTGTATAATGAAGGTAACCTAGGGTAAGATAGACATTAAAACATGTCATACAATCATGTTAAATACTTAGTAAGTTTGAAGTTAAATAAATAATTAACCGACGTTATTAACTATGTATAGGAGTGACCTACGGAGGAAACCAAACGAGGCAAGGACCAAGGTATGGTTTTCTTGTGTTGTCTACCGGTTTACACCGGCTTGTGTGTTGTATGTTTTTCTGTGTGTTTATGACGTTATAAGATCTAAACATGTAATGAGTTTACAGTTGTTCATATTATTGTGATGTTATGATGTGACTCATTTCCCTTGTGTGTGTCTAACATGACTTACCACCTATTGTGTATTGGTTGTTAAGTTCCACATGAACTTCTAACAAGTGTTAACTGGGAAGTGAGGAATCCGGTTGTCCGGTCATGCATGTAAGTTAAGAGTAGATATCTGAATCAGATTCGACTCTTATGTTGTTAAGATTGTTCTCCTTAATCTGGCGTTCGATCTCCCGCTAGCTTCTTCCAAAGCTTACCTATTCTGACTTATGATCGGTTTAGTGGGAACATGTGTTTGTGTGGTGTGTTCGGGTCACTAAATCCGAACCATCTGTGACTTAAGTTACTCGTTCGTCTAACAGAACGGTAATGAGTGTGTTTAACGAGCTTAACATGAGAGTGAATCACTCTCTAGGCTCTTGTGTTATTTGACCCTTGTGGTTTGTTATTGTGGAACGAAGATCCACCGTGTATGTAATGATGAGCTGTGCACTATTGATGCTATGCCCATGTTATGTTATGTATGTAAATGAATGCCATGTTATCATGACAATTAGTTGCGCGTATCCCGGTAGCCGATGGGCTGCGCGTTAACCATACCAGCCAAGGGTTGCTGACCCCCTCGGGGGATCCATATTTCTTATACTGCAGGATGAGGATCGAAGAAGCGGAGTGGCTCTAGATCCTAGGAAGTGATTTACTTTTGTATACTTTTGGGATGATGGCCCGGGATGCGCCTGTGCTCCCGTGGCGTTATATATATTGGTTGTTGCAGTTAACAGTGATGTGATACAGTGAAGAATATGTAAACACTCGGTATTGTATATGATGTATTTATGGTTTAGTTTTATGCTCGGGAGTCTGATCATCAGACCGGTACACTTGTATTTATTCTGCCTTGTCAACCACGTGGGTGGTTGACGGCGTTGTAGCACCGAAGCGTTAGTTACTGTTTAGTTATTCTTTTCCGCTGCGATTTCATTTAGTGTTATGTGCGTAGTAGGGGTGTTACAAAAAGTGGTATCAGAGCGAAGTATCGCTCTGATGACTAGAATACCGAGCTTAGGAATATACCGAGTTAGGAAACCTAACTACAGTTACTTCAGTGAACATTATGGAAAAGTTAACCACTAACTAAGTGTGGAGATACCTTATTGTCGGGAAGCGTTACAATCGTTGGACCGATAAGTGTGCAAGCATATTGCTAATGAATATTCATGTGAATACAGATGGCAGGTAGACCGCGAGGTAGAGGCCGCGGAAGTGGTACTGGTAATATGGGTGACCAGGGCGAGAATACTACGGCCAGGTTATGGCTGAGGCTGTAGCAGCCGCTGTAGCCCAGATGGTACCCCAGCTTGTGGCTGCGATACAGCAGGGGCAAATGCCCGGAGTTCAACCACCACCGCCACCGCCACGAGAGACCAATTGGGTCAAGGCATTGGCAGACTTGAGACCCCCTTCGTTTCATGGGGAGACCGACCCACGTAAGCTGGAGGCGTACATCTCCGAGTTGGAGACCGCCTACGAGACCTTGGCTGTACCGCAGAGGCTAAGGTCCGTCTTGCCGCTTACTACCTGAAGGGTTCGGCACAAAACTGGTGGAAGCTTGTGAGAGAGGACCGGATGGCGGATCCTCAGTTTGGATGGAGGGAGTACACGGCTCTGCTGCGAGCCAAATACTACCCTGTGCACGTTCAAGAGGCCAAGCGCCTTGAGCTGGATAGTCTGAGGCAGGGGGACAAGGTGTCGGTTGATGAGTATTACACTGCATTCACCGGCCTTGTCCACCTGTTACCGGACCTGGGATACTCGAACCGGGTGCTGGTAAACCGTTTTTACAACGGTCTCAGCCACCGTCTTCGCTATGGGATGGGGCCAGCTGAGTATACTACCTTGCAGGTAATTTAAATAAAGAGTGATGTGAATATGTGTAGTCTACAAGTGAGTATTGATGTGAGTTTGTGAGTATGTATTGCGGGGCATGACTGACCATCCTAAATTCAGGAGTGCTATCATGCCGCTGCTAAGGTGGAGATCACCGTCCGTCTGAGGGACGAGGAGAATGCGCACAAGCGCAAGGCCACGAGCGAGGGCCAGAGTCCGCAGGGGTACGGGGGAGGAAAGAAGAAGAAGAAACCTTATCCCCAGCCCCAGAAGAGTCAGCACCAGGGTGACAAGGGCCAAGCCCAAACCACCACAGCTGAGGAGCCACTGAAGCTCACATATGCTTATGCGGCGAAGCCCCTACGCTCTTACCCACCTAAGGGTAATTATTTAATCTTGTGTGATAAGTGAAGTGTATGTTGATAAGTTGTGAAACAAGTACTGAGTGTGTATTGTATTAGCAGCTAGCACGGGCTCTGGACCGGAGCGCCACTATTACTGTAAGTGGTGCAATGGAGACCACCCCGGCAAGACTGCAAGGGAAATGAGGTGCAGTGTCGCTACTGCGAGAAGTGGGGTCACCGTGACCACGAGTGTTACCGGAACCCCAACAGCAGAGTTAACAAGCCCAGAGGGCAGTGGAAGGGTAAGGCCACAGCAGCTATTGATGGCCCGAAGACGGCTAACCAGCCACCCACAGATCAGAGGCACACTGATTCCCAGAAGGGGAAGGGGTCGGGACCTAGCAAGGCCGCCCTGAATGTGGTGGACCGGTCTGAGGCGCCAGGGCCCTCTTCTAGACCAGGTACCGCCTAAACTGTTGAATGTAATAAGTGATTGCATACCGCATTTCATGCATGTGTGTATTAATGAGTCCAAGCGTGTTATCATGTAAGTAAAGAGTTAAAGAATAGTGTGAAAGACACCTAATTAGATAATTCTAAACTTAAAGGAACCTTCAATATATGTTATCCAATCCCACCCACACCAAACCCTGAAGAAACCACCATCAACATCACCGACTTTCCAATGGAGCAATGTCAGGTTATCCAGCCAGGTATGATACTTTTAAATGGATACCTGACACCGGAAGCACAAATCCATGTCATCAGACGATGCGACGAACTTGGAGCTAAACCTGGAGGTTTCTACACACCGAATATCCGAACGGATCAAGAATGCAATTGAAGATGATGTGCATGGGTAAGGACTGGAACCCTTACACCAAGTCATATCAAGAAGTGCGAGCTGAAGATGGAGCAACAGTACCAAGTATACCTGAGGAGTTCCGTGCGGTCGTTAATCACGCCGTGGGAATTGCTCAACAAGTTGAAACGGATTCAATTCCAAATGTGGAAGCAGATTTGTGTATTGTGAACTTCTACCAGAAAGGTGGACGGTTAGGTTTACACCAAGATAAGGACGAGTCACCCGAGTCTCTAAGTAAGGGAGTACCGTGGTGTCTTGGTCCATTGGTGATACCGCAGTGTTTGTGTATGGCGAGCAGAAGCGTGCTGATCTCGCAAGGAAGTTAATACTAAAGTCAGGAGATGTGTTATATGGGTGGGCAGTCAAGGATGCTATACCATGGCATCAGGAAGATCAAACTGAATACCGCACCGTCGGCAGTGATCAATGCCACACACATGAAACCCGGACGTTTGAATTTGACCTTCAGACAATTTAAAGCCTTGTATAATTCTGTAATGTGTTAAGCCAGTATATGTTAAGGAAGTTATGTATGTGTTAAGTTATATCAACCATGTAAACCAACAATGTTGTAAAGAGAAGGTGTTAATGAATAAAGTGGAGTTATTGAAGTATATCAACCGTGTTGTTACCCAGTACTTATTAGTTTGCCAATGAATTAGGCTGTGCACTCGGAACGGGAGGTACACTGAGTGTCTGCAATGAGGCAGAAGCCGGCAAGAGCGGCACAATCCTCACCGGTACCTTTCCAGTGAATGGCGTGGATGCATCGATCTTGTTCGACTCTAGAGCCTCACACACATTTATTTCGCTATCCTTTGCGAAGAGGCTGGGGTTAGATGGAGATGAGATGCCAGACTTCTTGGTCACTCTCCCATCGAAAGAGCGGATCAGGTGTACCCGCTACCACCGAGATGCTGTTGTGCGAATCAGAGGTGAAGAGTTTCCGATCGACTTGATAGAGTTCGACGGACTTGGATTTGATGTGATTGTCGGGATGAACTGGTTGGAGCGGTACAAGGGCAGAATCCTATGTGCCGAGCATCGACTGCTTCTTCGGAGTCCATCTGGGGTTACCATATCATACCGCCAGAGGCCCAGGGAGCCTTTGACTCAGATCATCACCGCCATGGCCATGTATCGTGAGTTACGACGAGGGAGTGATGTATACCTCTGCTATGTCCAGGACATAGAGAGAGACCCTGAGTTTAGCCCAGATGTGCCGGTAGTGTCGGAGTTTCCTGATGTATTTCCTAAGGAACTGCCGGGCATGCCGCCAGCACGAGAGGTTGAGTTTGAGATCGACTTAGTTCCGGGCACTGGACCCATTGCGAAAGCACCTTATCGTATGGCTCCAGCAGAGATGACAGAGCTCAAGGAGCAGCTGAGAGACCTACTCGACAAGGGCTTTATCCGCCCTAGTGTTTCACCATGGGGAGCGCCGGTCCTCTTCGTGAAGAAGAAGGACGGTAGCCTCCGCCTGTGTATTGATTATCGGGAGCTGAATGCTGTTACGGTGAAGAACCGTTACCCTTTACCACGCATCGACGATCTATTTGATCAGCTGAGGGGAGCATCAGTATTCTCCAAGATAGACTACGTTCCGGATACCATCAGATTGCCATCCGTGACAGTGATATCGAAAAGACAGCATTCAGACTAGGTATGGGCATTATGAGTTCACAGTTATGCCGTTTGGCTTATCAAATGCACCAGCAAAGTTCATGGACTTAATGAACCGTTTGTTCCAAGATCAGTTGGACAATCAGTGGTAGTCTTCATCGATGATACTTGTGTATTCTAAATCAAGAGGTGAGCACGAAAGCCACCTGAGAAATGTGTTACAAACATTGAGGAGGAATCAGTTGTATGCAAAGTTTTCGAAATGTGAATTTTGGTTGAACCAAGTATCCTTCCTTGGACATGTGATTTCTGAGGCCGGGATCGCTGTGATCCGGCAAAGATAGATGCAGTGCGCACCTGGCCTAGGCCGAAGACAGTACCGATATCAGGAGCTTCCTCGGTCTGGCAGGTTATTATAGGAGGTTTGTGAAGGACTTCTCCAGTGTCTCGAAGCCGATGACTTCCTTAATGAAGAAGGATGCACCATTCGAGTGGACAGTCGACTGTGAGAGTTCTTTCACGAGTCTCAAGGATGCTCTGACATCTGCACCAGTCCTGACTATACCAGACGGTCCAGATGGTTTTGAGGTCTACTGCGACGCATCAGGCAGAGGTATGGGTTGTGTATTGATGCAGCACGGGAAGGTCGTAGCATACGCCTCCCGTCAGCTGAAGAAGCATGAGGAGAACTACCCTACCCACGACTTAGAATTGGGTGCCATTGTCTTCGCATTGAAGATATGGCGACATTATTTGTATGGGGTAAGTGTGACGATTTATTCTGACCACAAAAGCTTAAAGTACTTGTTCACTCAGAAAGAGTTGAACATGAGGCAAAGAAGGTGGGTTGAATTTCTGAATGACTACGATATTAATCTGCAATATAAAGAGGGTAAGGCAAATGTGGTAGCTGACGCATTGAGTCGCCGAGCACACTCTCTCCATTCGCTAGTCTCCATACTGGCTTGGTTGAAGAGGTGCGGAGTGCTCAGATGACGGATCAGTATATGCTGGAGATCCGGCAGAAGCTTATTGACGGCACATTCGAGGGTCAGAAGTACGACTTCAGACTCCACGATGATGACCTGATTAGGCTGAATGGCCGATTGTGTATACCTAGGAGTGGCGCTGAGTTGAAGGAGCGCATATTGAGTGAATCCCATTGTTCTACTACTTCGATTCACCCCGGAGCTTCAAAGATGTATAAGAGTATGAAAAGGTATTTTTGGTGGACTGGAATGAAGAAAGATGTAAGTGATTATGTGTTGAGGTGTCTCACTTGCCAGAAGGTCAAGTTTGAGCACCGACGGCCTGGTGGTATGGTACAGCCAATGCCAGTGCCTGAGTGGAAGTTCCATGATATCTCCATGGACTTTGTAGTAGGGCTTCCGCCTACAAGGGGAGGTCTGAATATGATATGGGTTGTAGTTGACCGACTGACCAAGGTGGCCCGATTCATTCCGATGAAGGACACTGGAAAGTGGCAAGATTGGCAGAACTCTTTGATAAAGAAATTGTAAGACATCATGGTGTACCGAAAACGATTGTATCTGACAGAGATACCAGATTCTTATCCAGATATTGGAAGTCTACACGAGAGGCATTGGGTACTGAACTGAAATTGAGTACAGCGTTTCACCCACAGACCGATGGTCAGAGTGAGCGCACCATTCAGACACTTGAGGATATGCTACGTGCTTGTGCACTTGACTTTCAGACCAGCTGGATTGATAAGTTACATCTGATCGAGTTTAGTTACAACAACAGTTACACGCTTCGATCAAGATGTCTCCCTTCCAGGCCGTACGGTAGACCATGCGCACGCCATTATGCTGGGATGAGTCGAGTGAGACGGTCATTATAGGACCAGAGTATCTTGAACAAGTCCAGGCAGAAGTTCGCCAGATCCGGGCTAACATGAAGGCAGCTCAGGATAGACAAAAGTCGTACGCAGATGTGCGCAGACGTGACATGGAGTTCGCCGTGGGCGATCAGGTATTTTTGAGAGTATCCCCCATGAAGGGAGTATTCCGTTTTGGCCAGAAAGGCAAGTTGAGCCCAAAATATGTGGGGCCTTATGTTGTGATGGAGCGGATCGGCCCGGTAGCCTATAGACTAGACCTACCCGCCGAGCTGGGCAAGGTACATGATGTATTTCATGTGTCCCAGTTGAAGAAGTATATGTCTCATCCGTCTCATGTGCTTCAGCCTGAAAGGCTAACCTTAGAGCCAACCATGCGATCAGTGGAGACTCCGGTACGGATTCTGGATACTAAGACTCGAGACACTCGCCATAAGTCTGTGAGACTGGTGAAAGTCTTTGGTCTAACCAAGACGTTGAGGAGGCCACTTGGGAGCTGAAGATAAGATGAAGGCGAAGTACCCGTCATTGTTTACTTCTTAGTCCTTATGTGTATAGGGTACGGGGCGTACCCCTTTTTAAGGGGGTAGAGCCGTTTCGGTTAGTGTGTACGACGTGTATTTGAATACATCGTCTATGTTATGTTGTTATGTTACAGACCGTTGTGTCTGAATGATGTGGATAATGTTGTATGGACCTTGCGTCCAATGTTAGGTCCCGATGTTATGTTGTGGACCTGGTGTCCAATGTATGTAAGTGTGTTGTTAATGATGTATGGAAGTATTGTTTATAAGTATTCCTGTGTTCTAATATTTAGGATATGTGGAAGTATGAACTTTGAGGGCAAAGTTCTTTTAAGGGGGGTAGATTGAAATACCCCAAACCTTAATATATTGTATAAACACTTAAATATGGTGTATTAAGACTAAAAGAGTCTTAGAAACATTAGTAAACAAATTTAAACAAAAGAAAACACAAAATGTGCTTTAAAGTCAACAAGAGCCAAAATGTGATCTAAGCTTGGGATAAACTTGGTTAAGACCTAATGAACTTACCAAGACCTCATTTATACACTAATGAACATATTTAACCAATTACCAAAGAAAACCAAGCTTGAAAACAAGTTTAAACACAAAATGTGTTTAAGGAGTCTTAAAGCACATTTTTGAAAAATTGTCTTGTAAATGAGTTTTGAGTGGCTAGATGTCCATCATTACTCTTAAATATATATGTGTGTACTATATAATATCACATTTGGATGTCTATATCAATGGGAAATCAAAAATTTCACTTCTATGTGCCTTGTTTTCATGAATAGTGATTTTTATAAGCTATTTTGTAACATATATTGTATAAGTAATTAAATTGACAAATAAAGACTATAATACCTCACATTACTATTGGGGGCCGGCTTTTAAGGTTGGTGACACACCACCCTTGTTAGCTTGTTAAGAAAATAAATAAACTACTTAGTACCTTTTTACTTTATAAAGTATAAATATCTTCAAAAGCGAATTCTATCTCATTCCTCATTTCTTCCCTTGTATTCACACGCTCCACACCCTCTCTTCCTTCTCTTCCACGGTAATACCACACACCTCCATTAAACCTCTTCTTTGATCTCTTGTAAAATCTAGCTCACTTGTTCAAATCAAAAACAAACACCACCAATCTCTTCCTCTCATCAAGCTCTTCATTTCTATCTCTTAAAATTCCAAGACCACCATTTCGGTGCCATGGAGTTCCACCATTGAAGGAGCTTGAGCTTGTATTTTTACATATTGTTACTCTCCTTTGCTTCTAGGTAAGGAATCTCAAATAAAAACTTCATTTCCTTCATGTTTTTGTGGTAACCGAAAATACATATTGAAGGAGCTCTTTGTGTGACTTGTTCTAGCTTCATTCCAACTCTTCATGGACTAGGTGGAGTCCTCTCTTGTTAGATATTCAAACTCTCTTCAAAGAGCAAGGTAAAACAACTACATTAATGTTTTTGAAACAATGTAAAATTAGGGTTTACAATGAGATGAAGCTTATAGCTGAATACTCATTATAATGTTTGTATATTGTTTAGAACTTGTCAAAGAATCAAATACCCTACCGGTTTTTAAAGGAAACAAGAAAGAAGTTATTTGCAAGAGAGGTAAATCTACTAACCTAATGTTGTTTAATGCCTTAGGAGAAATGAGCTTATAATGCTTGTTAAAACTACCTAAAGAGCAAATGGTGAATGACTTAGTAAAGTGTTCTCAAGAGCTTAGTAAAAGGCATATGTGTTGTTGAGTGTATTTGCAGGTTAAAGGCAAATATATTGTGGAAATTCAGTGTTTATGATTTATGCATCTTAAGGGCCTAAGAGCCATGTCATTTAAGGGCCTAAGTGCCATGCAATTTAAATTATGCACTATATTGTGATGTAGTGCTTTGTGAGTGGAGTTTTGTGTTTAATAAGTGCTTGATGGATTTTTAGTGTTCTTGGTTGTTTGTTGGTAAAAACAATGTGTTTTGGTTTAGTAATGTTCTAGGAGAACCTATGTCGAAATTTATAAATGAGAAGCTCTAAGAGTTAAAATGAGTTTGATAAGTTAAGAGGTGTTAGATTGGTTAAGTGTTCTTGGGTAAGAAACATGCATTAAGGTGATTTAGGATGTCACAAGGACTTAGGCATGAGCTTGAGGTTTTAGTATGTACCAAAGTCATTTTGAACTTAGATAAAGACTTAGGCAAACTTTGGTAAAATAAGGAGAAAGTGTAAACTTGGAAAAGAATTTCAAGAATGACATAAGGAGTTAGTTGTGAGAAATAGTGCTTAAGAGATGATGTTAAGATGAGAGAGAAAGCATTTGGGATATTAGTTATCATAGGTGAGAAACACCATTTAGAAACCTAGTATAAAATGTTGTAAGTGTTAAGGAATTTTACAAGGAAATAAGTAAGGCTTAAGGAATTAGAAAATGAGTTTTATGAGTGTTTAAGGATGTCTTAAGGTGTATTTGAAGTGCCTAAATGAGGTTAGGTGTGTACTAGGGTATATGGGGTGAAGTTTGGAGTTGAATGTAAAAAGGAAAACAAGGGTCTGGGCCAGACCGAACTTGCGACCGAACTTGCAAGGTCGGTCGAGCCCAGTTTACCCTGCGAGAATTGGCTTCTGGAATGGACCGACCTTGGGGACCGAACTTGCAAGGTCGGTCGGGCTTGTATTTTGTGTACGGATTGAGTTACTGGAATCGACCGAACATAGGACCGGACTTGGCAAGTTCGGTCGGGCTAAATTTTCAAGGGAAGAAACTCTCGGGAAAAGACCGAACATGCGACCGAACTTACAAGGTCGGTCGGAGTAGAAAATTTTGACGGAAATGTGTTCTGGAATCAACCGAACTTGGGTAAGTTCGGTCGGTAAGGTCGGTCGGACCTAAACTTGTAAAAAAAAAAACAGAAAAGAATGTGACCTATGTAGTTAACCCTAGGGTGTATAATGAAGGTAACCTAGGGTAAGATAGATATTAAAACATGTCATACAATCATGTTAAATACTTAGTAAGTTTGAAGTTAAATAAATAATTAACCGACGTTATTAATTATGTATAGGAGTGACCTACGGAGGAAACCAAACGAGGCAAGGACCAAGGTATGGTTTTCTTGCAGTCTGTTGTCTACCGGTTTACACCGGCTTGTGTGTTGTATGTTTTTCTGTGTGTTTATGACGTTATAAGATCTAAACATGTAATGAGTTTACAGTTGTTCATATTATTGTGATATTATGATGTGACTCATTTCCCTTGTGTGGTCTAACATGACTTACCACCTATTGTGTATTGGTTGTTAAGTTCCACCATGAACTTCTAACAAGTGTTAACTGGGAAGTGAGGAATCCGGTTGTCCGGTCATGCATGTAAGTTAAGAGTAGATATCTGAATCAGATTCGACTCTTATGTTGTTAAGATTGTTCTCCTTAATTTGGCGCTCGATCTCCCGCTAGCTTCTTCCAAAGCTTACCTATTCTGACTTATGATCGGTTTAGTGGGAACATGTGTTTGTGTGGTGTGTTCGGGTCACTAAATCCGAACCATCTGTGACTTAAGTTACTCGTTCGTCTAACAGAACGGTAATGAGTGTGTTTAACGAGCTTAACATGAGAGTGAATCACTCTCTAGGCTCTTGTGTATTGACCCTTGTGGTTTGTTATTGTGGAACGAAGATCCACCGTGTATGTGATGATGAGCTGTGCACTATTGATGCTATGCCCCATGTTATGTTATGTATGTAAATGAATGCCATGTTATCATGACAATTAGTTGCGCGTATCCCGGTAGCCGATGGGGGCTGGCGTTAACCATACCAGCCAAGGGTTGCTGACCCCTCGGGGGATCCATATTTCTTATACTGCAGGATGAGGATCGAAGAAGCGGAGTGGCTCTAGATCCTAGGAAGTGATTTACTTTTGTATACTTTTGGGATGATGGCCCGGGACGCGCCTGTGCTCCCGTGGCGTTATATATATATGGGTTGTTGCAGTTAACAGTGATGTGATACAGTGAAGAATATGTAAACACTCGGTATTGTATATGATGTATTTATGGTTTAGTTTTATGCTCGGGAGTCTGATCATCAGACCGGTACACTTGTATTTATTCTGCCTTGTCAACCACGTGGGTGGTTGACGGCGTTGTAGCACCGAAGCGTTAGTTACTGTTTAGTTATTCTTTTCCGCTGCGATTTCATTTAGTGTTATGTGCGTAGTAGGGGTGTTACAAATACGCTAACCGAGGTCTCATACCTCCTATGGTTATTTAACGCTCCTTTAACGTTTTTCGCTTTTTAAAGCGTTTCTTTATTTCTTTTGGATTTATTTTCCTTACCAAAATTACTTAGGCACGGTTAGGCCCTTAAATACGATATAAAAATAATTAAATCACCATTTTTAAGTTCGGGGTATTTCACTTTCTGATGCTAGTATTAGCCCAGTAGTAGGATCAACACAAGTGGAAGAGACGGGAACATTTATTCCAGAGAATTTCATTGAGGCACACAGTACATTGGGCGAAGAGCTGGATGGCTCGTTTTCGGGCGGTAATTTAATTATACCAGGCAGGAAGACATAATCATCACACTAACTAGAGGGCATTAACCAACAGGCACTCTTACCCGAGAGCCAAGTTTTCTATACAGACAAAGTTAATGAGACATCGGAGCATGGCCCAAGTCCCGATATTCAGAGACATAGTAAGGCTTGTCTCTCCACTAGGGAAGTTATTGCGCAGACTTCAGAAGAGACTAATGAGTCAGGGCATGGCTCAAGTCCCAAAATTCAGAAGCTAGGGGATTTGAAGGCGCATTCTCCAGAAAAGTCAAATCTGGAGGAGGCTCCAGGGATCGTGGGAGAGATATAATTGCCTTCTCCTGATCAGATTAATTCAAGAGATATGGAGAGAAGTGGGACCCATAGGGTCCGGTCTTCGAAAATACTAGACTCACCTTTGGAGAAATCTTCAATAGGCAAGGAAGGGATATACCTATTTGTCGAATTATTTCACAATACCCCACCATCTACTCAGTCAAGGAATAATATTCCAGCAAGGAATGAAAAAAAAATCTTCAACCCAGATGAAGAAGCAGATGAATGCATCGACTTATTAAGGCAATTGGGATGCCAAGCTCTGAATCTAAACCAAACCAAAGCTAATATCCTTAGCCAAATCCAAGCTCAGCCGTGAAATTTTGGGGCCCAGATAGCGTGTGTTTTTGGCTTTCAGACCATTAGGGGAATGGTTCAAAATTAGTTGATCTCCATCAGGTGAGTAGTTGTATTTTGGGATTAGGTAGATCTAGAGCTTCGGTTCTAGAGAAGGGAGCAAGATGGTTGATGATTGGCACCAAGGCACGGGGAGTAGGCTTTCTAAGTCCGATTGGTGATGTTCTCCATTAGGTGCTAGATTCTTGTTAGGTACTACGTTTCTTCAGGGATGTGTGTAGTTTATCAGGTTGTTTTGGCTAGCTTGGCTAGTGTGCTTTATTTATCCCTAGTTTGAAGGTTTTTAGGTCTGTATCTGGATACGGTGGACACTCTTCCCCCCTCCCCCTTAGTTTTTTCCCACTAGGTTTTACCTAGGGTGGTTTTAACGACGCCCAATATATATCCATCCTCCCGGTGTTCCAGGAAATTTTAATAATAAAATGACTTTAAGCCCAAATTATATAAAAAAAAATCAAGATTCATGATAGACATCACCACCTCCGATTTCCATTCAGCCACCGTCTTCATTCGACTTTCACTCACACCAATACACCATCATAATCCGTAGCCATCAACAAAACTAATTGCACTAAACACCCCACAAGACCACCAGTACACCACTCGCTCCAAACCACATATCACCATCATCATCATTCGCAGACTCCCACCACCAGTCTGTACACACCAGATTGAGACGCAAGTCACCCATACCACAAATCAGTCAAAAACGACAACGCATAGACGAAGAACGGAACCGTGATCCGGATCGGAGTTTCTTCAAAACTGGAGTTTCTTTACAAGTGGAGTTTCTTTTTTCCTTAGCTCCAATTTATTTATGTCTTCTTGCGTTGTTAATTCTATTTCTGAATCCATTAGTGAGTAGTTGTTTTAGCTCCCCGGGTTGGGGAAGCGAACATATTTCGTAGGATTTCTTTTATGTAATCGTTTCACTACTTTTTTTATTAAGGCAGTAGTTTAATTCAAGTTCTTCATGTGTTTTAATTCTTAAATCAATTATTAAAGCTATATTTGTAGTTTTTAATTAAAATGCGGTACTTAGATTAATTAACAAGATAAAAAAAGTTAAACCGGATTCACGACTGGAAGCATCACCCCGCCTATAGGTTAATCTGTTTTCAATAGGAACTGTTCTTAAAACGATTGATCTGTTTCCAGATTAGAGCATTAGTCTAATTCTAGTTCTTCCAGTCAATTAGAATTCATCGTACATGACCCCGTCGTGAATTTTTTATAGTTCCCGAGTTTATTGCAATGTTAGTGAAATTGTTATTTAATAGGATTTAAAGAAATAGGTTAGTAGAATGACCGGGTGCGTCTTTTATTTATGACATTAATCACCTTTAATTCTCGCTTTGTTTTAGTTTATTGTTTGTTAGTTATTTTATTTCTTTTTATTAATTTAGTTACAATTAGACTAATTAAGTAAAATCTGAAAAAATGATGTTTCCTGTTTTATTAGTTAAGTTTAGGCTTCACAGTTAAATTTAGAATTTGTCAATTAATTGAACGAGATGACTGAGATTGACAACCCCACTTCATTCACTAAACCCGCAAACAATAGGTACACTGTCTATATAAATCACATATTTTTACTACACTGATATGTAATTGATATTTAGTGACATTGTGCATGAATGAAAGTGAAATATCTTGTTGTGAAGTTCCAATTGCGAAGCGTA
This sequence comes from Limonium bicolor, assembly GCA_023374045.1. NCBI lineage: Eukaryota > Viridiplantae > Streptophyta > Magnoliopsida > Caryophyllales > Plumbaginaceae > Limonium > Limonium bicolor. Next base: position 339,573,726 of record CM041779.1, read on the forward strand.
ATGAACCTGGTTGATTCTCTTTTGATAATCGGCCAACTCGGTTAATATATCATGTGTCCAATAAAAATATGTTTATTCTTAAAAGAACAACATTAGTTGGAACAGTAATGGTGACGCCAAAAATAGGTGAAATAAATAGTAGTAGAACATACTGTTACCCAATACCCATCGAGTAGCGATCCCAAGGAGAATATTTAATTAACCGGCCATCTATCTTAAAAAGTTCACTTGTGTTAATAACTAATCAATTCGAAGTTAACATGACTCTGGAAAACTGATAGTTTCTTGTCTGGCCAGAAGCGTTTCAACAGATTTTTTTTTTTTTTGGAACAAAAGCGTTTCCACAGAATTAAATAAGTGGATGGTCACAATACTCTTCAAGATTCTTGCGCGCATGCTGTTTCCAAACCGCTAATGCGATTAAATTATCGCTTGATATTGTACCGGTTCATGCGTGACCGTCAATTTTTATAATTTAAAGTACTAGTTTTCAAAAAAAGCTAACTTAATAGTAACAGCTAAAAGGAGGGTATATCCGACTTTGATCTCTCACTTTTTTTTTTCTGAAAAATTCAGAGACCAGAATCCACCTCTAATATACAAGTCCACCTGTAATATGCAAGTGGTAGAAATGCAATTTCATTTCATAAAACCGTTACCTTCTCTTTTTTTTTTTTTACAGGATATAGAATATAAAATGGAAAAAGTAGTCCATTGTCCTGCATTTGTTTAGCGGCAAAACACAAACACCTGAGCACAAAGGCTTAGAACATAACAAAACCATAATCATTGTAGAAACAGAAGTCTTAAATCAAGACCAGCAAAATGGAAACTTAAACCGAAGCCAAAAACCGAAATACACTTTAAGAGCAAATTAGAGGTCAAAAGCATAACGAAAGCTTTCGAAACAAGAATACTCATAAACACATGCTAAAACATATTAAAACAGGTAGCACACACTAAAAGGAAAACAATGCCGCGAACGATCAAAATAGAGCTCAAACGAAGAAGTTGTGTGAAAACAGAGAGGTGTCCGAACCTACAAGTCCGAACGCAAGCCAAACTGCAGAATTACACACGTCCGGACTTGTGTCCGGGTCCGGACGCATGCCGGTTTAGAAATACCGAGACATGTTAGGATATCTGTCCAAACTTACATGTCTGGACAAAGTCCGAGAAAAACTTACACGGGTGTCCGGACTTGTGTCCGAGCTTACAAGTCAGGACATAGTCCGAAATTGTAACCCATAACTCGTTCTCGCTTCACGTCCAGACGGAAGTCTGGACATATAAAATAGGGGAAGGAAAACACATGTCCGAGGCACTGTCCGGACATACAGGCTCGGACGAATGTCAGGACACAACAAAACCTGGAATTTTCAAAGAGAAATAGAAGTAATCCATAGCCAAAAACCACCATTGTTAAAGCATCAAACTTCATATCAAAATACACAAATTGGAACACTTTCCTATTGGGTTTTAACAGAATGAAAACGAAACTCAAAATCAAACTGGAATCACGCAAAAGTAGAGAATCAAACAAAGATATATACAAAAACAAACGATAAATGGAAACCCTCGTGGGTGAACAGACATAACCGAATCCATCTACCACCTACCTCACATCTGAAGCAATTCCTATGACTCCACATAATGCTCCTTTTGATCTCCACATAATGCTCCTTTTGAATCTCCACTCTGGTTCCTAAACAGACGATAAGAATAGAATAGTGTGGAACAGTTTTGTATTGTCTAATTTGTAATAGAGATACAATAACCATATATATAGGCTACAATAGGGTTTTATTACAGACTCAAGTGAGATTTTACATAATAACAATACTATGACCAAACTATATTCTCATGGGCTATTATCTGCCTATGATGCCAAAGCTGTATCAACGAGAGGCATTTGGGATCGGAGAGACAGTAGACATGAATGACCTAGGGTTTTTGTTAGACCGTCAGCCAATTGAGCATCCGTGGGAAGAAATTCGATTTGCAAGCTTCGATTTCTGACTTGTTCTCAAACAAAGAATAATTCTACTGCAACATGCTTGGCACGACTATGGAAAACTAGAGTCGAAGCAAAGTACGTAGCTCTAATATTATCACATTTCAAGATCAAATTTTTTTATTTGAATCCCTAATTCCCATAATTTCTATATCCATAATGCCTTAGAGGTGGCGGCCTCCAAGGCTTTAAACTCGGACTCAGTTGAAGATCGTGCGACGGTTCATTGCTTCTTCAAGCTCCAAGAAACCAAGCCGTCACCCAGATATGATGAGGAAACTGGAAGTGGAACGGTGTTCTGAGTGAGATCCAGCCCAGTTGGCATCAGAATATATGCGAAGCTCAGTCAAGAAGGCAGAGGAGAAAAGAAGCCCTACATTCACCGTCGACTTGAGGTAACGTAAAATAAGTTTTGCTGCAACCTAGTGAACTTCCTTTGGTGTTTTCATATTTATTGATGATGTTGACTGCAAAGCTGATATCTTGCCGGTGAAGGCCATATATTAGAGACTGCCTACTACACTACGAAACAATGTAGTATTTGGATAATCAGGAGATGTGGTAGTGTCTAGGGCTTGAGAGTCGAGTATAGGAGTAGAAACAGGTTTGCAATTTTGCATTTTTGTTTTGGTGAAAAGCTCTTGAATGTAGTGACTTTGAGTGAGGGTTAGACCAATAGAGTTACGGGTAGCTTGAATGCCCATAAAAAAGTGAAGTTCCCCAAGCTCTTTATTGTGAAATTCACGGGCTAGAGATTGGGTTAGTTGATCAATTAAAGATGAGGATGAGGTTGTGAATAGGATATCATCTACATAAACTAGAAGCTAGACAGTCTCACCTTTAGATTTATAGATGAAAAAAAAGGGATTAGATTGTGAGGATGAAAAGCCTATGTGAATGAGGTTGTTATTGAGCCGAGAAAACCATGCTCCGGGTGATTGTTTTAGGCCATAGAGAGTTCTTTGAAGCTTACAAACATGAGTGGGGTAGGCCTTATAAAAAACCTAATAGGTTATTTAATATAGACATCCTCCTCCAATTCAGCGTGCAAAAACGTATTATCAACATCCATTTGTTGAATTGGCTAACCATTAGCTGAAGCAATAGTCAAAATAACTCAAATTATAGCAACCTTCACCACTGGGCTGAAGGTTTCATAGTAATCAATACCATGTGTCTGTCCAAAACCCTGAGCCACCAAACAGGCTTTCCTTCTCTCTATTGAGCCATCTTCATGCCTCTTGGTCCTTAGGATCCACTTAGTCCCTAGCACATTCAAGTGAGGTTGATAAGGGACTAATGTCCATGTGTTGTTGTTTTAAGAGCATCATACTCTGATTGAATAGCTTTCCTTCATTCCCCATGTTTTATGGCCTGAGTGTAAGAAGGTTAATCTGGGACAAGAGTGGCTCATAGGTTTGTAGAGTTTAGCCAATTAAAAGTACCATCGGTCCTGATTTTTGGTTTAAGACTATCAGTTTTGGATTTGGTGATCATAAGATGAGAGGGTAATATGGACTGATGCTGTTCAGGTAAGGGTAAAGTGGATGAGGAGGACGAGGGTGGATTTGATGAGTCATGTAAAGGGGTGGATGAAAGTGCATCTGGTGAGTCTGGTGAGGTGGACATAGGTAAGAAAGGAGATGGTGGTGTGGAATGTTGGTGTAGATTTGAAAAATCAGAATCTGATATAGGAGGATCAGAAGTGGAGAGCAAGGAAATCAGAAAGTTTAAAACAGAAGTGTGAGAGTCTTGATGGTTATGTTTAGGTGAATCAAAAAGAAATTTAGTCTCCTGAAACTGTACATCACATGATATGTAAAGTCTGTGGGAAGTAAGGTTAAGACAAAGGTATCATGTGGAATTTTTAGAGTAGCCAAGAAAAGACAGGCAGTGGATCGATAGGCTAGTTTATGGGAGTTGTAGGGTCTAAGATTAGGCCAACAATAGCAACCAAAGACTTTAAGATGATCATAAGTAGGTTCTTTGTGATGTAGCTTAAAATAGGGAGAAGAGTGATAAATAGCCCTGGTAGAAGTGTAATTCAAAAGGTAAACAATAGCCTTAAAGGGATAAGATCAGTAGCTCATGGGCAAGGAAGCTTGAGATAAGAGACAGACACCTTTATCAACCACAAATCTTATTTTACTTTCCACCGAGCCATTCTATTGGTGGGAGTGAGCACAAGTATATCAATGATTGATTCCTTGTGCTTGAAAATATGAATCCAAAGCCTTGAATTCTCCTTCTCTATCAGACTATATATGTTTGATACCTGTCTGAAATTGATTACGAACAATTATACAAAAAACAGGTAGAACAAGAGCAACCTCTAACTTTCTCTTCAAGGGGTAAATCCAAATATACCGAGAATAGTCATCAATTATTATAAGAAAATATATAAAGCCATCTTCAGAAAGACGAAAGACTGGTCCCCACGAATCAACAAACATCAAATCAAAACTCTTACTAGAAACAGTAGCTGAGGCAAAATGGGGCATGCATTTTTCCCTTACAACATTCAGGGCGTTACTTCTTCTTATCATAAGTATAAATAGGTAAACTATAGGTAGTAATGATACATCTGGTCATAGTAGCACAAGGATGACCAAGACGGTTGTGCCATATAGAAGATGGAGCTTTTGTGTTGTAGTATAGTTGAGGAGTGGAAGCTGTAGTGGTGAACAATGTAGGAAAAGTGTAGATGCCATCAGCAACATCACCTCTGGGAAGAGTTCTCTGAAATCAAATCCTTCAATAGAAAACAGTCTTTGTAAAACTCAAAATAGGTTCCACTACCAGAACAGAATTTTCTCATAGAGATTAGGTTCTTATGTAGAGTTGGCACATGCATAAGATCATTAAGAATAAAATTATTATCACCAAAAGAAAGGGAACCCATACCCTGCTGTTAAATGCCCATGACAGAGCCATCTCCAAGAGAGACCACATCTGTTCCATAATACTTAGAAGAGTGAGGTTTAGATGAGTAGAATAACCAGTGAAATGGTGTGATACACCTGTGTCAACAACCCAGGGTAGAGTCGAGTTCTAACCAGGGGATAGCCCAGTGACATTTGTGGATAGAGACAGAGGACGTTTAGGCTGATAGGAAAATTGTATCGATGATAACAGCTAGAAGCCTCATGACCCCTCTTTTTGAAGATCTGGCATTGGGGCATATTCTCTAGTTTGCTTGTTAAATTGGTGTTTGAATTATAACCACGACCCTTCCTCTTGAGGAATTAGATCTTCCTCTGTTTGACTGAGAACGCCCCTATCCATCTCCTTGAGATGATGAAGTGTAGGTAGTAGAGTTAAGGTTCAAAGGGGGATTGGTAGTTTTGTGGTGTTATAGGATCCAAGTCTCATTAGACAACATGAAGTTGTATAGCTGGGATGGGGTGCAAGATTCAGATCAAGTCAGTAAGTTAGAGACTAGAGATCCATACTCAACAGGTAAACCCTTCACAGTGAGTAACCAAGTGACCAATGAGGGCTAGAGAATCCACAAGGGCTTGAGCTTGATTGGTAATAAGTGGTAATGGTTTCGGTAGGAAGTTTTTCAATAGATGCTAATTGATGTAGTAACTGCCCAACTTGAGCATTACTCTAAGAAGCAAAGGTTTCATTAAGGTAATTATAGGCTTGGGCGGAGGTTTTCCTACCAATGACCTGACTGATCATAGCATCACTAAAAGAAGCATATATAATGATATGAACTATTTGATCTGTTTGGATCCACTTCCCAAATTCCAGATTTAGAACTCCATCGATCTCATGAGCTGGACAGGATTTAGATCCATCCACAAACTGATACAAATTATTCCCTCACAAGAAGGTAGTAAGAACACCATTATGGATTCGATAATTATCATGTTTTAGCTTAACTAAATTGGTTACTGCCGATAAAATGGACAGAAGATGTGTATTTACTTACAATGTAGGTGAAGCTGAAGAAGTATTGTCATTTGTTGGACCACCTGTGGATCAATCTCCAGAAGAGCCGGTGGAGTCCTGTTCAGCCATAGTCGAAAAGAACTCCTAGAGATCGGAAGAGAAGGATCGAAGAAAAAAAATCAGGCGAGAGCCATTAACGTTGCTCTGATACCTTAGTAACGACAGGAATAGAACAATGTAGAAAATATCTTTTGTATCGTCTGATTTGTAATAGAGACACTATAACCATATATATAGGATACAGTAAGGTTTTATTATAGACATAAGTGGGCTTTTACATAATAACAATACTATCGGCCCAACTATATTCTCATGGGCTATTATTCCCGAACACACACTGAATAATTCTATAATTCCAAAATCAAAATCAGAACGAAGAGGAAGAAAACTCTGTGAAGAACGAACCCAAAATCTACAAGTCAAACTTGAGGAACAATCGACTGATGAACGGGATCCGCACGAACAATCTAGCATTTGGACAATGGGAGGGAATAGAAGATGAGAGGAGGAAAACAATTGGAAGGAGGTTTACTAATGAAGAGAAGCAAGGCAGAGAGGAGGAAATGAACGTGACACTACCACGAGGAAAGAAGAGGGAAAAAATAGAAAGAACGCTCAACTCTTAGAGGATGTCCTTATACAAAGGACCAACTCACTCCCAAACTCAAAGCACAACCAACTCATAACCGAAGCACAACACACAGTCAGAACACACATCCCGAAGCACACAACCGAGACACACCAGAACTCGCAACGGTGCCCTTTCCAAAAGGCCCGAATTCCTCAGAATTATACTCTAAACACAGAAAACACACAGGCAAACCCTATGCTTCTGCTGCACTACTCTGATAGTGGAATACCACCGAGCAGACGCACATAACTGACACCAGCTAACGGTCAAATCACACGGTAAACATCACATAGCAGATAACAGGCAATGACACGGAAGTGTAGACATGCAAACACCTGACATCTCCCAATAAAAGGAAAACCTAGCTCTGATACTACTTAATGTAACTATCCCAAACCACCCTGGTTCGGATACTGTCAACGCCACACGCTTATTTCCTAAGACATGCTAGGTTACACTAACGATACCTCAAAACATAAATAAAAACTCATATATTACTGGATAATGTTACAACTTGTCTTTATAAATACAAAACGGAGGCCAAATACACTACAAAAACTAAATACAAGCGGAAGCTAATACAAAAGGGGCCTCAAGGCCAACTGTACAAATACAAAATGCAAACTCAGAACTAAAGCAAAAGCAGAAGGCTCCATCCAACAGCTAAAATATGCAAATCGGACGAAGATAGGAGTGAGCCAAACTATAGCTCAGCAGGTGATAAACTTCATCAGCTGAGCATGCTCACGAACATAAGCAAATATACATATATATACGAAAGCTTAGCAAAATCAGAATCAAAGATCATAACAGAAGACTTTTAAATAGGCAGAAGTCGAAAATAGAAGTCCGAATCAAAATGGAGCTAAGCAATGGTCAAACCGACCCTTAAACAGCGGAAAAGATAGAAGCTTTACAAACAAGAAACTTTCAGAAGACGGAAAGCACACAACAGACCGCCAGATATCAGAAACGGGCAGAGCAGAAAAATAGACCACTAACAAAACCGAGGTGGGACCCTAGCTCACAGCACACACATACAGAACGGGCAAACACCCAAGGATCAAACGATCCATCGACAACGCAAAAATGGTCAGAAGACTAATGGGTCCGTCAACCCCAAAACAAAAATGGCCCGTAGACCAAAGAACCCATCGGTCCCACAAAACAAAATGACGTCTACGTAACATGTTACAGGTTAACCCGACCCAGTTAACCATGACTTAGAATGCACAAAAACTAGGTCCAAAAACAGAAGCTTAACAAATCAGAACAGAAGGTGTTGTAAAACGCAAACACCTAACCACAAAGGCTTAGAACATAAAAAAAACTAGAACCATTGAAGAAACAGAAGTCTTAAATCAAGACCAGCAAAACATGGAAAGTCAAACCGAAGCCAAAAGCCAAAACACATTTTCAGAGCAAATTATAGGTCAAAAGAATAACGACGGATTTCGAAATAAAAATACTTATAAACACATGCTATTAAAATAGATAGTACACACTAAGAGGAACCTAACGCTGCGAACAACGATCAAAACGGAGCTCAAACAAAGAGGTTATGCGAAAACAGAGTGGTGGCCAGACCTACAAGTCCGGACGCAAGCTGAACTGTGGAATCTCACACGCTCGGACATGCATCCGGACATACAAGTCTAGATGCATGCCGGTTTGGAAATATAGAGACACGTCCGGACATCAATCCGTAATTACATGTTTGGAAAAAGTTTGAGAAAAACTTACGTAGGTGTCCGGACTTGTGTCCTGGCTTACAAGTCCGTACATAATCCGAATTTGAAACCTAGAACTTGTCCTCACTTCACGTCCAGACTTACATGTCCGGACGGTAGTTCTGACACAGCAAAATAGGCGAAGGAAACACACATCCAAGGCACCGTCCAGACATACAGGTCGGACGAATGTCTAGACACAACAAAACCTGCACTTTTTTAAGATGAACAGAAGAAATTCCATATCCAAAATCCACCATTGTTAAAGCATCAAACTCCATATCAAGATACACAAATCAAGACACTTTCCCACGGGGTTTTAACTGAACAAAAAGGAAACTCGGAGTCAAACCGGAATCACAAAATCAAAGAATCGAACATAGATATATACAAAAACAAACGACAAACAGAAACCCTCGTGGGTGAATACACACAACTGAATCCATCTACCACCTATCTCACATCCGAAGCAATGCTCACATCTATGGACTCCACACAACACCCTCCTCGAATCTTCACTCAGATTCCCGAACAGACGGACTGAACAATTCCGGAATTCCAAAATCAAAATTAGAACAAAGAGGGAGAAAACTCTATGAAGAATGAAACCAAAATCTACAAATCAAACCCGAGAACAACTGACTATCGAACGAAATTCACACGAACAATCTAGCATTTGGACATTGGGAGGGAATTAAAGATGAGAGGAAAAAAGCAAATGGGGGGAGGTTTACTGATGAAGAAAAGCAATGCAAAGAGGAGGAAGTGAACGTGAAACTATCATGAGAAGTGGGAAGAGAATAATGAACTAAGAAAATCCCTCATAATTAATAATTAATATAAAATAAAAGTACACCCATGGCTCTCCTCTCTTCTAATAATAAACAAGGACACAAAGACATAAGCTAGCTGATATAATAAGAATATTATTCAACTCCCTTTGCAGAACCAAAACAAAATAAGATTAAAAAATATGGGGCATAACATGTCATCCCACGTAGGGGGTAAAACGGGTTCGCGGGTCGTGTTAGGCTAAACCCAAAACCCGACCCGTTTATTAAACGGGTTGACCCGACCCAACCCGTTTAATTAATCGTGTCAAAATATGAAACCCAAACCCAACCCGTTTATTAAACGGGTTGACCGGATTATCAAACGGGTTGACCCGTCTGACCCAATTAACTAATTATGTCCAAATTAAAACTCAAATCCGCATATATTTAACTCAAACCTAACAGGTTTAGTTATATAAAAGAAAATATTTGATTAATAACATTAGATTTGTCATTCTATGATATTATTAACTTTAATTTTAATATTTAGATATCTTTTTATATTAAAATTGATAAAGAAAAGAATAATCTATAATTTATAATATATATTTATTAATATAAATTACTTAAACGGTTAGCGAGTTACATATCTTAACCAAACCCGACACTGTTTTAAACGAGTCGTGTTCAGGTTGACCCGTTTATTAATTGTGTCAAATTTTAAAACCTAAACCGCTAACTTCGTGTCGGGTTCGTGTTAGTCAAATGGGTCGTGTTGAAATTGCCACCCCTAATCCCACGATTTCGCTTCTTGCCAGCTCTTTTCCAGACCGTTCGCCATGTTCGCTTTTCTTTAGGAACTAACTTACAGAGGTATGCTTCTCTGGCGAAGAGCGTACTGCTCTCATGGAAGACGATGACAGTGGACGATCTGCTCTGGTGAAATGATGACGGTCTGCGGCTCCTTGCTTTGGTTGCTTCTGCTCTTGTGCCGACCTCACCAAGGAATGTCTGCTTTTGTTTCCTTGTGGTTAATGCAGTGAGTCTCCATATCGTTGGTTGTATAGGGTGCATCTAGGTCAACCTTGGTTGATCTTTCCTTTTAGGTTTTGCTATGTGGAAGCTTATGGCCAGGAAGTGCATTGACCAACAAGAGCGCTAACGGCTGGTGAACCAATCTATCACTATCTCTCTCTTGCCAATGTGCCCTTGTGTATCACCAATTGATTTCGTTTCCCTATGGCGAAGGACTGTGGCTTGCCGCCGAGTAACATCTTCGTTGCAATCTCTTGAGCCTCACCCTGTGCTTGCTGTTGGATTGCTTGGATAGGTGGCGAACAATGGTAGTGATACGTGGTCAGCCCAGAGATTTTGGGCCTTTAATTGCGCTAGTGGAAAGGGAATTATGGGAATGATGCATGGGGCCCAGCAGATCATAAGTGCTTACAATGCATTAATAGTTGAGTGCAGTCAATGGACGGGATGACCTAGTAGTGTTCAAGGGATAGCTTGCAGCCACGTAGACAAGACTTTTCTCTAACAATAGTATTGGCTGTTTGAAGGGTTGACATCATCTTCTAGTTGTCATCCATTTTGTTTAATTTCAAATTAAGTCTCTTTACTTGTGAAACTATATGTTCTTGTCTTAGTACTTATGCCAATGCCATGAGGCGTAAATTTTATTAGGGTGGTCACCTTCTATAGGCCCAATTTGGTTCGTTCTTTGTCATGGAATCTATGTACTCATATTATGTAATGTTATGATAATGGGAAGATTAATAGTTAAATAAAATTAAGTTTGTTAAGGTGTCAGTTAGTATTGTTTGTTTTCGTGGTCATGTGTTTTTTTTAATTGAGCTTGGTATCTTTATATAACGATAAAACAATTACATAACTAATAACTAATACTAGCAGCATCTAGGGGTCCTAACAAAAGGGTCCCAACACAAAATAAGCCCTTTGATTCTAGGAGGAACATAATCCCCATCCGAACTCAAAGAGCTATCAAAAGACTGCTTATTTAGCTCATAGGATTTTTACCTAAATGTATGAATTATAATAGAGCTACTCACACCATAGAACCTATTATAGGATCTACAATTATTTCACACCTTCCAGGCATAATATTCACCTCCCTCAAACAGCTTAGAGAATTCTTGATGAAGACATCAAAGATTATATTAATACAAAAGTAGAGGCTACCACCGAAATAGTAAGCTCCAATGCAGATTGAAAAGACTTGATAATCAATTCACCTTAGTAAAAAGTTTTAATCAACCTGTTGAATCCAAAAAAAAGTAAGCCTTCTAGTTCAGAAAGCTGACCCAAATGTTCCCCGCTTCTAGTCGCTAATCAAGAACCATTCACTTGCGACCTATTACCATCCAAGATCTCCCCTATCCCTAGTCACTGATCAACTTCATCGTGTTGAAATCATAGCATTCAAGCACCTAGTTTCCTCACACACAAAATGAATGAAGTTGTAAGCCAAAAACCCAGTGAAAGTAAATACTCCATAAAGGAACTAGACAACACGAGTGCACCTACACCACTCACATTTGATCATAGTACTTAGGAAACATAGTAATCCTGAAAATCCTTAACAACCCTGCTTGACCAACAACACTCATCTAACCAAACAGGGCAACAACGAGCCAAGATCAAACGTTAAAAGCCCCTAATTAATTGGAAATAGGATAAATCCTACCCGCAACACACCGGAGAAGGAGATCTATGAAATATAGCTTACTAAGACACCCGTAGACAAAGAAGCTCGATTACACTCTTGGTCCTTCAATCGCTAAAGCAATCACCCTACGCTGCGAACAAGAAATCACTTGTATTCTCAAAGAGCCTCAAATCAAACATGAAGAGGCGCAACAAGGAGCACGCCAAAATCGCCTCCCAACAGAACGATACTGGAAAATGGAGAGGGGTGCTCCTTTTTCTACTCATGTCACTAGTAGAAAAAAGATTTTAAATGACGCACTTTAAACCACGGTTAAATCTTTAACCGTCATTTAATATTTTAAACCACGGTTTTAAGCAAACCGTCATATATAGTGCACGCCTCATTGCATAAATGACGGTTCTCCATATAACCGTCATATATAGTTCGTACGCTTTGAAGATAAACGACGGTTCAGTACTAACCGTCGTATAAAGGGTTTAAACCACGGTTCGTTTGCAACCGTCGTTTAAAGTTTTACCGAAGAATTATAAACCACGGTTTTTTACAAACCGTCGTTTATTTGTCCAGTCACATACGTCTTTAACGACGGTTCCTTGATTAACCGTCGTTAAGTCTTTTAATAAAAATAAAAAACCCACCTTTCTTCTTCCTCCTCCCGCTCTCTGTTTCCCCTGCGATTTATCGACGATTTTCCACCGCCCCGTCTCCCCGCCGTCGAGCTTGTGCCCGTCCTCCTCCTCCGGCGCCGTCGAGCTTGTGCCCATCTTCCTCTGCCGTCGACTGTGTGTGCCGTCCTCCTCTGTCTCTGCCCGCGTCGCCATTCTCGGCCGCCTCACCAACCGTCCCCCCTCACCTGAAGTCTCGACCTCATCAGCGCCGGTGCCCCAAGGTAAACCCTAAACTATCTTCGTTTTTTATTGTATGGGGTGTATAATATATGATCGAGTGTCTACGATGAGGAGTGATAAACCGTGGAGACTTGCGATGGTGGTTTTGTACCGATGGTGGTTTTGTAGATTGACATGGATAAGCTCTTGGTGAACGAGAAATGGTAAGTGGAGGAAGTGGAAGTGGAGATTCTTGTGAGTAAGGAGGCTGTTGAATTTGATATGGTTTCTTGCATTATCTGTCTAGCTAACTTACTTCAGTGATGAAATAATGATCGAGAAACAGATTGATTTGGGTAGCTGCTGGTTTTGTTCATTAATGAAACAGCTTTGTGATTAGTTTTCCTAGGGATTGATAGCAGAGAGTTGGGATTTTGGATCTTTCAATTTATGGGTTTCATCCAAAAGACATTAATCTTTCACTTATCTTCACTCAATGTAGAATATATATATATGCAATGGTTTTGAATATCGAATCGATCTCTCCGGTTGAATGCGTGGGATTTCCAATGGTGTCTGATAGCTATGGTGGACTGATGTGTTTAATTGTTATGTCTTCTTTGTTTTGGTTGTTTTGATTTTCTAGTATCGGTTGAGATATTATATTTTCTGTCACATTATGATTATTATTGTTGTTGTTATTGCGATCGAGGGAGGGAGGGAGAGAGAGTCGTACGACGTATGTTTATGCAGGGGAAAAAAGAATGAAAACAATTATCTACGTTCTCTTAAATGTTTGTTTATGCAGGGGAAAATGAAATGGTTTTCGTAGTAGTCTTTCTGATGTTGGTACTATGTTTGTTTCTGCCTTAAAAAAATGTGGAGTATTAAAAATACGCAAAGGTCATGCCAAATTTTTTCCAGAATTTAACCTTATTTAAAAAAAATTTTTTTTGTTTTCTACGGTTGAACAATCCCTCTTCCTTCCCATTTGTGACTTGATCATCCTTATTCATCATTAGGTTAGTTTTTTAAAAATGTTATGGTTATTCAAAATATATCTGTTTGTTAATTTGTTCAATTATTCATATATTTTTCAAATTAAAACCTGTACTCTAATTTCATTGTATTCACTACACACAGTCGGATTGTCTACTTGTCGCACTATCTGCTGCTGTCAACCTCTGCCACCGGTTTGCCTGATCAGAACCCACGGTAAATCACTTGCATTTCTGATTATAATTTTAGAAAAAATACTAATAAAATTTATATATATATGTACTATATATAATATTGTCACAAATAGACGTTATACTAAATTCTACTTGTATCTGCAATCATTAGAATATGTATTTGCATAGTGTGGTTGAAATGTGATGATGGGGTTGAAATGGGGTGGATGTTTTTGTTCATTGATCATATATATATATATATAATATATATATTATATATATATATATATAATATATATATATACATTTACTATAGGCATACTTGTGTCTGATATAATTCGTATGGTTTGCCGAGAGTTAATGTTGCTGCTATGTTTGTTAATTTCTGCCTTAAAAAAATGTGGAGTGTCTAAAAATACGCAAAGGTCATGCCAAATTTTTTCCAGAATTTAAGCTATGTTCGTTTGTTTAATATGTTCAATTATTCAAGTTTTTATAAAATTAAAACCTTATTCTAATTTCATTGAATAGGTGTTATATACTACGCGCAAGAGCATTTGCCTACTTCTCCTTCTTCTGTGCTGTTCGCGCTAGCTGACCATCCAGTACTCATCAGGTTGGTATTTAAAAGTTTCAATTTATTTTTGTTTTTCTATTAAACATGGAAAATCAATTCAAACTAGAATTACCTGTCTGAGATTTACCTGATAGAGGTATGTCTTAGATAGTCCCTGTTGGGACTGTCCAATGGCCTTTGATCTCACCATCTAGGTTGTGAATGAGTTAATAATATACAGTAGTTCAGTGATAATTTCAGCAGCATTACCCTAGTGTTCTTCTAGTGTACATATATATATGTGAATTGAAACGATTCATATATATATATCTACACTAGGAGAACTGTAGGGTAATGCTGTCGAAATTATCACTGAACTGTATATTATTAACTTGTTCCTATGTGAGATCGAAGGTGATTGGATAGGTTTAGGTTGTTAATCTGTAAATAAAAAAAGAGGAGATCAATGGAACGAGTTCACGACATCTGGTGTGTGTTGAAAAAGGAGATGGAGCGCTCAGTGATGTACAGTGACAGATTGGACATCAAGTACCTAGAAGGGGTCAATAAATTTTGCAAAGTCCTTGTTGACAATCTGAAACCAAGAGATAAGGGATATATTCGATGTCCTTATGTCGATTGCAAGAACGACTTCAAATACGAGGTTGGAGAAGTGGAAGAGCGAGGGCTTACTGACGAAAACTAATGAAGACGGCACTCAGTCAGTTATGATGATGTTGATGATGCAAGTAGAGTGCAAACATTTATGCTGGGTCGCATGAAGAAAAATGACGAGGGAGTATATGTGTTCCCGTAGAGCGAGACTGCTGAGTTGGCGTCCAAGATTGTAAGTATATATATTTAAAAGTTGTTGTTTTCTAATTAGTAAGTTCATTTCTAATATTTTTGTTAATTTAAATAGTCTGGCTCGACTGAGCGATGGGAGATGGTTCCGGCCCTCCGTCTCAGGATGATCCACTGAATAAGGCCCTTGGCAAAAGGATCATCCAGGGCGAGTGCGGGGGCTTGGAGGGGAAGTTCGACAAAAAGACGTGTTTCCTACGTCTCGATCGAGAGTACCACAAGCTGAAATGATAGAGAGAATGGTGGATGAACGGGTGCATGACCGGTTGGAGGAGTCGAAGAGACGTCACGCTGAGTCGGAAAGACGCCACGCTGAGGAGCGTCAAGCCTACGAGGAGCGCCTGCAAAGACTTGAGGCTTTAGTATTGGGCCAGGTGCATGCTCCTACACCGACACCTACTCCTACACCGGTGTCTACTCCTACCGCGACGGCGGATACATCGATAGTGGCCGTGTCTCCTACACCGGCACCTACTGCTAGACCGACGTCTGCTCCTACCACGACGGCGGATACTGTCGATGATCCTACACCGACGTCTGCTCCTACCACGACGGCGGATACTCCGATGGTCGATCATCCTGCACCTTCTTCTCCTACCAGAACATTTCCTTATCAAAACCTTTCGGTTTGTTCTTTTTTCCTCCTTAGTTATTTTAACATTACTTTTAAAACAATATAATTTTATTAGCTTGCTTACTGTTGTGAGTTGATGTAGGTGGCTAAATCATGTCATTTGTTTCAAGTGTTGGATTGTGGGACTGTTCATGTTGCATTCGGTCGGGTTTTACAGACCGGACCGAACACTATAGTACATTTCAAGCCCATCCCACCTCTCCACGCTCGTGTGATGGTAGACGATATTGTGAAAGGTCATGAGGACTCTCCCCTTCCGTTGGAGTGGAATAAGTGGAGTAAAATAGGTCAAGCAAAATCTTCAGTTGTTCCATGGCCATATTCTCTCATTGATGTCAGTAGTGACAAGGTAAACTATTTAATAACATGCTTACTGTTTAGTTTTTAACTTGACTGTTGACTGATATGTTTATTATTTAAATTTGTATACTATTAGATTGATAAGGAATTAATACCGGTTAAGAAGAGGAAAGTGGATAAGGGGAAGGAAGTTGTGAAATCAAATGAGGAGAGTCAGAGTGTGAGAAAGGAAGTGGTCAAACCTTTCGATATGACTCCTAGGAGATCCCCCATTCTGACACCCAAGTATCTGAAGATGTTGACCTCCCATCAAAAAATGCTGTATGACTTTTTCATGATGAAGCCGCAGTCTGTCACCAATTTCAACATGAAAGTGTCTAAGCATGTTTTCCACTCCCCGAGCCCAGAGATCTGATGATTACCGTGAGCGATCTTAGAGAATTTTTGATGGGAGACCTGCTTAACATCTCTGTGATTCAGGCCTATTGTGTGTAAGTATCTTTTAAATTATTAAATTATCTTTCATTTTTTTAAGCTATTTAACATATCTTATGAAAAAATGTTGTTTAGGTGTTTGACTACTAGACTGATATCGAACAAGAGATTATCTTCCATCTCTTTCTTGTGCCCACAATTGATGTCAGCAAGTCAGGCCGCATTGGATGCGCAAGGATGTGCACAACACGTGAGGCAGGGATTTTGTGCTGCGGTGCGAAGAAGAAGCAAATATTTGCTGATCCCATATCATCAGATGTAAGTACACAATAACTGGAATTTTTCGCTTCCTAATTGTGATAATTAAAAATATTGTTCTACAAAACATTCTTTGTTTATTTGTTGCAGCAATCATTGGATGTTGATGGTGTTGTGTATTGACACCTCATTGTTGTTGATACTAGACCCATTGGGCGGCCCTGATGACCTTCGAGAGATCGCTGTAGAGAAATATTTGAAGGAGTGAGTACGATGAAGAATCGAAGACGAGAGAGAGGAGAAGTCGAGGACGAGAAGTCGAGACGAGAAAATTGTAATTACTGTATTGAAAGAAAACTCAGAATACAAGAGTTTATACAAGAGAATTAAGCGTTGCTAAACGGGACTAAAGGGATTAGCAACGGTAATAAGCAACGGATAACAACAATTAAGAAAGAGAGGGTAAAAGAGTAAAATCAATCAATTCTAACACCCCCTCAAACCTAGGAAAAAAGATTTTTGCTAGGTTTGAATGTTGAGCATTCCATGGTTGTTAATTGTTGGCGATAATTTTTCCTGGCTAAGGCCTTTGTAAGCATGTCGGCCTTTTGAAGCTGATTAGAAATGTGGACGACATCGATGAACCCGGCCTTGATTTGATCCCGAACATAATGGACATCTATTTCGATGTGCTTCGTTCGTTCGTGAAGAACGGGATTGCGAGCAATGTAGACGGCCGATTTGTTGTCACATTTCAAAGGAATGGGAGTGATGTTGTTGATGCCGAGTTCGCTGAGGAGACGAGAGAGCCAAGCTAATTCCGTCGTAACGCGTCGAAGGGCACGGTACTCGGCTTCGGCAGAAGAGGGAAACAGAAGCTTGCTTCTTGGATTTCCAAGAGATGGGTGATCCTCCAAAAAGAATGTAGTATCCACTCACGGACCTGCGAGAAATGGGGCACGAAGCCCAATCAGAATCGCAATATGCTGAAAGTGAATAATCAATAGATTTGTTTAAGAAAATGCCAAAGCCGAGCGTCCCTTTAATGTATCGGAGAACATGTATAGCTGCATCCCAATGGTGTTGGCAAGGCTGTTGATTGAACTGACTTAGGAGTTGTACGCTGAAATTGATGTCCGGACGAGTGTTGATGAGGTTTAACTTGCCGATGAGACGACGATATTTGGTAGCATTGGAAAGAGGAGTGCCGTCTTGAAGTTGAAGCTTAGTGCCGGTAGCAAGCGGACTAGCAACAGGACGCATGGATGTGATGTTGTAGTCTTTGATAAGATCGGAAGCAAACTTGGTTTGTGTGATGCCAACACCGTCGGAGGTATGATGAAACTCGAGTCCAAGGAAGAAATTAAGAGAGCCTAGATCTTTGATTTTAAAGGATTGATGAAGAATTTCTTTGACTTGAAGTATCTTCGCATCATCATTCCCACACAAAATAATGTCGTCGACGTAGACGCCAAGGAAAAGGATGGATGCATCTTGTTTCCACTTGAATAATGAGTGATCGTTATCTGAAAGAACAAAGCCAAGATTAGTAAGAGTAGTGGAAAGTTTAGCATACCATTGACGAGAAGCTTGTTTTAAGCCATATAAAGACTTTTGCAATTTGCACACCAAGCCATTGGTGTTGGTGGTTAAACCGTCGGGAATTTTCATGTAGATTTCCTCGTGAAGGTCGCCATGGATGAAAGCATTATTGATGTCGAGTTGGTGAATTTTCCAATGTCTTTTTATGGCGACGCTCACTAGGACCCGAATAGTTGTCATTTTGACAACGGGAGAAAAAGTCTCATGGAAATCTTCTCCTTCTTTTTGAGTAAACCGCGCACCACCAATCGTTCAATGGTTCCATCGGCTTTATGTTTGGTACGATACACCCATCGACATGTGATGCATCTTTTCCCTTTTGGGAGTTTAACAAGGCTCCAAGTGTGATTCTCTTCAAGGGCTTGGAGCTCGGATTTCATGGCGTTTCTCCATTCGGGATATTGCATAGCTTCTTGGTAGGAGGAGGGCTCAAGAGGGCATAGATTTTGAACGTGAGAGCATATGATGCGGGATGGGACAAAATCGGTAATGGAATTTAATTGGGGTAAAAAATTGGATTTATTTTGCTCAAGACGTGTGGAAAGAATTTGGGTAAAAGGATCATGGCTGGCTTGGTAGCATTCATAGTCTGCAAGCTTGCTGGGAAGTTCCTTTCTTCTCGTGGATCGTCGAGGATTTTCGGGTCCAATAGAAATGCTTGGTTCAGCAGTGTTGTCGGAGAGACATTGGGCTCTGTGACTTCGGTATTGTCGTTATGAGAATCTGGCTCTTTCTGATTGACATTGGGCTCTGCGGTTTCGGTGTTGTCATCATCCGTGTCGAAAGAATTGAGCTCCGACAAAATCTCGCCTGTCTGTGTCTGATTGGGCTCCGTTGTTTCATTGGTGGCGGTGTCGGAATTGTTGTCTGAATTAGGCCCACCGAAAGAAGGAATTGATCGGTCACAA
Organism: Limonium bicolor; assembly: GCA_023374045.1. Classification (NCBI taxonomy): domain Eukaryota; kingdom Viridiplantae; phylum Streptophyta; class Magnoliopsida; order Caryophyllales; family Plumbaginaceae; genus Limonium; species Limonium bicolor. The sequence goes on from CM041779.1 coordinate 339,593,082, forward strand.
TAACTGTCTTGATCATCATTGACGTTGATAGGAAAAGAAGCAAAATTGAGTTCTTCAGTAGCATTCTTTTTGGTGGGCTGTTCCTGCAAAGGAAATATATCCTCAAAGAAGGTAAGATCTCGGCTTGTTATGACTTTATTCTCTTTGGTGAGAAGAATTCGATGACCTTTCTTACAGATGCTCGGCCCAAGGTAAATGCCTTGATGTCCTCTATCGTCGAATTTGGTCTTGTGAATGGTCGGCCCTGTATGATATACTAGAGACCCAAAAGTTCTAATATTGCTCAAATTAGGAGGGGATCCATATAAGTATTCATAGGGAGACAAACCATTTAAAGTAGACGACGGTAATATGTTAATAAGAAAAGTGGCCATAAGGATGCTCTCACCCCAATAAGTAATATCAAGACCGGATTGAAAAAATAAAGCCCGGGCAGTTTCAAGCAAATACCGATGCTTTCTTTCGACAACTCCGTTTTGTTGCGGAGTATACACGCATGTCGTTTGATGGATAATGCCCTTTTTATGAAAAAAATCTTGTAAAACCTTGGATGTCCCTAATTCATATGCATTATCGGAGCGCACTATTTTAATAAACTTGTTAAATTGTCGCTCAATCATGTTGATGAAATTCTGTATAGTGCAGAAGCATCAGATTTAGATTTCATCAAAATAACCCAAGTGCATCTACTAGCATCATCTACTATAGTAAGGAAAAATCGGCAGCCATCATGATTACTAGTAGAGCAAGGACCCCAAGTATCAATATGAATGAGATCAAAACAGTTTTTGGACTTATTTTTAGAATGGGAGAAAGGTATACGATGGCCTTTAGCTCTAAAGCATATATCACAAACAAAGTCATCAGAAATGTCATGTTTATTAATGATTCCCATCCGAACCATTTTCTCTATAGGAGGATGTCCCATTCTCCTATGCCATCTCAGAACATTCGCATTACAAGCATTACCAAAAACAGAATGTGAATCATTGTATTTAATCACCGAAAGTATTATGCAACAGATTAATATCTAGAAAATATAAGCCATCACGCTGATGCCCAATCCTTTGTTTATTCTTCCAAGTAAGGTCCTGTAGATAGCAATAATCAGAATCGAAGGAAACAATACACTTATTTTGCTCAGTTATTCTGCAACAGAAGCAAGAGAGAGTTTAAAACTAGGAACATGGAGTACATTCTTAAGGCAGAAATTATCAGCTAGTTGAACTGAACCCATTGTATCAATAGTTTCAATCTTCCCATTAGGCATCATCACATGACGAATACTAGAAAAACGTTTCTGGTCATTAAACAACAAATCATTTCCAATCAAGTGTTCACTAGCACCTGAATCTAACAGCCATTGTTGATTAACACATTTGGAACCAGAAGCATTATACTTAGGAAAGATGTTACCTGCAAAGCTTGAATCATTTCTGATGGGAAAAACGTTGCTGCTCGAGGCCATCTTCTCAGGATTTTTCTCATTCTGCTCAAGGAGACTGCAAAGTCTTTTCAGTTTATCAATGTTGGAGCTAGATAAGCCTTTGATGCCTTCTTCCCTTTTATCAGCAAAATTTACAGAGATGCTGCTCTTCGGACCCTTCCACCAATCTGGATATCCACATAGCTCAAAACATCCGGTCTTTAGGTGGCCAGTCTTTCCGCAGTGAGAGCAAAGAAGGGAATTTTTCTTGCTAGAAGCATCTTTATCCTTCTTTGCTTTCCCATACTTATTCCCAGTTTTACTGATGTTATTTGCGAAGGAAACATCTAGGTTATCCCTGGAATTTCTCCCATTAACCCGTTGCCTTTCCTCTTGAAGATGACAGCATAGGCTGAATCTAAGCTCGGGAGAGGTTTCTTCATAAGGATATTGCCCCTAACATTCATGAATTCCTCACGCAATCCAAGCAGAAATTGAAATAATTTCTGATTTTCAGACTGTTTTGCTACCTTTTCGCTATAGCCACAGACACAAGATGTAACATTCAACATAGCAGATATATCATCCCATAGACTTGCGAGCTTAGTGAAATATTCAGAAACGCTAGAATCCCCTTGTTCAAGCCTAGATAATTCACGATTAAGCTCAAAAAGTTTCGTGCCGTCAAGTTGGTCGAATCTCTTGGTGAGGCGCTTCCACATGTCATACAAGGTTGAACAAGAAACTAGGCTATCTCCTATGGTGGTTTCAACAGAGCGAGGATCCAAGACCTAACCAAGCCATCGCACCTATCCCAGGCGTCGCGTCAGTTCTTCGGAACTTTGGATTTCCTCAAGGAGCCATCTATTAGCTTAATTTTGTTTTTAGCCAACAGAGATATCTCCACCTTCTTCCTCCAGTTTTGAAAGCCTTTCTTTCCGTCGAATTTGACGGTGGTTAATTGCGCCCCAGGATTTTCTGAATTTGACACGAAAAGGGGATCCGAATCGTAGCGTCTCCTTCCCTTCTTCTTGTGAGCAGCCAGATCTTCTTCTTCGGTTTCGGATGATTCCTCCTCATCCTCTGAAGAATCGTCTTCTTCTTCGTCACTAGGTTGTGTCGACATTGCAGCGGCCGGCGAAATTGACCGTCACTGCTCTGATACCATGTGGAAAGTGGCGAGGAAGAATCGAAGTCGAGAATGGAAGAATCGGGCGGAGAAAATGAGAACGATGTGAAGACAAAGACGAGAGAGAGGGAGAAGTCAAGGACGAGAAGTCGAGTGAAGAAAATTGTAATTACTGTATTGAAAGAAACCTCAGAATACAAGAGTTTATACAAGAGTATTAAGCCGTTGCTAAACGGGAGTAAAGGGATTAGCAACGGTAATAAGCAACGGTTAACAACAATTAAGAAAGAGAGGGTAAAAGAGTAAAATCAATCAATTCTAACAGTATTCAAAATTTTAATGCATTCTGTATTTATTTTAAGCTTGTCCTAGATTATTGACAATAAATGGCTTCATTTTAAAATGATGTATTTATGCAGGGGTCATAAGCTTGGTTTGGGTGATGCGAAGAAACCATTCTCCATCTTGGACTTCCATTACATACGTGTAAGTAATCATTTAATTTATGCATTTTTGTATTAAAGTTAAACGTTTAATTTTTTGATCTATCTAAAGTTGGTAATCCATGGATGGTGTGATGACAGTGTCCTCAGCAGCCTGATTCACGAAGCTGTGGCTATTATGTGATGCGGTACATGTTCGAGATTGTACAAAATATTGACACGCTTGCTGATGATGACAAGGTAAACCATACCAATCAAAGTTTTAGTTAAAGTTATTGCATTTGAAATAAAATTGTGTACTAATGATGATCAGTTTCTTTTTTCACAAAAGCAGGGAGCACGTATTCCAAAATGGATCTCGACTTTGTAAGAGATCATCTATCGCAGTTTTGGTGTAAAAATTACTTGAGTGTTACTTAGATCTTATCCTAGTGTAGTTAGACTTAGACTTTTGTTTTGTTGAAACAACGTATACTCTCAAAGTTTGTAAAAGTTCAACTCTCTCTTATTTTTGAAAGTTTGAATGGGTTTGTTTGCAATTCGTTTTCAATGTTGCAATTCAAACTGGCAACTTTGGTTTATGGTCATATAGTGTGGTTGGTTATCAAAGGGCAATACCAGTTGGATGCCCTGTACAGGTTGTATATGCGATTGTAAATTGTGGAAAACATTTGTGGTAGAGGCTTAAAAAACAAAAAAAACAAAAAAAAAAAAAAAAAAACCACGGTTACTTGAAAACCGTGGTTTAAAATTCAGTGGAACGACATTTTAAACCACGGTTGTCTACAGAACCGTCGTATAAAAGTGTCATATACCACGGTTTTACAGAGGAACCGTCGTTTAAAAGCCTTATATACCACGGTTATAAAGCCAAACCGTGGTATAAAATCGGTCTGATCCGCGACAAAAACGACTTTAAACGACGGTCATATAGTAACCGTGGTTTATAATCGCGCTTTTAAACGACGGTTTTGAACCGTGGTTTATAGGCATTTTCGAATATACGACGCGTGTATTAACCATGGTTCCAAACCGTGGTATATAGGCTTTTTAACCGTGGTTAAAAACATTTTCTGCACTAGTGTGTACTGTAGTGTTGGGTGCAACCAAATAGACTACAACTTGTAATTCATTGGTTGCTCGCAATCCACTCATGTCTTTGAGTTAAACAACCACTTAATAAATCAAGAATTTCCGAGAAGCACGAAGACTAGAAAGTACTTCCTCTTGGTGTGAGCTCCTTCCTTCAGACAGAGCAAAAGACATTAGTGCCTCAACTTTTCTTTTCTCCATTTGGAAAATCTGGAACATGAGAATTATAAGACGGTTTTTGAAAGCAGAGAACCTGACTGGGCACAAGAGATTCTTAGCACCAGGAGACTCATCACCGAATGGCATCATCACAAGCTGCCACCACTTTCCTCACTGGGGTCCTTTTTATTCATTTCCAACTTGAAAAAGTTGTTAGAAACTTAATCAGCTAGTTAAAGCATTGTTATTTTAGTTTCTCTGTTCATTTTTGCTTGTCGTTTTTCTCATGTATTCCCTAGCTTCCTACTCTTAGGCAAGCTGACAAGGTGTGTACCCACATACCATTTCGACTGTTTTTAAACAGTTCCTAATAAAAAAACTAGAAAGTACCAGTGGCGATGAGGATACCGACTTTCCCAAGAAAGGCCATCATCAGATAGTTCACTTTAAGCTCAAACGTGAAGAGGCACAACGAGGATCACGCCAAAATCGCCTCCGTGGAGGACCATACTAGAGCCAAGGTGGCTAGGGTTTGGTTTCATCTTTTACATTGGACGTCAAGAGCCATATAAAGTCAGGAAACTAGAGAGATGAATGATGTGAGGATAATGTCTTAAGTAGAAGGAATATATTAGTACGTTGGTATGTGACTAAAAGTACACTAAATGGTGGAAGTTGCCTATACACATATGGATCTATCTAGCTAGGAAGAAATTTCCATTACGCTGTAAGAAAAACTCCAATAACTAATACAGATCATACCATCATGTTTTTTTATAATTAAGGCATAAAGCCATTTATTAAAGATAATATAGTACCCTGATAAACTAGGTGGATGGACATAAATTGGGCCTCATTAAAACCTCCCTAGGAAAAATCCATTGGGAAAAACAGAGGAAAAAGAGTCACTAGTGCAAAAAATGCCTATTTCGACCTACCACCGAAATAGGGTCCAAAAAACTTCTCCGTGTAAAAAAAAAGACACCTATTTCGATGGTTCTTAGCTATGAACCACTGAAATATAATCGTCCATTATTATGTGGTGTAAAAAAACGACACCTATTTCGGCAGTTCTTAACTAGGAACCGTCGAAATAAGGTCGTCCCGGTTCAATTTTTCATATTCCCAATTTTTTTAGTCTATTGCGGTGGTTCCTACCTAAGAACCGCAAAAATAGATGAAATTTTTCCAACTCTTCCTCTCTCTCTCTCTCTTCTCTCTCTCTCTCTCTCTCTCTATCTCTCTTCTCTCTCCTCTCTCTTCATTCTCTTCATGTTTGTGCCTCCGCCTCCCCCTTCATTCTATTCTTGTGTCTACGCCTATGGAGTGATACATCACTCCAACTGCTAGGGGTGTGCAAACGGTTAAAACGGATATCCAATAACCGAAGTTTAAAATAAAGTACGGTGTTTGGTTATAACCGAATTAACCAAATTTAATACTAATATCTGTTTTAACCGATAACCGTTTTAATTGATAACCATTTTTTATGTTACACTAATAACCGTTAACTGCCCGATAACTGAAGTTTATGAAATAATCAAAATAACTGAACTTCCTAAAATAACAAAAAAAATCAAATTTCTAAATTAACCTAAATAATCAAACCTAACCTAATTAAGCGAGTCGCAAAATATTTATAAATTATTGGGTTAAGATAATAATAACTTTTTATAAAAATATTTTTATAAAAGTTCGGTTATTACGGATAACCAAAGTTTGAATTTCAATATTTATTAACCAAACCATAGCTTATTACGGATAACCATTTTAACCGAAATAACCGAACTTTTATAAAACGGTTAAAAAATACGGTGATCGAATCCGAAAAAAAAAGAACGGTTATTTCGGATAACCAAAATAACTACCCCCGTTCTCACCCCTACCAACTGCTACATCTTGCCTCACCCGATTGAAGACGATGTTGATATTCTCTGAACCAATAATATACTCGAACTTTATCTTATTCCTCCAGTGAACAAGAAATGCATACTGCTTTATGCGTTTTCATTGTAGGTAATTTTGCAATTGAAGAACAAGGAACATGATCTATGCACCTCTCTTCGTGCGCCCTAACTAGCGAACAATGAACATGCTCTGCGCCTCACGGTAATTTGCAACCAGAATTAGCGAACAAGGAACATGCTCTACCGCCACAATCTCTTCACTCACGGTAATTTTGCATAGAGAACCAGGAACATGCTCTGCGCGCCTCTCTTTTGTCGCCACTCACAGTAATTTTGCTACCTAACTGGCGAACAACGAACATCTCTCTACGCCTCACTATAATTTTGCAACCCTAACTGGCGAGGTTGAAGATGGGGCAACAGTAAATTTTTTTAAAAAAATTACACCTATTTCAGCAGTTGTTAGCTAGGAACTGCCGAAATAGGTGTGTTTTTTTTTATTCTAAAAACGCGCCTAGCTATTCGGCGGTTTCCTAGCTTACAACCGCCGAAATAGGCCAAAAAAAAAACGTCGAAATATTAAGGGATTCGTTTCTGAATATTACATTGTTGAGGTTCAGTATATGTGATAGACCCCATAGCACAACGTCGATTCCACACTCTCTTCGATTTGCTGCCTAACGCAACTGAGAACCAATATTGGTAAATTTCTACTGCTGATGATTTGAAGTAGAACATAATATTCCACCAGCGTAGAATCTGTTCCCATACTCCCACAATTTTCGGACAAAAACTCATGTTCCAGTTCTCCATGCCCAACATGCACCACGGGCATAAACTTTTACCTATCGGGATGACAATAAATTCAACTGACCATTTCATTTGCAGAATCATTGGTATGATGACAAGGGACATATATTAGATTTGGCATAATCAAACTTAAATAAACCCAAGTAAAGAAAAACCAAAGTTGGTCTTCAAATATAACCATCCTGCATCAATACCTAGCTAGCATACGTAATTACATGTTGGTCACTACAAAAATCTACACCCCCCTTGGGATCATTGTTGTCGATCACCGTTGCCTGTTCAGTATTAGGAAGCTCCCCATACCCCACATCTATTGTCACATGATCCGGACAAGAACCCATATTTCCTTCTTCATCTAGAACAATAGGTTTCACGATCCCCCGATGAAGATAAAGTAGTTGATGATGAGTTGGTTGTTTGGTCGACTCTGGTGAAACTGTGGGCTTCATTTGAGACTTAAATTTTGCAACCTCAGAGAGTCCATAAACAGCTTCTGTAATCTTCTCTACTAAATCCACAATGTTGATCAATATTGACACAACCGTCGCATCTGGTATATTGCTAGAACCTCTTCTTGTGCCAAATTATAAGTTGTAAAGGATCTAAGTCCATGTTTGAGTTCTTCCACCGCTAATTTTGAGTTGTTAACATGAATATCCACTTCTGAACTTTTAGGGGAAGTCCTTGTTTTCATATGATGCTAACCCACTTAGAGTATGACTTGCTTCAATGGTTATCTTAGTGCTTGCATCATGAATGGTTCTTCGAAACTCTGGTGAAACCTGTATGTACATTAATTAGCTGTTGACATTCGTCTATATTTGAGAAGTGTATGTAATATAAAAACACAATCAATAATACCTTGATGTCGGCATCCATGTATGCGCTGAGAGATTCCAATTGATAAGCACATTGTCTTACTAGACCACCTAACTTTAAGTATTGCTTGTATGGATGACGAAGAATGAAGCGTCCATGGCAATATGGTTCCCATCTTGACAGATTTGCCTTAATAATATGAGTAAATGGGTCTTAATTAGTTGGCTGTGTACCAATGTCGATATAATAATTAGCATCAATAATGAAAGAAATGTCATCAACAGCATAGATAGAATAAGACAAGATCAATTCCTTATATATAGCATACCAAACTGTCTTCAGTGCTCTTAGAGACTAAGATGCTTTTATGACTTTGCATAAAGGATTTATCGTCATTCCTTGAAACTGGATTTTCACTCTCACCATGATCAATTGCATTATTGAAATATGCTTCACCAAAACCTGTCAAGTAACACATCATATAGTTGTTAGATTAACCGATCTCGCGGTACTCTTCTTATGCATTTTTTTTTATAAGTGGCTGGAAACCAGCTAGTGCAGCAAAGTTCAAGCAGAAAATGATCTTCTTATACAATTATATACTAGCTAATGCTAATATTTGACGCAAATCAATATAAAGACGTACCTTCCAGAAAACAAGCTAACTTATCAACGTTATTTGACATATGAGAGTGTAGTTCTTGACCAGCCCAAACTGGACAGATAACACTAGATACTATCATGCAAAGTGCACAACCAATCAAGATTGTTATTATCCTTTGTTCAGCTAAAACTATGATCTCCTCAACTCTGTACCCTGAAATAGCCACCAAGCTGAATGTCAAGATGAATATCAGGACTCCATAATCATATCTCGCTTTTATTCGTGGCATGAAACGAGTAAATGTCGATGCTGCAGCTGCAATGATTTAATTAACACCAAGCATTAATTAATTTTCAGATTTAATTTAAGTTTAACTAAAAACTAGACATTGTATTATATATACATATGGAAGCTAATTATTAAATGAAACGTATTAATTATAAATTATTAATGTATCACACACACCTAAGATGAAAACAAGGATCCCAAGAACAATAGGTTCTCCTTCATCTGTGAAGCAACTGGCCAAGTATTTTACTCCAACACCCAGAGCACCCGCACTTACTGTTGCAAATCCTCTATTTAGGCATCTACTGATAGTGCCACCTGCATATATAATAAGCTAGGTTTGATGTCCAGAAACAATTAACAAAGAGTAGTCTTTCTTCAAAGAAAAAAGAGAAGTTAACATAAGTATGCATGATGATTAGGTTATTACCAACAGTAAATTCAAACACCACCACCACAGTCAATACAGCCCACATCCCTGCAACTCCAAAACTATCATAAAGTGGTCTAACCGAATAGAAAAGTGATACCAAAGTAACTGCAACACCCATTTTAATAGAATGTATGATTCTTCTTGGATCATCTTTTCCAATCTTCTTCACAAGTTTACCCACTTCAATCAACCAATCCCTACACTTCACTATAAAGGAAGTAAACCAGTTCCATCCTTTACTGAAAACCCACTTTCTCTCTTCAACTGAATCTATCTCCATCACCATATCGTAAGTCAACTCAGTGTGCTACCTAGGAGAGATCGATGATGGGAAAGTGAGTGAGTACTTGCTTTGGGATTGCCCCAGAACATCTTATTTATATGATAGGTTTAAGCAAAAGTAAGTAAATGGTGGGTCACACGAGGAAGAGAGAGAGAGAGAGAAATGTAACTCAGAAAGTGGGTGTCTCTTTGATAGGACAAATTAAAACACAGAATATAGCAATAGGATGATGCACTCTTCTGTAAAAGGATGTTTAATGGTGACTTCTGACATTTTTAGCTACCTGACAAAATAGCATGACAATGTGCGGGAAATAGGCATAATCTCAAAGATAAGTTGAGCAGATTTCCCTTTTCTGTGCATTTCATAGACTACAACAGAGGTCCCATTTCAAGCTGACCGGATATTCCAAACAAGGTGCAATATACAGCTAAGGTGAACTCTATTTTATTACTCAACCATTTGCTCGACATTCAAAGTATTATTATCATCACTATTAATACTAAACATAACATTATTTTGAATATGTACTTTTTCGTTTATATAGATTAACTTAGTATTATGAATTTCTATGTTTTGTCCTTTTTATATACCTTCATGTTTCTATTTCTCTATTTTAATCATGAATTACTTAATGTCTTTGACAAATTTCACTGGTCTTGCAGTGTATAAATAGCATATACCAAGTGAAAAGATTGACTAGAGCATTATATATTCAATAACTTTTTCTCACAATCTATATATCTACTCTATCTATTCGCTCAATATTATAACTAGGCTTGGCAATTCAGGTGACTTGGTTCGGGTTTCGTTAAAGTTAAATTAAGATTGCTTAATATTTTATTCAGACTTAGTTTAGATCAAATGAATTCACGTTTTTCGCACCTTTTGTAATACTAGGGCCGTGTTCGGATCAATTTTGGTAATCACAATTCTAATGAGTTTTGGTTGAAGTTACATATCAAGTTTGTTTGATTCATCTTCTAGCTTTGGCAAGTATAAGTTGTTGGAATACATAATATCTTCTCTCTTTTGCAAGAGGAATTAAAGCTCTCTTTGGAAAGAGGAAGACCCCCTTTGGCAAGAGGAAGTCTCCATTATCTCTTGGCTCCTTTAGCTTCTTTACTTCATAAGCACCAAAGGGTATTTCGTGAGGGCTTTCCTTGTCTTTCTTCCTTTTTGAGTATATGTGTATCAACTATTTCTGTGTTCATCAGTGTTTTGGGTTTCACTCTGTTTATCACTTTTCCCACCTCTGTGATTTTGTAAGTGGGCTTTAGAGTACTTCGGTGTGTGGGCAAATTTTTGTGTATCATTTTATGTATTTCCTCTGCTGTTTGCTTAGTTTTGAATTGGAAACGACTCTCTGATGATAAATGAGAATGTGGATAATGATGAGGGATTCCCTTCATGCCATAGGCAACCTCCCTGTTATTTCAATTGGTGATGTATGTCTTGCATCACCAACAAACACTTACTTAAGAGTTCCCCAACCAGTATCATTGCTTATTTCCAATATCTATAGCTATATGGTGTCTATGAGTCAAATGATTCCATATTAGCACTTGATTCATCCTTATCTGGTGCTGGAATGTGACAGCATATTTTGATTCAGAGTGCAAATGAAGATGTCGCTTGTGTCTTCTTCAACAACTACCCAATCTGGCAAACAAAAGCAGAGCATTGTCGGTCGACTAAATCGGGGCACTTTCCCAAGTTTAAGTGCTAATTCACTTACCTTTTTGTTTATGATTGGAATACTCCTTGGTGACGATAGAAGGGGATGGATCAAAGTGGGGGTGATGATCAGTGGGAACATGCAAGGTGGCTGGTTTCTGTGTAAGGTGACTAAAGTAATCGTGCTCTTAATCTAATAGTTGTGGTTTTTAGTTTCCCTGTAGTTATCCTTGGGTTTTGGTTTAGTTGTTTTGGCTATAGTTTGCTTATGTTCTATAGCTTTAAAAAGTTATGGCTATATTGCTTTGTTGAAGTCTAGGTCACTTATAGTTATGTTTTGGCTTACTATTGTCTATGATGATGAGCTGGTAGGGCTCAAGGTTGCTCTGGTTAGTAAGAATCGCATCTTTTCTAGAACATGATTTTCATCTATAGGGTGTTAGTTTAGTTACCGCTTTCCAAACCGGATGATTACAAATTGGATTTGTATGAACCTAAACTATGTACTTATGCATCTGGTTACTTGTTAATGTGAAGTGGTTGGTTCTTTTGAAAAAAAATATCAAGTTAGCTTGCTTATTATATATGTGTGGGATCCCTATCAGGATTTAAGTTACTTCAGTCCAAGTCATTATGGTCTGAGTAATTTCAGTTTGGGATTTTGGTGGGACCTATATTAAAGGTTCAATTTGAATTGTTTCAAGTTTTGGATCTATATTCAATACAAGTAAAAATCACCCTATTTTTGCTATTTCAGAACACTTTAAACTACAAAAATAAGCCCTACAAGACAGGGGCGTAAGCCTGTCTTGGTGGGTGTGCAACTGCCTAAATAGGTTTTACCATATCTCAGTGGTTGTTAAAATGAGCCGCCAAAATAAGATACCAACCCAGTTAGGTCGGTCAGAAGCCGAGACTTTTGACCTTCATTGACCAACCTGGATAGGGCAGTCATTTGGGTTAGTTATATGAAGAAACTTCTAACCCTTAGCGACTAACCTTGGTGTGGTTGTCGCTTGGGTCAGTCGGTCGGTTGCCGAGAAGAGCGACTGACGTAGGTGGGGCAGTCACTTGAGTTAGTTGGTCGGTTTCCAAGAAGAGAGACCGACCCTAATGAGGGGTCCTTTGAATCAGTCAAAACCCAAGACATTCATACCCTTATAGACCAACCTAGTTGGGCAGTCTTATGGGTCGATCGGAAGGCAAGACTTATTTCCATCAATGACCAATTTAGTTGGGTGGTCTTGTGGGTCGGTCAAAAACAAGACTGCTTTTCTGACCCTGATGGGATGTTCGACTGGGTCAATCTATAGTCTTTTTTGATCTATTTCTTAAACAACAATATTCATTAAATCTGTTTAAAGTGTAAGAGAAAATGCCCCATTGCAAAGGGGTGTTGCATCACATTCACAAACCACAATTTATATTGTTATCACAGTACAACCAAACACATGAAATCACTTTCTTACCAACCACCACACAAGGTATTTATGAGTACAACGTACATTAGAAAAGGGCACCACATCCCACTTTCATACTACCACTAGTACAAAAAACGCCTATTTCGGCGCCCCTATTTCGGCGGTTGTAGATAAACCGCCGAAATAGGGCTCCGAGACACCTATTTGGTGGTTCCGAGCTAGGAAACCGCCGAAATAGGTGTCTTTTCTAGACTACAAAAATCTCGGAGCCCTATTTCGGCGGTTTTATCCACTACCGCCGAAATAGGTTTCATTTCCCGGGATTTTTTTTCCGAAATTTTCAAAAGGCCGCTTAAATTTTAGTCTATTTCGGCGGTTTGTAGTAACAACCGCCGAAATAGACTTTCTTTTATTATTATTTGCTCACCGACTGGCAAACTTGCTCTGCGCCTTAATTTCGTAACCCTAACTGGTGAACTTGCTCTGCGCCTCTATCTTCATCTTCTTCTCTCTAATTTCGTATCCCTAAGGCGAACATGTCTGCACCTCTCTTCTTCACTGGCGAATTGCTCTCATGGCGAACATGGTTGCGCCTCTCTTCTTCACTTGCTCTCACTTCATCCCGTTCTCTCACGTAAATTCGCAACCCTAACTGGCAAATAACATGCTCTGCACACCTTTCTTCATCCTCTAATCTCACGGTAATTTTGCAGCGAACTTACATGCTCTGCGCTTGTGTTCTTCTCCTTGTGGTAATATACTCAAACTTATCTTATTCTCTCCGGAACCGTAATATACTCGAACTTACATGCTCTGCGCCTATAAGTGTTCATTTTTTCTTCTCTCGTGGCGAACTTACATGCTCTGCGCCTTCATCTTGTGGTTGCGCCTCTTGAAAATCGCCGGAACTACTGCTGTGAGGTTGAAGACGACGCGAAAATCATTTTTTTTTAAAAAGGACCTATTTCGGCGGTTGTTAGCTAGGAACCGCCGAAATAGGTCCTTTTTTTAATTTTAAAACGCGCCTATCTCGGCGGTTTTTAGCTAACAACCGCCACCATAGGTGTTCTATTTCGGCGGTTGTACAACCGCCGAGATAGGGTCTCATCCCTATTTCGGCGGTCTCCATTTCGGCGGTTCTAGAACCGCCGAAATAGGCCTTTTACAACCGCCGAAATAGGCCCTTTTTGTACTAGTGTGCAATTGCAATTACTAGAGAATAACCCACTTAGCTCTATGTTCAATCATACTAGATGAATAGAGATGTACTCTACCCATTCCTCGAGAATCTCAACATGCCGTTGTCATTGTACGATCGAGATTTCTTGTTCAAAATCCTGGAACATAAAAACAAAGCAAGAGTTAGAAATTAAATGCAAATTAGGTAAGTGTAAAAGTAATTAATATTTCTCATGGTGAAATAATAAAAAAGGAGAAAATTTAGAAGAGGAAACATATTATTTGGTGAAGAAAAAAATGAAAGATAGATTTTAAAAAAAAATTATTTTCTTAAAATGGCATGACCACTAGGTAAAAAACAATGTGATTTTTTTAGAAAATAAATGAGAACTTCTCGGAGATAAAAATTGATTTTTTTTATATTAAAATGATGGGATAATTGAGTTTTCTTTTTGAAGGTGGGTGAAAATATATAAAAATAGGATTTCAAAGCTATTTGTTTTAAATATTAATAATGGATTAACAAATTTATTCTAAAATACGTAACTTTTCATTTTAGAATAAATAAGGAATGTTCTAAAGGCTTTTAATTAATAAGATAATTTTTTAGTGCATATTGATAAAAAGATATTTTTAAAGTAAGATTTTCACAACTAAAGGTAATAATAAAAATGAGGAAGATGTTGTTTTTAGAGAAAATGAGTTTTGCAAGCACTTTTATAAAGAATAATGAATTTTATATAATGAAATGGAGAAAATACTCCTTTAGTATCCCCTCGCTGTATGATGAAGATGGATATTCGCAAAGCTTTCGACACTGTAGACTAGTCCTTTCTCGAGGATACGCTCAACGTCTTAAACTTTTCCCCCTATGTTTACCAACTGGATCATGCAGTGTGTAACTTCCTCTTCTTTCTCCATCAACATCAATGGGTCTCCTAGGGGATTCTTTAAAGGTGTGAGAGGCCTTAGGCAAGGAGATCCCATCTCCCCCTAACTTTTTATTCTGGTCATGGACATGCTTTCCCGTCTCCTTGACAAGCTCTCCTAAAACCCAAACTTTCATTACCATCCTTCCTGTAGACCCTACATCTCTCCCACCTGTTGTTTGCAGACGATGCCCTCATTTTCTGTAGAGGGATCAGGCCTCTATCTCCCTCATGCTCAACTCAGTCTATCTCTTCTCGGAGGCCTCCGGGCTCAAGCTTAACCCTATTAAATCTGACATATTCCTTGGGGGAGGTCCCCCCCCCCCTCACTAGCTAATTCCATCCTCGCGTCTTCTGGCTTCAATCTGGATGCCTTTCCCTTCCGCTATCTTGGTATCCCCATATCTCTGAGAAAGCCTCAAAAATATGATTTTCCCCTTTGATCGATTGCATCCATAATGCTATCGCTTCCTAGGGGGGTAAACATCTATCTTTCGCTAGTCGTCTCACCCTCATTCAAAGTTGCTTGTTTGGCATCAATGGCTTCTGGGCCTCCTGTGTGTCCATACCAAAAAATGTCATTCAAAGTATCGTCAAAAAGCTTCGCTCCTTCCTTTGGGCTGGTGATGGCGCGAGTAGCCCCACCCCTCCGGTAGCCTGGAGCTCTGTTTGTCACCGGAAAACCCATGGTGGGCTAGACCTTAAAGATATCCATAAATGGAGCATGTGTTTCCTCACCAAAAATTATTGCTATCACAAAAAATTCTGAGAGACTTTGGATCCAATGGATCCACAGTGTTTTCCTTCGGGACTCTAGCATTTGGACTATATCCCTAAAAAGGGATGACCCCTGGATCTGGAAAACTATTCTCCATGCCGAGACTGGTGGATCAAGCAATGTGGATCCATCCTAGATGCCACCTCTCTCCTCCTTTCCTATCTTCCTCGGACCAGGGTCAACTCCCTTTATCACGATATCTCTGCCCCAAGGCATCCTTTCACCTGGTTTAATATTTGTTGGAAATCCTGGGCTAAAACTAAATTCATCTTATGGGTTACGCTTAGAGGTAGGCTCAAAACTTGTGACAAATTGCAATCCTGGGGTATTAATCTTGCTAACAGATGTTGGCTCTGTGAGCAGGCTCCAAAGACGAGTAGCCATCTTTTCCTTTATTTTTGCAGTGTATCGTGTAAGATCTGGTGATGTGTTTATGATTGGCTGCAGATCTCCACCAACAGAACCAGCCTCTCTAGCTGGTCTTATTGGCTCTCAAACTACTGCAAAAGTAAGAGACATAAAGACCTTGTGATACGAGCTGCCATCGCCAATACAATCTACTACATTTGGATTAAAATATGCAAGCGAGCAATGGCGAACTAATCTAGAGACCCACCTCTCATCATTGTGGATATCAAGCGTGCAACCAAGACGAGCATCTGGATGAAGTCCTCTACCAGGCGTGATTCTGATTGGCTTGATAGGGTCCTATCTTCTTAATTCTTGGGGTGTTCCCATAGAGGTGTATAGATGTCCTTTCTCCTATTTTTGGACACTTGGCTATAGGATGGCTTGACG
Organism: Limonium bicolor; assembly: GCA_023374045.1. NCBI lineage: Eukaryota > Viridiplantae > Streptophyta > Magnoliopsida > Caryophyllales > Plumbaginaceae > Limonium > Limonium bicolor. The sequence goes on from CM041779.1 coordinate 339,609,257, forward strand.
CCTCCCTTTTGTATTTTGATGCCACTTGCGTATATGTATATCCCTGGTAATCTGATATATAGGTACCACTATATATCTCATTTTGTATAAACACATTCACCATTATTTATATCAGTCTTACCTCATTTCAAAAAAAAAAATGTTCCACACCTCCATTTTCAACACTCTTGAGAATTTGACTATTCTACCGTTGGATCTATCTTATCCCTTGAAAGCCCTTTGATTTTTGGGATGGATAAAAGTGTAAAGTTTAAAACACTAAGGCTTAGTTCGACATGACTTCTTTGTTGTTGTTTTGTAGCTGTTTTGGTCTGGTTGTTTTGGCTGGCAGTTTTGCAGCGGTTTGTTAGTTGTTTATGCTGGTATATTTGTGACTGTTTTGAAAACTGTTATTTGGCAGTATAGTTGTTTCGTCTGGCATTTTTGAAGAAGTTAGTTACATGTAGTGCGTTTACCAATTTCTGTGCTATAATTACAAAATTTATATTATTTTAAAACAATTTTTTGTTAAGATGTAATAAAGAAACTACTAACAAATATATATAGATTAATATATACATAATTTATTAATTAGGAAGACAAAAATTTTTTATTACAATCAATTTCGACATTTATATTAAGGTGTATCAATGGGTACCAACAATTGTAACTATACGAAGTTTTTAAACACTAACTACTTGTTCACATTTGAATAAAAGAAAATTATGATAATTAATTATTGAAGTTTATTAATGTATACATCATACAACATAATAAACAAATTATACCTTATTTTAAATAAAATGAATTATTACCAATACAATATGACATTGGTAAATAAATAGTCGAAACAACTACTCAATGACATTATTTATAAAAGCAAAAAATAAGTGTTTTCTTTTAAATTAGTTAATTTTTTCACATCAATTGCTACAATTTTTCAACCCTAAACTTGCAAAAATAATATGCACGGTATCCATACTCTTCATAGCGGTAATTTTGGTATTAATTTATTCATTTTCTTCACTCCATGCGTTCTCTTCATTACGTTATTCATCGAACGTCATGTTTCACTCTCCGCCACTAAGGTGAAGATTACCGTCCAGCTGAGAAACGAGGATCATGCACTAAAAAGGATGGCCGCTGGTAAGGGAGCTGACGACAAAGGGCAACGTGTGTAACACCCCTACCGCTAATCAAATCATTATCCCCTAATCCGTCTCAATTACCAATACCAAAGCAGCGGAAATTCACTTACAAACGGTGGGTGATACAATGCCGTTAGTCACCCACGTGACTAACAAGGCCCAATCTGAATACAAATCTACTATCGGTCTGATGAACTTGAATACCGAGTACTTTATATCAAACAATACATTTCTTTCCTTAATCAAATCAAATATATATACAACCTCAAATCAATTCTATACCGAGTCTCTACAATTCTCAAGATTACTGATATCATTTCGGTCTTACTGTACAACCTTTACAATATACAAATGTTACTATTCAACTACCCATGTTTAACCATCATCCCCTTCCTACTCTCGAACGGTAATCGTCTCCAAGGTACCTGTAAGTAAAAACGGTGCCCCAAGGGGCTTAGCAAATTGCTGGTATGAAATTTGCATACCCCGTGGGCTAACGGGGGTACGCCGACTACTTGGTCGAGAACATGAGATTCATTTTTAATTCATTAATCATGCTCGCATTCAAAGACATTCAAACAAGGAATACAATAGCAACTAACATAACAAGATTGTTAGTTAGTATTAACTTACACTTAGGCCTTGAGGGTTTCTACCTCACTATGCCTTAGTCACTTATTCATTATCTTACCCATTCTCTTGGGTTACTCTTACTCAAGCTCTCTTATTCTCATTCTCAAGCTCAAATTCTCAATTTCTCAATCCCAAGCTCAGATTCAACTCTTCTCAAACTCAATTCTCAACTCATAATCTGAATTCTCAAATTCTAAATCTCAATCTCAATTCTCAAGTTCTTAAATCTCAATCTAAATTCTCAAATTCTCAAATGGATATCTTTTAAGTCATTACCCATGACCTCCGGGAGAGTCATACACAAGACTCACCACCGGGCTTACAAATTCTCGTCTTACTTCCCCGCTACGACCCTACACCGGGTCTAGCATGGTGGGAAGGTTCGACTATCAAACGGAACTATACACCTAGTTCTCAAATTCACAAACGTCTGTATCTCTGCCGGACTACTCAAATTCCCAATACTCCTCTCTCGGAGTCATATCACAATATTATAGATTAGCCTAGAAGTATCTCTCTTGATATCATCTAATAGCTTAGGGAATTTTCTCAATGTCTAGTATTCTCAGATTTAAGGGTTTCCCCAACTTATCGAATACTTTTATGTTCGGGACATTTTCTCAATTTAGGTCGGATCCTCACATTGTAGATCGACTAACTTTTAAAGGAGTTTGATGGTCCTTTTTATCTTTTTACTTTTCTCATAAGTTCATATCTTTGAACTATCGCCATCCTCTAAATATAGGTTCATTATATTCTTCCACCGTTATTTGTTTCGTGGATTATTTCAATTCGGTTCTCTAACCATTATGGGAGTTTACTAATCCCGTAAAACTCTCTCATGTTCTAGTGAGTTCATAGGTTTGTATTATCGTTATTCTTGATTCGATAGTTTTTGTGTGTTTCCACGTTTTCGTTAATTTACGAACGACTCTTTCTACGAGTCACTAATCAAACAATACTCATCTATGAGTCGATCTATAACACTAAGTTAGACCAAAAAATAATTTAAGTATGGTTAGCTCATACATCGTGCATCAAGACATACAATCAAATGCAATGGATCATTTTCATGCTTTTATCTTGATTAAGTCGGCACACAAGCAAACAACACACAAATCAGTGTAATCCCGGTAGCATACAGGGCATGAGAAAATCGTACCTTTCACCATGGATTACTCTACCATGTCACCTTACGTTCCTCGGGTTGTTCTCGAACCACTGATAACATTCCAAGTGGTTTTATTAACATTAAGGTAATACAATGTGTGGACGACTTGTACCCCGTATTTAACCCCGTTGTCCCGTTATACCTTAACTTTGTTCATGTGCTCTTAAGCTCACAACTTCTTCATTCAGCTCTCAACCTTGTTTAAACTTCTAAGGACATTTATATGTCCCCAAACAAGTCCTAAACATCATCTAAAACCAATACCAATCAATTCCCCAACATTAGAACACTTTAAAATACATTCTGATGCATTTTTACACTGGTCCGGGTTGGTGTCCAGGGTTACAAACCCGGACCAATCCCGAAATCACTTTCTGCCTTGTATTTCATGTGGTCCGGGTTAGTGTCCAGGGTTACAAACCCGGACCACCCCCTGGGATGACTTTCTGCCTAATTTTTGAGGTGGTCCGGGTTTGTGTACCGATTTACAAACCCAGACAAACCCTGGAACTGTCAAATTTTACAGTTTTTGAACTCTAAACTCACCTTAATCCTCACCCAATCTTTTACTAATCATTACACATGTTCCTAAACATATTTAACCACCTTAAAACACTCTTGATCATGCTCTAAACCTTCTCAAATCATTGGTCAAATCCTTACCCAAATTCTTGTTTAATTCCACCTATTTCAATTCTCACATTTGCATTTTGCTCACTTGTGCATTTCTAAACTTTTCTTGACAGTTTACACTTTGTTTTCACCCAATTTGACCATTCCAAATTCATCCTAAACATTCCCCTTTCTAGTTCCCAAGTTCACTCTTCATTTTCAAGGTCAAACACTCTAGTTCTTTTCTAACTCTTCCAAGGCACTGTTATACCATTTGCTACAGATTTTTACACCAACTCCCATCTTTAATCAAGCCTTCCTAGGGTGGTTATCTATCCCAAGTGAATCCCTTTCAACACTTAGTTAATCCCTAGGCTATTCTCACCCAATACAACACCTAACTCCTTAGGTTTTCTACTCAAATTGTGTCATGACTCACCTGCAATCCTAGCATTTCCAAAAACACGATTTCTAACCTAAATCAACTCAAAACTAGCCACACCCATAAAGGGTCCTACCAGCACTCAATTCATCCAAATCACATCCATAATTATCCAAACACAACATAATGCATGGCTCTTAAGCCCTTAAATCACAATTCAAACAATCAATCTCTCACTAGCTCAATGTCATTAATTCATGATTCTCTCATATTTCAACCAAGCACATTTCTAGCAGGATTTTGGTTCATTCATTTAATTAGCCCATCCCAAATTCTATAAGCAATCAGGATAAACATTAAGGTTAGCTTTTTACCTTAATCGTCCAAGTTCCTTTTCAATTCTCCTCTTCTATTCCTCTTCCCATTTTTGGTCAAGTGGGCAATGTGATTGCCAAATTTTAGCCCAACACCAAAGGTAACACAATGAACAATAATTAAACTCCTAAACCCCTTGGAATAACTCTAATTCAATGAATGCTTAAAACACACAAAGTTAGGGTTTTACCTTAGGAGTTCTAGAAAAGGGTTTTAAACCTTGAATCAAGAGGAGGGTTCCACCACCATTTAAGACATGATTTAATGCTCCAAAACAAGAAGAAATCAAGGTATCAAAAGGGGGCAAAATCAGCCACACCAAGGAATGAAGGAAAAGTGCGTTTTTCTTGGATTTTCTTACCTTGGATGAAAGAGGAGACTCATTAGCTCCATAAAAGCTGATTTTCTCTTCAAATGGGATATACCCATGGAGAAGAACTTCATCCTTTGAAGATTTTGAAAAGAGGGAAAGATAGATCTTGATGAGAGGAGCAAGAATATGTAATGTTTTTTATTTGGAGTTGTGCAGCAACTTGGGCAACTGAAAGAATGAGGGAAGCCATTGATGAAGCTTCAGCTGGCGTGAGGAAGAGGAGGGAGGAGGAGAAATCGCCAAGGAGAGGGGAGTGATACGGCTGAGAGGGGGAAGAAATGAGAGTGAGAGGAGAGAGAGTGTAAAAAGGGGTATTTGTTTACTTTTTCACTTTTTGCTTTTTGTTTACTTTTAGCTAATTTGCTAGTTTACAAATTGAGAGTGGGGAGTGATGACTACTAATAAAAACTGGCCCCATTAGTTAATTAAGTTGGGGGTGTTTTTGTCTTTTCACAAGAAACACTCGTTAATTACTCGGCTTTAGCACTATTCACCAACCGGACCTTTTTTCCGGATTTTTCTCGTTTCTTTAATTTTAATGGTTCTTAAGCTTCCATTTTGTTGAATTATAGTTATTTGATTTACTATAATTTTTATGGGTCTATTTGACCACTCAAAGTCACGTTTTTGAGTTTTCTCGAAAAACGTGCTCTAAAGCTTCATTAGCGTTTTTAATCCATTTTATGGATCCGTTTTCTTCGGGAATTGTTCCCGTACCTTAATTAGGCATAACTAAGCCTTAGGTATCCATCTAGGATCCTATTCAGGGTCACATATCTCCTATGGTTGCGTAACGCACAATTTTACGTTTTGTGCTTTTTATGCGTTTTCCCTTTTCTTTTGGATTTATTTTCTTCACCAAAATTATTTAGGCACAATTAGGCCCTCAAATACCATATTAGAATTATTTAATCACCCTAATTAAATTCGGAGTATTTCAATCTACCCCCTTAAAGAACTTTGCCCTCAAAGTTGGTGAATCTAATATTGTTAGTCACATCGGTATTCTTTGCTAAGGTTATAACTTCTATATTACCTGGCTGACTCCAAAAGTCTGACTCGATGTATACCACACATCCAAACAACATATCACTGCATGCATAGCAATCAAACGTACTCATTGTCCTTCTCTCCATGGGGTCCATCCGAAGATAAAGAAGGTATCATCCTCTCCCATGTCGAGTGATCCCTCAGGTACCGGTCACGTTTGAAAACTTACACTTTCTGGTTCACGGCCGTCATGACTTCGGGCACTTACGCTTTCTGGCCCTACGGTCCTTTGGTTCTGATCAAATTCATTTGCACATCTAGATATCCTCAGGCACTCACCGGTCATCCACACTGACACATGACTACTCATATCCCGCTGCCCTTGGAAAAATATAAAACACACCCTACCAACGTCCTACCGGTCTCTTAGTACCGTTGCTCATCCGTTGTAGTGGTTTCAAAACTAATCATCACTCCCACCAGCTCACACACTAGCCTTACTTCCCGGTTTGACCTGATACCGGTGCCTAGCCATGGGAAGGTCCAACTAGCACCCGTGGGAGCGGTTTCAAAACCGGTCCTCATTCTCAAGTTTGAAGAAAATCCCTTTTTGCCAAAATCAGTTAGAAATTCATTTTGAAAACTCAATACAACTCCAAATTCCAATTTATGATAATTACATCTATTACTAGCATTATTACTTGTGACCACTTATAGGGAGCTTCAAGAGTTATTCAACCCCAATGTGATCAACATCGGTGTTGAACTATCCTTCCACCCCAATTTGTGTTCAGTTTCCCTTGATCGCTAGCAAATCAAGTTCCACCTCCCACCTCAATTTCACACAAACAAATAGTCAATCATTATTTCATCTTCTATCTTTTTAATCTTTCTAATCATAATCATATAACAATACATTTTCAATTTCTAGAATTCATTTACTCACTTACTAATCATCTCATCAATTATTACTAAATTATCTCCAACTACTATACCTAAGAAATTCAAAAGAATAACTCCAATTAATTGTCTATCCTCCAATCATTCATAAATCAAATCAAATCAAGTCACATACGGAACTTAATCCCCACTAGGTTCAACATCGGTTTCATACAGATTTATTCTCATTATATCTCCCAAACGTACTCATTTCTCAATGCCGATTTCATACCAGCTCATATCTCATACTATTACCAATCGGGGTTCTCATTCCCCTAGAGTTTCTCTACTCCTTTCCACTTCTAATCTCATAAATAGCCATAATTACGCAATGAGTGAATACATATGTTTATGTAACATAAGTACCAATCATCAAAACAAATTTCCTTTGCGCTATGCGCACTGTAGTTTATGCACTTATTACATAAAGCATACACTTTGCGGTTTTTGCTCTACCCCCCTTAGAAGGGATTACGCCCACGTAATCTACCATGTGTCAATATTGAACACTGGTCTAAGGCGTTCAGCTGTCATGGAGTGTTTAAGCTTCCATGCGGTCTGTTATACAATGTTCTTTGGTTAAAGGGTCTTAACCATATTGTTGGTTAGTCCCTACACCAATAATTCTCATTGGAGTTTGTTTAACTCTTAACAAGGTTCGGTTCTAGCCTCATAGGCGTTAAGGTATTGATAATTAGCCATTCACTCTTATTCATTAGGTATATTTCACCTTAGATATCTGGGCCCACTAGCTTCTGCTGCGCGACCCTGATAACTTGGGGTTTGTTCACCCTTCTCGTTATTCTTAATGTGTTATATATTACCTTTTTATCCCTTTTATGTTGGGAATATGGTTTCTCAATCGGCATGTGGTATTTCTTACCATACGTGAATTCAATGAGTTATAGATTTCCTATCCAGATCTCTGGAATCTATGTACATAATATTGTGTACTATCATGATCATTCACTTGATTCTTCCGACGTGTTATCGGTTGAGGTCGAGCTACTACATAGTGTGTAGTGCTTCCTCTTTTATTAGTGGCTTCTGGATGATGCCCACTTATCTGGTTCTGTACAAGTGTTCTTTACTTGTACGACCTTGCATTTCCTATGCATTGGTCCTTATAACTTTATTTATTCTGATGGAATTCACATCTTGTGATTGTTGGTGTGTCCAACGCTCTTCGTGCTCCTTTGGCCCAAGGCAGCATGGTTTGTCTCTAAGCTTTCGCTTAACTGGCTTGTGCCATGTTCATTGTAGTGTTTACAACACTTCTGTATCCAGTACGGTTGATTATCCATCAATTTGGTACTCTTGTCCTGAAGTTTATTACTTTTTTTATCAATTTGATCCTCTAAGGATACGCTTCCAGTTCCTATGCCATTGCAATAGGGATGAACATTGCCTCTCTGTGAGGTCTCTCATCACATGGCGCAGACTTCTGGCTTGTTGCCTGGTCTATCTTCCATCTTTTGTTTAACATCTCTATATCATTGCGTGATTATTAAGATACATTGGTCGCTTGTTGCGCACCATGTTCGTATTTACTTACGATTTTGGTTTCCATGGCATCCGCTATTACATTAGCTTCCGCTCATGTATTCCTACCATTTAGACAATGGTTCACCATTTACTTGGTTGATTACAGAATATGCTATCTTTCTATTTCTGAGCTCCCTGAGCGTTATTAACTTTACACTTCACGTTATACACATACAGTGTTTCTTCTAAACTGGTTACTCTTCGATTTTTAACAATTGTCATCAAAGCTTCCTTTAGTCTCATCTTGTTCCAGTTATTGCTTGGCGGTAATTATCTGCTCAAGCTTCACTACCTTAGTAGTTATGAAAGGGATGTATTTTCAAATATCCACTGATGGCATCCTCTTCTTTGGAATATGTTCACCGCTCTCGCGGTCTTACCATAACGAGTGGTATCCTCGCTCGTTAGCTATTAAGCAATCCTTACTGGTGCCGTTCATGGCAACTTTCCTTATGGTTCTAAGTGGGTTTTTGCAATCGTTGTATCTACGTATTGTAGTTGTTTGATGACTTACAAGCTATATTGCCTAGAGCCCTGCTCATCTCCAACTGTTCACAAATATTTGCTTCCCCGTATGCCATCAAATGGCTTGGAAGTAATATTGGGCTCCATGATAAGATCATCTCATTACACTTCTATTTATTGGAGACCCTTTAGGTATTTTGATACCATCGGTGTCATTTGTCAATTTAGGGTATCCCCTGTCAAGTGGGATCCCTTCGGTGTTTTAACCGAGTGTTCATTTAAGCTCTTGTGTTCTTATCACGACTTTTTGTTCTACACCCTTCAAGGATTGCTTCTGGGTGTTGCTAAGTTACGCCATTTCATCTGGCTAGCATTTATGGGTATGTGCAGTTTATTACCCCGCTTCGCGGTTCTAGATTTTAAATTGTCCCGTTTAGGGTTGTAATGTCTCTCATTCTTAGAGTAGATCATGAATATCTATCCTTTATATTCTTAGCTGGGTATAATGTATTCTTCTATGAAGAACAGTATTTCCTGATAGTCTTGGTGGTTGTCCTGGGAATCCCATCCCATTCATTGAACATTGGCGTGTTCATGTTAGGCCTTTGCCTTGCTGTTTAGGCTGGGTGTACATTCCAGCTATCGTGTGTTTACTTCTAGATTCTCGAGACATATCCGATGTCTTTACTCAATTGTTAGTGCTTCCCGCACTTCTTAACTCTTAATCATCCCCCTGGAGTGAGTTCTTGACTCCTTTAGCTTTGTAAGCTTATCTGAGTTCTTTCGATCGTCTGAGGTGTTCAACTGTTCTAATTTGAACTTACCTTATGGTCCATAGTACGGAGTTGACTACTTCCCGTGTTTCGTACACTACTTGTACACATACGTGGGTACCTTATTGATACATTACTACTTACCTGACTAACTCACAAATGGTCTGTCAGGCCCGCAAGCTCCTTCGGAGTGCGGTCGTCCCACATCCCGTGTTTGGGTACACTCGTAGTGTTCATCACATGCCTAGGTGAAGTATTCTATTGTCAACTCCTATTGTATCGTCCTATGATAACTTACCGTGGTTCTCTGGTTTGGTTTTAAAATCTGAGGTTTTAAAAGAAATGTTTGGGTTTGAAAGAAAATTTTCATTGTGTTGCCATGTCTGGGGTCTTGATCAAGTCCAGCTTCTCGCTGACTGGTATGTTATTTAACATGATGGTCAGGCTGTTAGGCCCTTTCAAGGTTTCATTCTTCACGTTCATAGGATTGGTGATCCTATATTTGCTTCGACCGTCATAGTGGTACTTTAGTAAGTACTTGTTGGTCGTTAAAAGTATTCTAATTTGCCTTGTTGTTGCTGCACTTGCTGTGGCAAGTGTGCGGGTAGGTTGGTTTTTGGGTTAGCATATACCGGTTACGGTACTGTTTTCAACCGTATTTGGTGGTCTTATTGGATCTTCCTCTTGATCTTAGTAGTCAATTTCCTGAGTAGCTTCTCAGTGTTCTTGGCATGATTGTCATTAATCCAGGTGCTTCCCCGGTCCTTGGGGTCCCTGTGTACCTTGTTTCGTTGCTCATTCCCACACTTGTACTGTGGTTACCAAGGTTTGACTTATCCTTAGGAACTACGCCATAGTCCTGTTGGTGTAAGTTTCATAAATACTATCATAGTTGTCTGAACTATGTTATTCGGGTATTACGGCCTCTTGGCGTTGTAGGCTTGGAGTTATCCAACCTTGAATAATTTCCTTAGTCGTTTGTATATCGTTGACGGTATTATCAAGCATTTACAGTCCGCAGACTCTCTTGTCTCGGGTTTTGTTATTCCATCTTTTTGCTTCATTGCACGGTTGCGCTTTCCTTCTTACTGGTTGTGCATGGTTCTCGCGAGTGCAATGCACGTTGCCCCATGGTGCCGTAAATTTCACTATCCTATGATTACGATTCTCAATCTACTGCTAATAAGCGTGGTTATTGTCGTTCAACAGGAACCGTCTCCGGGATTTCTAGTTCTTGGAATCTACCGTATGACTGGTTCTTTCTCTTACAAGGCTTATTTTACAACTGCCAGATCGGGTTTTCCCAAGTATGAGAGGTCTTTCCATCTCTCTGGTGTGCTTTTCCCAACTTTATAACGTGGGCTACTGAGGGTGGGTATGGTTATTATAAGTTTCCAGACCACACTGGAAGTTCTTATCTAGTGTACCTTTCACGCTAACACACAACCCTTAGCCCTAAGTCTTTAATTCCTAACTCGGTATTTTCCTAAACTCGGTATTTCAATCATCAGAGCGATACTTCACTCTGATACCACTTTTTGTAACACCCCTACCGCTAATCAAATCATTATCCCCTAATCCGTTTTAATTACCAATACCAAAGCAGCGGAAATTAACTTACAAACGGTGGGTGATACAATGCCGTTAGTCACCCACGTGACTAACAAGGCCCAATCCGAATACAAATCTACTATCGGTCTGATGAACTTGAATACCGAGTACTCTATATCAAACAATACATTTCATTCCTTAATCAAATCAAATACATATACAACCTCAAATCAATTCTATATCGAGTCTCTATAATTCTCAAGATTACCGATATCATTTCGGTCTTACATTACAACCTTTACAATATACAAAGGTTCCTATTCAACTACCCATGTCTAACCACTATCCCCGTCATACTCTCGAACGGTAATCGGCTCTAAGGTACCTGTAAGTAAAAACAGTCCCAAGGGGCTCAACAAATTGCTGGTATGAAATTCGCATACCCCGCGTGCTAACGGGGGTACGCCGACTACTTGGTCTAGAACATGAGATTCATTTTTAATTCATTAATCATGCTCACATTCAAAGGCATTCAAACAAGGAATACAATAACAACTAACACAACACAGTTTGTTAGTTAGTATTAACTTACTCTTAGGCATTGAGGGTTTCTACCTCACTATGCCTTAGTCACTTATTCATTATCTTACCCATTCTCTTGGGTTACTCTTACTCAAGCTCTCTTATTCTAATTCTCAAACTCAAATTCTCAATTTCTCAATCTCAAGCTCAGATTCAACTCTTCTCAAACTCAATTATCAAATCTCAACTCACAATCTAAATTCTCGAATTCTTAATCTCAATATCAATTCAAAAGTTCTCAAATCTCAATCTAAATTCTCAAATGGATATCTTTTACGTCATTACCCGTGACCTCCGGGCAGAGTCATACACAAGACTCACCACCGGGCTTACAAATTCTCGTCTTACTTCCCCGGCTACGACCCTACACCGGGTCTAGCATGGTGGGAAGGTTCGATTATGAAACGAAACTATACACCTAGTTCCTCAAATTCACAAACGTCCGTATCTCTGCCAGACTACTCAAATTCCCAATACTCCTCTCTCAGAGTCATATCACAATCTTATAAATTAGCCTAGAAGTATCTCTCTCGATATCATCTATAGCTTAAGGGAATTTCTCAATGTCTAGTATTCTTTGATTTAAGGGTTTCCCCAACTTATCGAATACTTTTATGTTGGGACATTTTCTCAATTTAGGTCAGATCCTCACATTGTAGATCGACTAACTTTTAAAGGAGTTTGATGGTCCTTTTTATCTCTTTTACTTTTCTCATAAGTTCATATCTTTGAACTATCATCATCCTCTAAATAGAGGTTCATTATATTCTTCCACTGTTATTTGCTTCGTGGATTATTTCAATTTGGTTCTCTAACCATTATCGGGAGTTAACTAATCCTGTACAACTCTCTCACGTTCTAGTGAGTTCATAGGTTTGTATTATTGTTATTCTTGATCCGATAGTTTTCGTGTGTTTCCACGTTTTCGTTAATTTACGAACGACTTTTTCTACGAGTCACTAATCAAACAATACTCATCTATGAGTCGGCCTCTAACACTAAGTTAGACCAAACAATCATTCAAGTATGCTTAGCTCATACATCATGCATCAAGACATACAATCAAATGCAATAGATCATTTTCATGCTTTTATCTTGATTAAGTCGGCACACAAGCAAACAGCACAAAAATTAGTGTAATCCCGGTAGCATACAGGGCATGAGAAAATCATACCTTACACCATGGATTACTCTACCATGTCACCTTACGTTCCTCGGGTTGTTCTCGAACCACTGATAACATTCCAAGTGATTTTATTAACATTAAGGTAATACAATGTGTAGACGACTTGTACCCCCGTATTTAACCCCGTTGTCCCGTTATTCCTTAACTTTGTTTATGTGCTCTTAAGCTCACAACTACCTCATTCACCTCTCAGCCTTGTTTAAACTTTTAAGGACATTTATATGTCACCAAACAAGTCCTAAACATCATCTAAAACCAATACCAATCAATTCCCCATCATTAGAACACTTTAAAACATATTCTGATGCATTTTTACACTGGTCCGGGTTTGTGTCCAGGATTACAAACCCGGAGCAATCCTAGAAATCACTTTTTGCCTTGTTTTTCATGTACTCCGGGTTTGTGTCCAGGGTTACAAACCCGGACCACCCCCTGGGTTGACTTTCTGCCTAATTTTTGAGGTGGTCCGGGTTTGTGTACCGATTTACAAACCCGGACCAACCCTGGAACTGTCAAATTTTATAGTTTTTGAACTCTAAACTCACCTTAATCCTCACCCAATCTTTTCCTAATCATTCCACATGTTTCTAAACATGTTTAACCACCTTAAAACACTCTTGTTCATGCTCTAAACCTTCCCAAATCATTGGCCAAATCCTTACCCAAATTCTTGCTTAATTTCCACCAATTTCAATTCAAACATTTGCATTTAGCACACATGTGCATTTCTAAACTTCTCTTGAAAGTTTACACATTGTTTTCACCCAATTTGACCATTCCAAATTCATCCTAAGCATTCCCCTTTCTAGTTCCCAAGTTCACTTTCATTTTCAAGGTCATGTACTCTAGTTCTTTTCTAACTCTTCCAAGGCACTCTTATACCATTTGCTACATATTTTTACACCAACTCCCATCTTTAATCAAGCCTTCCTAGGGTGGTTATCTATCCCAAGTGAATCCCTTTCAACACTTAGTTAATCCCTAGGCTATTCTCACCCAATACAACACCTAACTCCTTAGGTTTTCTACACAAATTTTTCCATGACTCACTTACAATCCTAGCATTTCCAAATACACAATTTCTCACCTAAATCAACTCAAAACTAGCCACACCCATAAAGGGTCCTACCAGCACTTAATTCATCCAAATAACATCCATAATTCTCCAAACACAACATAATGCATAAATCATAAAATGCATGGCTCTTAGGCCCTTAAATCACAATTCAAACAATCAAGCTCCCACTAGCTCAATGTCATTAATTCACCATTCTCTCATATTTCAACCAAGCACATTTCTAGCAAGATTTTGGTTCATTCATTTAATTAGACCATCCCAAATTCTATAAGCAATCAAGATAAACATTAAGGTAAGCTTTTTACCTTAATCGTCCAAGTTCCTTTTCAATTCTCCTTTTCTCTTCCTCTTCTCATTTTCGGTCAAGTGGGCAATGTGATTGTGAAATTCTAGCCCAACACCCAAGGGAACACAATGAACAATAATTAAACTCTTAAACCCCTTGGAATAACTCTAATTTGATGAAGCGCTTAAAACACATAAAGTTAGGGTTTTACCTTTGGAGTTCTAGAAGGGGTTTTAAACCTTGAATCAAGAGGAGGGTTCCACCACCATTGAAGACATGATTCAATGCTCCAAAACAAGAATAAAGCAAGGTATCAAAAGGGGGCAAAATCGGCCACACCAAGGAATGAAGGAAAAGTGAGTTTTTCTTGGATTCTTACCTTGGATAAAAGAGGAGACTCTTTAGCTCCATAAAAGCTGATTTCTCTTCAAATGGGATATACCCATGGAGATGAACTTCATTCTTTGAAGATTTTTAATAGGGGGAAAGATAGATCTTGATGAGAGGAGCAAGAATATGTAATGTTTTTATTTGGAGTTGTGTAGCAAATTGGGCAATGGGCAACTGAAAGAATGAGGGAAGCCATTGATGGAGCTTCAGCTGGCGTGAGGAAGAAGGAGGAAGGGAGAAATCGCCAGGGAGAGGGGAGTGATACGGCTGAGAGGGGGAAGAAATGAGAGTGAGAGTGTAAAAAGGGGTATTTGTTTACTTTTTCACTTTTGCTTTTTGTTTCCTTTTAGCTAATTAGATAGTTTACATATTGAGAGAGGGAGAGTGTTGACTACTAATAAAAACCGGCCCCATTAGTTAATTAAGTTGGGGGTGTTTTGTCTTTTCACAAGAAATGCTTGTTAATTACCCGGTTTTAGCACTATTCACCAACCGGGCCCATTTTTCGGATTTTTCTCGTTTCTTTAATTTTAAATGTTTTTAAGATTCTATTAATGTTTAATTATAGTTACTTGATTTACTATAATTTTTACGGGTCCATTTGACCACTCAAAGTCACGTTTTTGGGTTTTCTCGAAAAATGTGCTTTAAAGCTTCATTAGCGTTTTTAATCCATTTTATGGATCCGTTTTCTTTGGGAATTGTTCCCGTATCTTAATTAGGCATAACTAATTCTTAGGAATCCATCTAGGATCCTATTCAAGGTCACATATCTCCTATGGTTGCGTAACGTACAATTTTACGTTTTATGTTTTTTACGCGTTTTCCGTCTTCTTTTGGATTTATTTTCTTCACCAAAATTATTTAGGCACAATTAGGCCCTCAAATACCGTATTAGAATTATTTAATCACCCTAATTAAGTTTGGGGTATTTCAGCGTGGGAACCACAAGAGAAGGAATTCTTCCCACCAACATCAGAAGCGCCCCAGAGTCAGGAGAGCAAGCTTACTCAGGCTCTCTAGTTGACCAACTGGCTTTAGCAGCTAAGCCATTGCATTCTCACCCCCTAAGGGTAAGAAACCTTACCTCAACCTATGATATTCACTTTAACCTTAAGAATGTTTTTCATTTACCATACGGGAATACCTTCATTAAAACTTATTAAGCTTATGAATTAGGTTGTGGACTTGGGACGGAAGGTACCCTTAGTATCCTCATAGAGGCACATGCCTGTGAAAGCGGCACTATCCTGACAGTTATAAACCTTAAGACCTAATCAATGCCTAAGAGAAAAGGGAATAACATGTGAGACTATATTCACAGGTACCTTTCCGGTTAATAGAGTAACTGCATAAGTATTATTCAACTTTGGAGCCTCTCGTACTTTCATATCCCCATCACTTGCAAAGAAGTTAGGGCTAGATGTAGAGGAACTTCTAGACTTTACAGTCACACTCTCGTCTAGGGGAGGGTTCGATCACCTGGTATTACAAAGGGGCCACCATCCAGATTAGGGATGAGGATTTCCCCATTGATCTGGTTGAGTTCACGGGCTTTGGATTTGATGTGATTGTGGGGAAGAACTGGTTCGAGCAACATAAGGGTTATATTATTTGTGTTGAGCACGATTGTTGCTCCAGAGTCCGTTAGGAGTTACAATGTCATACCACTGAGCCCTAGAGAGCCTCCGGTCAAGATTATATCAGCTATGTCAATGATTAGAGAGACCGGGAAGCAGAGTGAGGTGTTCCTTTGCTATGTTTAGGACATAGATCAAGATCTAGAGTTAAGCCCGGGTGTGCTAGTGGTGTCTGAGTTTCCCGACCTCTTTCCTAGAGACCTTCCAAGCATGCCACCAGAACGTGAGGTAGAGTTTACTATTGACTTACTACCAGGAGGGGACCGATAGCAAAGGCCCGTATCACAAGGCTCTAGCCAAGATGAATGAGCTGAAGGAGCAGTTACGAGATTTGCATGAGAAGGGATTTATACACCCTAGTGTATCACCATGGGGGTGCCCAGTGCTCTTCGTGAAGAAGAAATATGGTAGCCTCAGATTATGCATCGACTACAGAGAGTTGAATGTAGCCACTGTGTAAAACAAGTACCTTTTGCCATGTATTGGTTATTTATTCGATCATTTGAAGGGAGCATCAGTGTTTTCTAAGATTGATCTCAGATCACGGTACCATCAGATTCCTATCAAAGAGTAGAACATTGAGAAGACGACATTCTGGACGAGATATGGCCACTATGAGTTCATAGTGATGTTGTTTGGTCTATTGAATGCTCCGGTGAAGTTTATTGATCTGATGAACCGATTGTTCAGAGAGCAGCTGGACAAGTCGGTTGTGTGTGTTCATCAATGACATACTGATTTATTCGAAGTCGAAGGAGGAGCACGAGAGCCACTTGAGGCGAGTACAAGAGATATTGAGGGAGAAGCGGCTATATGCTAAGTTCTCCAAGTGGGAGTTTTGGCTTGATCGAGTATCCTTTCTCGGTCATGTCATTTTGGATGCTGGGATATCAATTGATCCAGTGAAGATTGAGGCAGTTGACACCTAGCCTATACTGAAGTCAGTCACTAACATTCAGAGTTTTCTCGGTCTAGTAGGCTATTATCAGAGATTCATCAGAGACTTCTCTAGGGTTGTAAAGCCTATGACCAGCCTGATGAAGATGGATACGCCGTTGTATGGAACGAACGAGGGCTGTGAGATTTCCTTTCAGAGGCTGAAGGATGCATTGACCTCTGCAGTGAATCTAACTATCCTTGAGGGCACATAGAGATATGAGGTCTATTATGATGTGTTGGGTATCGGACTGGGATGTGTACTCATGCAGCACGGGAAGGAGGTCGCTTACCACTTCCGTTAGCTAAAGAAGCGTGAGGATAACTATCCCATACACGATCTTGAGCTTGGCGCAGTTTTATCTGCTATGAAGATCTAGAGCCACTACTTGGACGGTGTCAGTGTGACCGTCTATTCCGATCACAAAAGCTTAAAGTATGTGTTCACTCAAAAGGAGTTGATCATGAGGCAGAGGAGATGGGTTGAGTTCCTCATGGACTATGACATGACCTTAAGTACAAGAAAGGAAAGGCTAATGTTGTAGCAGATGCCTTGAGTCTCCGAGCACATTCACTACATGCTCTAGTTG
The DNA here is from genome assembly GCA_023374045.1 of Limonium bicolor. NCBI lineage: Eukaryota > Viridiplantae > Streptophyta > Magnoliopsida > Caryophyllales > Plumbaginaceae > Limonium > Limonium bicolor. The sequence continues at coordinate 339,626,881 of CM041779.1, forward strand.
TTGGCACCAGTCTGATCGATCGGGTGCGCATTGCTCAGCAGGGTGACTAGTACATGGGAAATATCAGGTTGAAGCTGGTAGATGGTACATTCGATAGGAGGATGTATGACTTTCAGCTTCATGATGATGGCCTGATCAGACTGAATGATCGATCGTACATTACATGGAATAGCTCAGAGCTGAAGGAGCGTATACTACAGGAGTCACATTGTTCCTTTATGTCCGTCCACCTAGGATCTTCAAAGATGTACAAGGATATCAAGCAGTACTTCTGGTGGAGCGAGAGAGAAGAAGGTGTGATGACTATGTGATTAGATGCCTCACCTGTTATAGTGAAATTTGAGCACTGGAGACCTGGAGGCATGGTACATTCGATGTCAATTCCAGAGTGGAAGTTCTACGACATTTCCATGGACTTCGTAGTTGGACTCCCGTCTACTAGGGAGGAATGAACATGATCTGGGTCGTAGTTGACTGTTTGACCAAGGTGGCCCGATTCATACCGATGAAGGACACCTGGAAGGTGCCTAAACTTGCAGAGTTCTTTGATAGAGAGATCATGAGGCATTACGGGATACCGAAGACCATAGTTTCTGGCAGGGATACTAGATTCCTTTCGAGGTACTGGCGAGCTACAAGGGAAGCACTTGGTATAGAGTTGAAGCTCAGTACAGTGTTTCATCCTCAAACAGATGATACGACTGAGAGGACCATCTAGACACTTGAGGACATGCTTAGGGCGTGTGCCCTAGACTTTCAGGACAACTGGATAGATAAGTAACATCTGATCGAGTTCTCGTTCAATAACAACTATCACGCCTTGATCAAGATGTCGAATTTCCAAGCATTGTATGGCAGAGCTAGCGGCATGCCACTGTGTTGGGATGAGTCTAGCGAGGCAGTCATTGTTGGACCCGAGTACTTAGAGTAGACACAGGCAAAGGTTCAGCAGATTATGAAGAACATGAAGGCTGCTCAGGATAGGTAGAAGTCGTCATTGATGAGAGACGATGAGACCTAGAGTTCACTGTGGACGACCAAGTATTTCTGCAAGTATTGCCTATGAAGGGGTATTCATATTTGGGAAAAAGGGCAACCTGAGCCCGAAGTTTGTAGGGCCTTACAGGATTATGGAGTGGGTGGGCCCAGTTACGTACATGCTAGACTTGCCTGTAGAGTTGGGAAAGGTGCAATGTCTTTCATGTCTCCCAACTCAAGAAGTATATGCCCCATCCCTCTTACGTTTTGCTGCCTGAGGGCTAGCGTTAGAGCCCACTATGAGATCAGTTGAGACTCCTAGAGGATACTCGATACTAAGACAAGAGACACTCGCCACAAGTCAGTGAGGCTAGTGAAAGTCCTTTGGTTTAACCAGGAAGTTGAGGAGGCTACCTGAGATTTAGAGGATGAGATGAGGGTGAAGTACCCTTCCTTGTTCACCAACTACATAGTATTAGTTGTTGAATTGTTGGATTATATGTGCACCTGTGAGGCACTATTGTTGTTGTTTTTGGATTGTATGTGTACTTGTATTGCACTATTGTTGGGTGTTTTATATATCCTATTGAGATACTTATGGTTATTTTTTAATACCATTGGGAAGCCACTAATGTCGGTTATCTGCTAGATATGCACCATTTGATACAACGATAGTTGTTGAGATACAGGACTTGATCTTTAGGATGAATTGATTTGAGAATACCTAGTGGAACATGATTCCCTAGGATTTATGGGTGGAGAAATATGACTTCGAGATGAAGTCCTTATAAGGGGGTAGATTTGAAATACCCCTAATCATAATATAATTAATTAAGAATTAATTAAGGAATTATAAAGGCTAATAAGCCTTGAGTGATTAAATAATTTTATAATTCCAAATATAAGTATATAAATAAATATGTATGGTCCAAAAGGTTATTAAACTCTTACATAAATATTAGGCTAAATAGGGAATTATTATAAGGAGAAATCAATTATTCAAGAAGATTTAACATGTAACATATTATTGCATGATCTAAAGAGCCCAAATAATTTGAGTGAACTAAGAATATACTTTTATATAATCAAACAAATTATAAGTATAAATAAATACTCAAGAACATTAAGGAATACACCTTAAGACCAAGTAACTACACATGTTACCATCTAACACATGAAACAAGTCACAAATGAACAACTTATAAGCCCATAATATTATAAACGCACAAACACAAAATTAACCCTTCTCTCCTTTAAGTGGAAAGATCCAAGGGTCCATGTTAAATATTAGAGAAAAGGTAAGGGATTGATGAGGTGGCTAATATAAATTTTAAATTCAATTTATAAAAAATTATAAAAGAAAAAGAATTAAAATAAAAAATTTATAAATAAATAGAATTGACTAAACATTAAAAATTAATTTATTTAAACATATATTATTACATAATTTAAAACAATGGAAAATTACGTTCTCACCTATGACGTTTCATGAAATTACATACCCCCCCCCCACCTATGTAGTTTGTCCCGTTATACATCTGGCAACTTTTCTATTTTTCTTCAACTTAGGAGATGCTTAAATGTTGTCCAAAGCTGATGAAACTTTACATGAAGGATGATAGTTATAATTTGATCCAACGTGAAATCCAAAGTTTTTTAAGCTTATATGTGATCCCTGGGACTCAATGAAACATGAGACATGTGAACGAGTTTTCATTGGGTCCCACATGTCATATATGAGCTTAAAAACTTTGCATTTGACATTGGACAGAAATATAACACTTTATCATTGTCCATGTAAAGTTTCATCACTTTTGTACAACATTTAAGTATCTTTTAAGTTAAAAAAAAACTAAAACGGAAGAAACCACATGAGTAGGGAAAGTAACGTTTGAAACCTCGTGGGTGGAGTTTGTAATTTCGCCAAATGTCAAGAGTGGGGGATGTATTATAGTGGTGACTTAGAATCGTAAAAAAGTTATAAAAATTAGGGAAAATTACAGCCCCCACCTATGAAGTTTGGCAAAATTAAACACCTCACCCACGAGGTTTCAAAAGTTAATTTCTTCAACCATGTGGTTTTCCTCGCCTTACGTCCGCCATTTTTTTATTTGTTATTGGACAAATTCACAAAATGCCACGATTTGAGTTTATAATTCACAATATAACCCGTTTGGAAAGTTGTTCACAAAATGCCACGATTTGAGTTTGAAATTCACAAAATGCCACTGTTCGCTAACTAACGTTTGTTCTACCGTTAACTCCCTCTAGTAAATGACCAAAATACCCCCGACAGTAAGCTTGAATTTTTTTTAAAAAAAAAAATTGAATTGCGCTGAGTCGACTGTGCAACGGCTATTTTGTTTGAAATTTTTTTTAAAAGTTTACAAGTACCCTTTTTTATTTTATAGTTCATAAAATGCGGTTATATGGGTTTTTATGTTCACAATATAGCATGATTTAAGTATCGATAATCATAAAATGCCCCTGTTTTTATTGTAACGGCTAGTTTGAGCCCAACAACTCTTTTTTTGCCTTTATAAGGACTTTATTACCATGTAAACAAAGCACAAACACCATACTAAAGCCATGGTCTTGTTTACAACTACAATCAATGAAAAATTTCAAACAATTCATTGTAAATGTGGAGCTCCATCAAACCTTACCCTCTCCGCAAAGAAACTTCAGTTGGAAGGGCGTACTATAACTACTGGGCATGTGATGCAAGATCGATCACATGTCTAGCAGTTACAGTACGCCTTTCCAACCGAAGTTTCTTTACGGGAGAGGGTAAGGTTTGATGGGGGCTCCACATTTGTAATGAATTGTTTGAAAATTTTCATTGATTGTAGTTGTAAACAAGGTCATGGCTTTAGTATGGTGTGTGTGCTTTGTTTACATGGTAATAAGGTCCTTATAAAGGCAAAAAAGAGTTGTTGGGCTCAAACTAGCTGTTATAGCAAAAACAGGGGCATTTTGTGAACATCGAAACTCAAATCGTGGCATATTGTGAACGTAAAAACCCATATAGTGGCATTTTGTGAACTATAAAACAAAAAAGGGTATTTTGTGAAATTTAAAAAAAATTCTCAAAAAAATAGCCATTGCACAGTCGACTCAGCGCAATTCAAATTTCTTTTTTTTTTAAAAAAAATCCAAACTTACCGTCAAGGGTATTTTGGTCATTTACTAGAGGGAGTTAACGGCAGAACTAACGTCAGTTAGCGAACAGTGGCATTTTGTGAATTTCAAACTCAAATCATGACATTTTGTGAACAACTTTCTAAAAAGGGGTATATCGTGAATTATAAATTTAAATCGTGGCATTTTATGAATTTTTCCTTTTTTTAAAAAAAATTAAACTTGCCGTCAGGGGTATTTTGGTCATTTACCAGAGGGAATTAACGGCAGAACTAACGCCAGTTAGCGAACTGTGGTATTTTGTGAATTTTAAACTCAAATCGTGGCATTTTGTGAACAACTTTCCAAAAAGGGGTATATCATGAAATATAAACTCAAATCGTGGCATTTTGTGAATTTTCCCTTTTTTATTTCACTTAAAAGATGCTTAAATATTGTCCAAAGTTAATAAAACTTTACATGAATGATGCTAAAGTATTCCATTTTGGTCCGGCATGAAACCCAAAGTTTTTTAATCTCATATGTGATCTGTGGGACCCAATAATACATTGACAGGTGAACGTATGTTCATTGGATCCCACATGTCACATGCGAGCTTAAAAAACTTTGAATCTAGCAATAGACCAAAATATAACACTTTAGCATCATCCATGTAAAGTTTCATCAATTTTGGACAACATTTACGCATCTTCAAAGTTGAATGAAAATTAGAAAAGTTGCGAGATGTAGAAAAGAGGAAACCACATGGGCGGAGAAAGTAATTTTGAAATCTCGTGGATGTAGAGTGTATAATTTTACCAAAAATCATGGATGGGGATGTAAATTTCCCTAAAAATTACATTGATAAGTAATCATCGAATAATTTTATAAATTATAAAACTTTCTTAACAAGTATATTATTTGATACTATTAATCACAAAAAAATGATCATATTTACTTATTTTCACACTTAACGATTTTAAGTCATCTACGTATCACTTTAACAATTTATGTTCATTTTTTAGAATAATTTAATCATTTATTATTTAGATATTTTCATTTATTTATTTTTGTTTTTTATTTATTTATATTCGTTTTTTTAATTGATTTCAATTTTATTACCAGATGACTCTTCATTCATATTCGTTTAAATTTAAATAAAACTTTGACCATATATCTCTTAATGTGAGGATAAAATTTGAATATGAAAAATATAGTCTATTAGAATATGAATGAAGTATCATCTCGTAATAAGATTGAAACATATAGAATATCCGATAATAAAAATGAACCTCATTGATGTTTTATAAAATTCACTCAAAATTTCGACATCTTGTCAAATTTTTCCTTTTTTTTATCTTCTGAAAACATCACTATTTCAACAAAGATGATGACAAAACCTATTAAGTATTTCTTCTATTTTGTACAACTGCGAAAGGGTACAAATATTATAATTTTAAAGAACCCAACAGGTTCTCTAATTTAACTTGAGTAGCATGAACTTTTGTCTACTGGATGGTTCTAACTCGGAAGCGAGGCCTACATCACAAACATCTAAATGAAGTTGCAGAGAATCTTTTATTAGGTCGCCGACCAACAACATTTCATGCGATTTAGTTTGTAGCAGACGTCAAGTTGCGATGTATCCTATATCCAAACAAAACTACTTCTTTATATGCTAAAGTATTTTTTTCAAAACCAGAAGCTAAGTTACTTATAGTATCTGATAACCAACAATACTTATTGATCTTGTACGTAATACTTCTCAACAATATTCTTTTCTTATTTCTATATTTTTGAGAAAAATGGAATCTAGTCATCACCCATTTTCCCTGCCTTATTTTCACTAAGATTGCCGACTCGCTTCTGGTTGTTTACTTCTCCTAATTTAGATCGAGCACCGTAGACCTTACCTTCTTATACTCTATAATTAGTACATGTGTGCACGCCATAATCCCATGATGATTCAAATCCAGGTCATCAACTAATCTTTTTTTTTATTATAGTATAAAACATCAAGATAGAAGGTTAGATGAATACCCACTTCCAGTGGTGGAGCCACGTTATAAGTATCCCCGATTATCCTGATGATATCATTTTTTATTATTAGTTTTATACTTCCCGTTCAATAATATCTGTCATTCTAGAAACTTGCACACTTTTTAAGGAAAGTAGACAAATGATACATGTACCCCTATTTTTTACTTTTCCATCTAGATAATAATTACTTTTATATTGAATCGTAGGGTTAAAAGTGGAAAAAAAGTGTTAAAAAGCTAGAATGACACATATTTTTGAACAAGAATCACTCCCTAAAACGATAAATATTAATTAACAGAGGGAGTATAATATAGTTTATTTGGTTATAAGTTAAGTTGAATTTATTAAAATTGTCTAAAAGTATGTATGATATTATCAATTTTAATTAATATGAGTCCATTTTAAATTGTTTAGTGTTATAAATAGAAATAATAAATTACACTTAATACATTAGTCGATGTTATTAATTGTCTTATATTTTATATATTTTTATTTTTATAACCATAATTTGAACTGAAAAACTTACTTTTTAAGTAATAATTGGGTTGATCAAATTTTAGTTTAAAGTTAAGTCAATGAGTCTTGTAATTGTCACTATGTACTACCTTCCATTCTTAATAAATGATGTTTTGAAAGTTGTCATTGTTTTAAAATATAAGATGTTTTGGACTTTTTTTATCACTCAATTTTCATATACCCTCTTACTTTTTCTCACTCACAACTTCTCTATTTCTTGTGAAAAAGTAAGGATAAATTAGTCCAAAAATTTTCTCCTTAATTTCGGTGTTTTGTGAAAATTATCTATGAAAAATAGGACAAGTATATTTTACTAAGTTATATCTATATTTAAAATATAAACCTTTAAACCATTTTGTAAATATTTTTATTATAAAATTTTATTATATATTTTCTGAATATATTTAATATTCATATTAAATATATACCAAAAAAAATTGATCCTAAGTTTTAAATCGGCTCCGCCCCTGCCCACTTCAAAAGAGAAATCTAGAATATTTGCATTATCTAGAATTTTATATAGGTCTATCTCTTATAACTTCCTCGGGTCTGCAGCACATGGATAGCCACGGTCTTTGTTCACTCATGAGATAAATTCATTCCAGTTATCTGAATTAGGTGGACTTTATCACAACTTATACAGCCACACAGTTTTGGCCAAAACAATTAATTCTATAATGCAAAATGAAAAAAAAAAGAGGGAAAGGTCAATTAACGGAAATAGCAAGCCCGGGTTGCGGAGGTATAGTTTTCTCTTTGCTAATTTGGACAAAGTATTGGCCCCAATTCGTTTTTGCTCAAAACGGATCATATCATTATGGATCTGTAGAAGCTGCAAGTGCCCCCTAGGATACAGTGATAACTATCCAAACAGAAGAGAGTCATCCTGACTCAGAGATTAATCATGTGACATAGGACCCATCATAGAAACAAACATATTGTAAAGCACACAAAAATTGTAAAAACCAACTTTAGCTTAAAGAACAAGAACTAAGAACCAAACCATTGCATCCAGTAGGAAAACAAAGAATAACTATCAGGGATTCTTGCCCAACCCCGTAGCCAGCCCATTGTGGACTCATTTTTTCTTTATTTGTAGTTGCGCTTCCTCCAACGTTGGGTGAGATCAATAATCAAGGCACCTGGGACTAGATCCTGACGGATTTTGTCGTTTTCCTTTTCTTAAGTCTCGGACTAATTTTGTGATGCATTCTGTCAAGGTTATTTTTGCTCTCGCCAAGCGTCGTCAGGTGAACCTAGGAAGCATGGTCATGGAAAAATCACCCAGTGCATCTCATCCACAAGTTCGTCAGTCAGCTTCAAGGATTGGAGGTCGAGGATGGTAGGCAAGGGTAGGAATCTGACCTGACCTCTCCAAAAGTCCTTGGGGAGCAAAAGGTTCCACCTCCAATGTAACACCCCTACTAAATCGGCTCCTAATAATCCTGTAAATGTCGCACATAATAAATATATCACAGCGGTAATAACAGACTGTCGCTCCTATGGTGTCACTGTTATTACTCGCCCATACGGGTGATACGAGTTACCTGATAATCAACATGCGAACGTATTCCCGCAGTGACCACAAGAGATAGATAGTAGAACTTTAAACAATTTAAACAACCAGTAACCAATTATTACAGACCGTACTCGTGAGCATCTAAAACAAATCCACCTCGGTTTACACAACCCGAGTCCAAAACATCATCAGTATTAAGCCGTACCAGTCTTAAACAACAGAAATATTACAACCGTCGCGCCTCGCGTCGACCCCAGCTACTCTCCTGAAATAAAAATGGTTTGTGGTATGGAATCAGCCCCTGCTGTATGTTATCACATGCCCCGTCATGCCCCCAAAGACCCCTCAATTATTTGGTCGAGAGCATGAGGTTCGTTACATGCAACACCGTTTTAATATTAAAACTGTAAACAATTAACAGTAATATCCATACAAAACACAACCATCAACACAAATATAATCACAAGTATAACCAATGAACAACAAAGCGAAACAACGAGAATACAAAAAGTATTAATTCTCGTCCATGGTGTAGAAACCAATAATGTTCGCCACTGTACAAGTCTCAATTGTATTAATTGTTCAGTTATACCTAGTGACAATGTCTCGTTAAAACGACATGTCTCTAGTTACCCATATATTATGGGGGGTCACCCACGCAGTAGCCACTCCAACGGTAGAGTCTCGACCAACGAGCCATTCTAGCTCACGGGAAATTTTCTTGATACTTGCGGACCCGTACGCGGACATCCTGGTATCGTTTTTGTGATCACAGCGCGCCACCAAGAGCCACATCCTCTTGGCTTTACTAACTTTCCATTAATTAATTATACCATCGCATCGCATTACCTTTTTTTTTCCTAACACAGCAGACTAAGATCATTAGTCCATTCGGAGTCTGTAACTCGGGATCAAGTGTAGATACGAGAGCGGCGTATAGAGGGCCAATTCCGTATAAAAGTCACGGATAATATATATATCTTATTATCATAGTGCTACAACGTTTTTCTGACGTTCCTTATATTTCATATAAGATAGCACCATAGCCGCTAGTTCGTTTTATATATAGGTTCATATATACGACCAATACTGTTAACTCAACAACATAAATCATAAGCAGCTATAAATATACAATTCATGCATATTAATTAACACATTCAGACAACCAATCTTATCACAGATCACACAGAAGTCTGAACTGAGGAAGCCCTCAGAGACAATCAGAGACACATACAACATACCGTTCACCCTGATGTATTACGGTGGAGTATGAATCAGCAAGATCCTATGCTCCGTGTGTCATCTCTAACAGTCTAGACAATACATAATGCTACTGATTAGCATCCCGTATAACAACATAATTCTACGGTACCCCGTACCGTCACTATTAACTCCCGTTAACCCCCCGTTATAAACTGTCAATGTTTGTCGGGTTTTCGGCTTAACTCGAGATTGAAAAGTGTTATGTTACATGCGTAATCTTGTCTTGTATTTTAGTATACTTATTGTTGAACTTTGTTATCGCATGTAACTTAGTGTTGGTTTGTACATCGTATAGTTTGTTTCCTTATTGCATGTATGACTCTTTGTCATGCACTATACCTCTCACCTTAGTATTTATTTTTCTAAGGTTTGTCTCTTCTCTTTTTTTTTTTTCTCTTTTTTTTTAAGTTCAATGTGGTATAATTCATATGTAAACAACCTTTGAGTTTATATAAATCCTTATTATCCCACGAATACTCTTAACATTAGAACTCCATATCCAATGTTTGTAATTCTTTTTCCTTTTATCATATGTCATTTTAATTATGAAAATACATGGTCATTAAACCATGTTATATTTTCCACCATAACATATTTTCATACAATCATGTATTATGGAACTATTTCTTATATGGTAAGTCTTATAATATATATTCACTCTTTTTAATGAATACCTCTTATATTATAAATGTTATAACTCTTATAACATAAAAACCATATTATAAATTCCATTTTAAAATGTCAACATTTTCGAACAGCACTTATGTTCTTAAATATTTACAAAATCACCACAAATTTAATGTAAGTCATTATAGTTATATAACTTATATTATGACATTTAAGTCATTAAAACAATTATAACATATAGTTTAAATTGTTGTAAAATACCAAACAACCCCTTATATTTTCGGTTTTCAAAACAACCACTACAACTTCTATAATCACAAATCAATCCCAAATTATATTTCATTGTTACACTTATATCATATACCTTATATTATACCCTTTAAGCCTTAAAATAATTATAACCTATAGCTTTATTTTTTTTAATAACCGAACAGACCCCCTAGGTCTATTCTAATTATTTTCCACCACTTAACTTTCTATATTCACCAAATTCCCTCTTTATAACATATGGTTTACTATATCATCAAACTATATATTATACATATGTCTTTATAAAACCTTATATATAATTCCAAAAATCACCAAACTATACCAAAAGGTTATAACATCATTACTAACCTTATATTTTCTCTAAATCTCGGTTTTACCACATATGTTACCCATTTGTAACAATTTTATAAAATATCTTATATTATACTTATATACTCATATAAACTCCAAATTTAACCAAATAAATTCCTAAAAATTCCTAATAACCTAAGGTTTGTACTAAACTCCATTTAGTACCCCAAGTTTTCAGGAAATTACACTTTAGCCCCATCTCTTATAAATCTTTTACAAATTAACACTTATCTTAATATAAGGTTGTATTTTAATTTCTAAATTCTCCAAACTTGGTCAAAGTCTCCTATATAGTCACTTGACTTCTAATACCAAATTGGACCCAAACCTTTCGGTAATTACCAAGCTTTACCCATACTTTTCTATTTTACAATTTTGACCCAAAACTTTATAAAATGTTATAATTTTTATTAAATTCATTTAAAAACCCTAAATTCCTCTATATTAAGCTCTCGGCCTATATTTAGTTAGTAATTACCGTTTGACCCCAATTTTAATTATAAGCATAAATAAACTAAATAAGCTTATAAACTTAAATTAAAATGGCCTAATGACATGGCCTTATTACAACCTTGAACTTGCAAAATAAATTACACAATAAATGTCTCAAAATATAATATATGCTCACGGCCTCACTTAAATTTAATTATTTTTCCATATAATGTCATAATTTGACCATTATGCTAATATAAATCTCTTAAATGACTAGCTTAATTTATCTTAGTCATTTTTTTCCATTTTTAGGTCAATATGACCCATATTTATAAGTTCACTCTCGTGGCAATAATTATATATAAGCTTAGAAATTATAAAATCATAAGTTTAAGGTGTTTATACCTTGATTTGCCCTTGTATGTACTCGGCCACTTGAAGGAAAATTCACCACATCATTTAGACATGTTTAATACATCAAAAAGATTTGGTTATACTCCAAGCTTGAGCTTAACCATAAGGAACAATTAATGTAAGATTTAAGGCAAAAATCACCTTAAAAATGCAAGGAGAGTTCAAGATGGGTTCGGTCGGCTGTTTTAGACACACCACAAGGTGTTAGATCCACCATATAGACATAGGAAATAGCTAGACAACAACAATGCCTTGTTATTAGGTTTTACCTTGGAAAAATGCCTTAAAAGAGGGTATTTCCTTTGGATCTCGGCCACCCTTGCTCCAAATGGCTAACCAACTGATTGAACATGTAATATGAAGATTATGATGTATAAACTCATAAAATCAGAGGGAGAAAATCGGATGAAGAGTAGAGAAGCTTAAGGTATGTTTTTACCTTAAATATTTTGAGAAACTTTGGTCTCTTAACTTGCTTCAACCGAATTTGATTGATGTTCTAACCTTAGAACTGAGAATAAGCCATAGGAATTGATTAGTCACGAGATCTAAGCATAGATGGTGAAGAGATGAAGAAAAGAGCCAAAACAAGCCTTAAACAACCATTACTTAGGAGCTTAGAAGTTGGATCTACCTTCTTAGCTCAAGAGCCACGGTTGGGAGAGCTTGGGAGCTTGGAGGAGCTGCTTCACCAGATTGGAATGCAGCTAGAGAGAGAGAATGATTGGAATGGGTATTATTTGATTAGAAAGTAATTTGATTAGTTTATGTTTTGTTAATGTAAGATGACTCACCAAGGGGATAAGAGGGACAAGAAGTCGGCTAATGGAGGAATAATGAGGCTCACACGGTTTTTGGAGTCAATTGGGACAATAATGTAGCCAAGGTGTATAAAATAATCAAAAGGCAAAAGTTAACCCTTAATTTGTGGAAACATGTTGGAGTCTTGTTTATTGTCTAAGCAAGTGGCGATTTGGAGCCTCTCTTGCTTGTAAATGACGATCTCACATGGTCTAAGGGGTCAACTTTGACCTCTTACCAATCTTAGTCAATGTTGACTCATGTGGGCCCCCTTTTAGGGTTTTATTAATATTTTAATATTAAATCTGTAAAAATTTGTAAAATTTGGAATTAAATTCCTAATATGAATAATGTGATATAATATCATATTTAAAGGTATTTATAACCTTTAAGCTCATTAAAACCAATTTAGAAGGCAATTTCACAAAAATGTGCTTTAAGGAGTTTTAGTGCACATTTTGTTTTGCAAGGTGTTTCTGAGCTTAGTTTTCTTTGGGAACTGTTTTGTTGTGTTCCTTACTTCATTATAATACTTAGGAATCCACTTTGGATCCTATCTGAGGTCATACAATCTTTATGGTGTCTTAAAGCACCTTTTTGGCTTTACCGATCTTAAGGCATGTTTTGCCTTGTTGAGATCTTTAGATTGTTCCCCAGTAATATTTAGGTGTTTATTAACCATCTTAGATCATTAATAGATCATTTAATTATATTTTAAGGTTAGGGTATTTCAGTCTACCCCCCTTAAAAGGCTTCGTCCCGAAGTCCTTAATCCTCTACAGTTCACCTAAGGAATCAAGTTCCACTAAGTAACCAAACAGTCCATCGCTAGGGAGTAACTCCCACTAGGTTCAAACCTAGGCTATACATACAGCATATATCAAACAACCAAACCACATGGTATACTCATTCATTTCATAGCACTAAACAGGGTGCACAACCATGCATCAACCAAAGTACTCAGCGGTATATATAATATATTCTCAAACAGGTGCACTAAGGCACATACATAAATGTATTCAATATACAATCATCCAAACAACATGTATGACGCAGCATACCAACAAACACACCACCAAAACAAGACCTAATGCATAACATATGCGCAAGCCAAGTGGTGTCTACCCCCCTTAAAAGGGTTTGACCACGAACCCGTAGTACAAGTATCACACAGCTACTACTCGAAGAGTGCGGGATACTTCGCTCTCATGGAGTCCTCTAATTCCCATGTAGCCTCCTCCACCTCATGGTTCGACCAGAGAACCTTGACCATGCTAACGGTCTTGTTCCTAGTCTGTCTCGTCTTCGTATCAAGAATGCGGAGTGGTACTTCCCATATCGCAGAGCGGGGTCCAACTCTAAGTCTCTGGCTGCAAAACGTGCGATGGGTGGGGCACATACCTCTTCAACTGTGAAACGTGAAACTTCGTGCACCCTCCCGAGCTCTGCTGGCAAATCCAGTCTGTAGGCTAATGGGCCCACTCGCTCCCTAATCGCATAAGGTCCAACATACTTCGGGCTCAACTTGCCCTTCTGCCCAAACCGGAATATCCCCTTCATGGGTGACACTCTAAGGAATACCATATCATCGGTAGTGAACTCAATGTCCTCCTCTTGGTGTCTGCATATGATTTCTGCCCGGTCCTGAGCTGCCTTCATGTTCTTGCGAATCTGTAGGACATCCTCCTTAATCTGCTCTAGGTACTCAGGTCCTAGAAGCGTGTTCTCGCTGGCCTCATCCCAGCATAAGGGAGTCCTACATGGTCTACCATAAAGTGCCTGAAACGGTGGCATCTGTCTCGAGGAGTGGTAGCTGTTGTTGTAGGCAACTCTATCAGATGTAGTCGCTCTAACCAACTCCCCTGAAAATCTAAGGCACATGCCCTCAGCATGTCCTCAAGTGTCTGGATGGTCCTCTCACCTGACCGTCGGTCTGTGGATGGAATGCTGTACTAAGCTTCAACTTCGTACCCAAGGCTTCCTGAACCTATCCCCAGAATCTGGACAAAAATCGAGGGTCCCTATCAGAAACAATAGTCTTTGGCACCCCATGGTGCCGGATTACCCCTCTTCTGGAACAAGTCCGCTAATTTCGGGACCTTCCAGGTATCCTTCATTGCAACAAACTTCGCCACCTTCGTCAGACGGTCCACAATGACCCAAATTGTGTTCAGTCCCTCCCTTAGTCGGTGGAAGACCAACAAAAATCCATCGAGATGTCCTCAAACTTCCAGCAAGGAATAGGCATAGACTGCACTAAACCTCCGGGTCTCCTATGCTCAAACTTAACCTCAGACAGGTCAAGCATCTAGTCACGTAGTCAGCTACATCCTTCTCTCTCATCCCGCCCACCAGAATGAACCTTCAAATCCTTATACATCTCGAAGAACCGGGGTGGACGGATAAGACGAGCAATGAGCCTCCTGGAGTATCTTCTCCTTCAAGTCAGGAAGAACTCCGGAATACACAACGGCCATTCAGTCGAATCATGCCATCATCACATAGTTCGAAGTCATACTTCTGACTTTCAAAACAACCCTCCAACATTTCTGCTTGCTCTCCATTAATGATCACTCTCCTGTGCAGCTCGTATCTCATCAGTCATACTGCTGCTCGCTACCAGTGCAAATAATGAATGAGCTCTGCGGCTCAGGGCGTCGGCTACTACATTCGCCTTGCCTCCTTGTATTTCAGGTCCTATGTCGTAGTCCTTCAAGAACTCGACCCATCTTCTCTGTCGCATGTTCAGCTCCTTCTGAGAGAAAAGATGCTGTAACTCTTATGATCAGAGTAGATAGTGACTGTCACACAAAAGATAATGTCGCCAGATCTTCAAAGCGAAGACTACTGCGCCTAACTCAAGGTCGTGTGTGGGGTAATTCACCTCATGCTTCTTCAGCTGTCGGGATGCGTAGGCAACTACCCCCCTTCCCGTGCTGCATAAGCACATAGCCTAGACCGGTTCCAGAGGCATCACAGTATACTCGAACCCATCGGTGCCCTCAGGGATAGTAAACGGGCGCCGATGTCAGGAGATCCTTCAGCGTCTGAAGGACTGCTCACACTCTACAGACCATAAGAACTGGGATTCCTTCTTCATGAGATTAGTCATCGGTTTGGCCTCTTTGGAGAAGTCCTTCACGAACCTTCTATAGTAACCGGCCAACCCAGAAAGCTGCGGACCGTGTAACTGTCTTTGGCCTTGGCCAACTCTTCACTGCCTCAATCTAGCAGGATCTACAGATATCCCGTCTGCTGATATGATGTGTCCTAGAAATGACACGCTGTCTAACCAGAACTCACCTTCGAGAGCTGGCGTACAACTGATTCTTCCTCATGATACTCAATACCTGTCTCAGATGTAACTCATGATCTTCCCTGGTCTTCGAATAGTCAGATATCGTCGATGAACACCACAACTGAAGTATCCAGCTGTTCCCTAAAACGGTTCATCAATCCATGAATATAGCTGGCGCTTCGTCAGTCCGAATGGCATAACGTGAACTCGTAGTGTCCATACCGTGTCCTGAAAGCTGTCTTCTCTATTCACCCCTGCAATCCTAATCTGATGGTAGCCAGATCTGAGATCTATGAAATCCCCAAACCTAGTTATGTTATTTAAACACCTAAATGTGGTATATTAAGACTAAAAAGTCTTAGAAACATTAGTAAACAATTTCAACAATAGAAAACAAGAAATGTGCTTTAAGGTCAATAAAGGCCAAAATGTGCTCTAAGCTTGGGTTTGAGCTTGGTTAAGACCTAATTAACTTACCAAAGACCTCATTTATATACTAATGAACATATTAAACCAATTACCAAAGAAAACCAAGCTTGAAAACAAGTTAAAACACAAAATGTGCTTTAAGGAGTCTTAAAGCACATTTTCGAAAAATTGTCTTGTAAATGAGTTTTGAATGGCTAAATGTCCATCATTACTCTTTAATTAATATGTGTACTATATAGTATCACATTTGGAGGTCTATATCAATGGGAAATCAAAAATTTCACTTCTAAGTGCCTTGTTTTTATGAATAGTGATTTTAATAAGCTAGTTTGTAACATATGTTTTATATTAATTAAATTGACAAATAAAGACTATAATACCCCTAAGTAATAAATGGGGGCCGGTTTTCTTAAGTGTGGTGACTCACCACTCTCTTGTTAACATATTAAGTAAATAATGTGACTAACTAAAGTGCTTTTTACTTTATTACTACAAATATCTTCAAAAAGTAAGTCTACCTTCATTTCTCCTCCTTCCTTGTTTCACATGGTTCCATGCTCTCTCCAACCTCTCTTCTTCATTCTCTTCCACGGTAATATCACACCCACCATTAAACCTCTTCTTTGATCTCTTGTAAAATCTAGCTCACTAACCAATAAAAACAAACACCACCATTCTCTTAGTCTCATCAAGCTCTTCATTCCTATCTTCTCAAACTTCAAGAGCCCCATTTCGGTGCCATGGAGTTCCACCATTGAAGGAGCTTGGCTTGTATTTCTATATATTTTACTCTCCTTGCTCGGTAAGGAATCTCAAATAAAAACTTCATTTCCTCCCTGTTTATTGTTGACCGAAAATACCCATTGAAGGTGCTCTTTATATGGCTTTGTTTTAGCTTCATTCCAACCTTTCAAGGACTAGGTGGAGTCCTCTCTTGATAGATATTCAACTCTCTTCAAAGACCAAGGTAAACAACTACATTAATGTTTTTGAAACAATGTAAAAACTAGGGTTTACAATGAGATGAGCATTAAGCTTATACTCATTTCAATGTTTGTATATTGTTTAGTAGTTTGACAAGGAATCAAATACCTTACCGGTTTTATAAGGAAACACGAAAGAAGTTGTGTGGAAAAGGAGTAAATATGCTAACCTAATGTAGTTTAATGCTTAGGAGAATGAGCTTATAATGCTTGTTAAACTACCTAAAGAGCAAATGTAATGACCTAGTGAAATGTTCTCAAGGAGACTAGTAAAGAATATGTCTTGTTGTATGTATTTGCAGGTCAAAGGCATATATATTGTGGAAATTCAGTGTTTAAGGGTTATGCACTTTAAGGGCCTAAGCCATGCATTTTAAGGGCCTAAGTGCCATGCAATTTAAATTATGCACTATATTGTAATGTAGTGTGATTTGGGTGAAACTTTGTGTGTGAGAGTGTTCTTGGTGAATTTAGGTGTTCTTGTGTGCTTAATGGAGAAACAATGTGTTTTGGCTTAGTAATGTTCTAGGAGAATCCATGTCAAAATTTAGGTAAGAAGCAAGAAGTTCTAAGTGTTTATATAAGGCCTTGGTGAACTAGAAATGTTGGAAATGCTTAAGTATTTTACAAGAGGAGAAATAATGTCTTAAGGTGTTCTAGGTAAACAAAGGGACTTAGACATCAACTAAGATTAGGTGGTAAGAAGATGCTTGGGAGATGATGTTAAAATGAGGAGAAAACATTTTGGGATAGTAGCTATCATAGGTATGAAGCACCACTTGAAAACTAAGGAGGAAATAACATAAGTGTTAGGAATTTCGGTATGAAATGAGTAAGTGTTTAAGGTGATAGACAATGAGTTTCATGGATGTTGTATTTGGATATAAGTGTACCAAATGTTGTTAGGAAACATTAAGAGGCTTTAGGAGAAGTTTGGTGAAGGTTTGACAAGTTTGGGCAGGTTTAGATGGCGTCCGACCCAGGGTCCGACCCAAGTTTGGGTTGGACAGCCTCTGTTAGACGTCAGGAAATTGTTCTGGAACGGTCCGACCCAGAGGACTTGGGTCGGACGGTCATGTTTTGAAGGACGGAAAATGTTCTGGAATGGTCCGACCCAGTCGAGTGAGTCGGACATGGGTCGGACATGGTTGTTCTGTAAGTTGGTAAATGTTCTGTAATGGTCCGACCCAGTCGAGTGAGTCGGACATGGTCGGACATGTATGTTCTAAGGTCGATAAATTCTCTGGAATGGTCCGACCCAGAAGGTTGGGTCGGACATGGGTCGGACAAGGTAAGTTTTTCAAACCCGAAAACCACTGGAAGGGTCCGACCCAGTTTTGGGTCGGACGGTGGGTCGGACAGACCAAAACTTATAAAAAAAATAAACAAAGAATGTGACAAATGTAGTTAACCCTAGGGGGTATAATGAAGGTAACCTAGGGTAAGTTAGACATTAAAAACATGTCATACCATCATGTTAAACATATAGTAATTGTTGAAGTTAAATAAATAATTAACCGATGTTATTAATCATGTATAGGAGTGACCTACGGAGGAAATCAATCGAGGCAAGGACCAAGGTATGGTTTTCTTGCAGTTGTTTTGCCCCGGTTTACACCGGCTTGTGTGTTGTTTTGTTTTTTCTGTGTGTTTATGACTTTGTAAGATTAAACCAGTAAAGAGTTTACAGTTGTTAAATATTATTATGTTGTTAAGTATGACTCTCTCTTCCCTTGTGTGTGTCTAACAAGACTCGACCTATTATTTGATTTGTGTACTGAGTTCAATAATGAACTGCTGACAAGTGCTAACGGGGGAAGTGAGGAGTCCGGTCTGTTCCGGCCACGCGTGTGAGTATGGGAGTCGATGTCATAACCGGTTCGATTCTCTTTGTATTTTATGGTTGTTTTCCCATTTGGTTTCCAACCTTCCCTTTAGCTTAACCAAGGCTATTTTACTGACTCACGTCGGGCCCAGGGGCATACTATGTTTTTTCGGTGTGCTTGGATCACTATATCCGAGGCACCTTGTGTTAAGTTTCCGTTCAATCTAACGGGACGATAACGAGTTATGTAACGAGCTTAGCATGAGCATGGCAACATTCTCTAGGCTCTCTATGGGGACTAACTGTGTTTGGTTCTCTTCCTAAAGGGAAATGTTCTTGTGTGATGTATGTGATGTTGTGTACAATACCCTGTTATGATATATATGTATAAGTTGTGTGTTTAAAATGAATGCCATGTCATCATGACAATTAGTTTGCGCGCATCCCGGTAGCCGATGGGCTGCGCGTTAACCATACCCGCCAAGGGTTGCTGACCCCCCTCGGGGCTCCATATTTCTTTTACTGCAGGATGAGGATCGAAGAAGCGGAGTGGCTTTAGATTCTAGGATGCAGGTTTACTTTTGATTACTTTGGATGTTGGCCCGGGATGCACCTGTGCTCCCGTGGCGTTATATATTTGGTTATGAACGGTTTTACAGTGATGGTTTACAGTGATGTTTTGCAGTGGAGGAAGTATGTAATACTCGTATTTTGTTAATGTATATATGGTTATTAGTTCTATGCTCGGGAGTCTGATCATCAGACCGGTACGTTTGTATTTATTCAGCCTTGTTAACCACGTGGGTGGTTGACGGCGTTGTAGCACACCATTCGTTTAGTTACTGTTTAGTTGTTTAAATTCTGCTGCGATTCAAGTAGTTATTGCGTAGTAGGGGTGTTACATCTATCTTCGAGAACACACTGGCCCCTCTCAACTGGTCAAATAAGTCATCAATCCGTGGCAACTGATACTTATTCTTGACTGTGACCGCATTAAGCTCGCGGTAGTCGATGCAGAGTCGCATACTACCGTCCTTCTTCTTCACGAATAATACTGGAGCACCCCAAGGAGAAACACTCGGTCGAATGAATCCCTTGTCGAGGAGGTCCCCAGCTGTACCTTCAGCTCCCTCATCTCAGCTGGTACCATACGATAGGGTGCCTTAGCAATAGGGCCCGTACCTGGCAATAAATCAACGGTGAACTCAACCTCACGCACAGGCGCATGCCTGGCAACTCATCAGGAAACACATCGGAAAGTCTGCCACGACTGGAATGTCTACATCCATCTCGTCGCACTGTCTCTGTCCTGTACATAACAGAGGAAGGCTTGTCGGCCCTTCCTAACGTCCTTCATCAGGGACCAACGCTGACACGATCTTACAGTCGGTTCTCTCCTCACACTGCGGTATGACACTGTCTTCCCGCTCGGCCCCTTCAGTAGTAGTCGATGCTCTGCACAATGAAGGTGGCCCTTATGCTTCTGTAGCCAATCCATGCCCACTATAATGTCGAAGCCCAAGTTCTTAAACTCAATCAAATCGATGGGAAAAGTCTCATTCATAATACTGATCTCTGACCCTAAATACTGCCTGGTGCAACCTACTTTCTCCTTCGATGGAAGGGTGACTGAAAAGTCTGAAAGCTGTTCGGGGGCAGCCCCCAGCTTCATAGCAAATGCCGAGGAAATAAAAGGATGTGAAGCCCCTGAGTCGAACAATACGGAAGCACTAACCCCATCAACAGGAAAGGTACCTGAGATCATCTCTCGTATTAGCATCGAGTCCCAATAAATCACTAATTTATGTTGGTTGTAATTGTCATACCTGTGATGACATTACCGGACTCCTTGGCTTGCGCCATATCTAAGATGCAGATGGTACCCTCCTTTCCATTTTCGTAGCCTGAAGTTATGAATCACGGTATCAACAAACTGAACACATATGCTTGAAGGCATAACTCTTATTTCATTCATTCCACTGTATTATACAAGGTTACCACTTAGCTATTGCTATTACATCAGTACAGTCTGAAAGTCAAATTTAAACGGCCAGGTCGGATGTGGGTATCATTCACTAGAGCTGTGGGCGGTATTGAGCTTAATGCTCTTAATACCATGGTATACAAGCCTAGCCTCTCCACCAAATCCAACACATCCCAGACTTGAGGATGATCTTGTTTGCTAGATCCATCCCTCTTCTGGTCTCCATAGATGAACTCAGCATAATCACCGATGGAGAATGACCAACCGGTATTCCTCTGGTGATGGACTCGGTCGTCTCATCACGGTCCTGGTGCTTCCAAGTTTCCCTCCTTGCTCGTTAGTTGATGATGCAAACGTCAGGTGTCATGTCGGGTAATGGAAAGGTCTCACAGTCTTGAGCAATATCCATTGTGTTCTCACCAAGGTTAGGAAACTCTCAGGTATCCTAGTAGAGCCACCTACCATCCTCACCTCTCGATAAACCCTAGCTTGTGGATCCCAATCTTTCCCTAAGAACATCATGTGCAGCTTCATTCTAGAACCATTATTAATACAGGGGTAAAATCCTCCCATGCCCTTACCTAAAGCTCTACACTCATTCACTATAGCGATTTGTTCATCTAGGTTAGGAATTCTCTGAGAAGTATCATGCCCGGTCTGACTACATGACACAACTCACTAGGGTACTCCCGTCTTTCTTCCACGGGTCTAGGTGATCTCTGTCTTGTAAGTGTGGGATAGCAATGTCGAAGTCTCCTAAGAGGTAACAAGTTTCCTAGTTAAGTCGTTTATCTAAGGCGGTAATTAAAACACACATTCATGCTTAATAAAGCGTTTAACACTCAGTCATGCTTTCATACACTGGTTAAGGTTTCAAATACTAACCTTCACCGCGCTGGGTACTAGTACCAGTGCCTGAAGCTCCCGCTGCGTTCAGCACACGGTTGCCCGGTGGTTTCTCTGGTTCTAGTTCTGCTGCTGCGGCTGCTGCTGCTTTGCCCCCTCTGGGCTTGGGGTGCCGGCCCCCTCTGGCCACCTCGGGCTCCACCTCCTCCAGTAGGTGCGCCCTGAGTCCCCTTCGGCGGCGGTACGCTCGACTCTCCGGTTCGAGAAGCACTCGAACGACCTTGGCCCTTCTTCCCACAATGGTGGCAGTCCACCGCTTGCCCGGTGCAGTCACACCCGGGTGATCTTTGCCACAACGCTTGCAGTGAAAGTGGCGCTGGGGTGCAGAACCTATTATCATATCACACGCAGATTAACACATGGGTGGTAAGGATAGTATAATACACAACTCATTCATTAGGTTAGATCGCTTACCCTTAGGGGGTACAGATCTAAGAGGCTGCACATCGTAGTAGGCCCGGTCAGCATCGGGACCTTCTCTTTGCCCTTCTGGCTGGCCTTCTCCTTCTTCTTCTCCTTCCAGGAGAACTTCTTCTTCCTGTGATCGTCAAAGTGTCAGGAATAGCAGGTGTAAAAGCAGGCAGCAAGTAAGTTTTAAATGGATTAATAACTTAAAGTGGATCTTACTTCCAGCTCTTGCTGCTCCCGCTACCAGCCGCAACCTCCGTCTCCTTCTCTGGGCCTTACGCTTCTGCCCCTGGCCGTCCTCCCGGCTGTTCACAACACTCTGTCCGGGAAGCACCTCGTAGCATTCCCTACAATGCATCAATGAGTTCTCCAACTCGTAAAATTCAAACTGACAGTACAAGATATAATCTGTCAACTAATTTTACCTGTATCGTAGGATATGTGCAGCACCCATGGCGGCCTTGATCGCATATCGCAGCCCGCCTCTAAACTTCTCAACTTTTACAGTATCAGAATAAACAACTCCTGGGACAAGTCCAAGAGCCCAAAAGTGGAGTAGTACTGATCTACCGTCAGACTACCCTGCCTCAGTGCCTCAAACTCTTGCCTCTTTCTCTGCTTTAAATGAGCAGGATAGTATTTCTCTCTCAACAGTTCCACAAAACCTGTCCATCCAAAACCCTCAGTATCAAGGTAATGCGCCTTCACGGACCCACCAAGTGCTGGCGCGTCCCTCAAGTGAAAGGCCGCTATGCCGACCCTGTGCTCAGCAGGCACGTGAATGGCGTCGAAGGCCTTCTCATGCCAACGATGTATCTCTCCAGGCGGTGGGGTCAGCTACCCCGTCATACGTATGTACACGTGTGTCAGCAACACTCTTGAGCCAGTTCGGCTCTCTAGGTCGGGTACGGGTGGGACTACTGGTGGTGCTCCTATCTGGACACCTCCCATCAGGGCTAGCTGAGCAAAGACGGCAGCTACCGTCTCAGCAACGCCCACACTGGGCCTCAGAAGGTCTTCCCCAGGCCCGCCGCCTCTTCCACCACCTCCCCTGCCTCTGCCAGCTGATCGTCTTCCGGAAGACATCTGAAGAATTCAGAATCAAGGTCAGCTCTTAGTATAAGTACTGTACTTATCTCAACCATAACCTAACTTGAATCATTTACAACTATCTACTTGGTACTGGTGTGTGAATAACCTAAGCTCATGGTACTCAAACTACTATCTCTTGTAATCAGAGCGGTACTCCGCTCTGATACCACTTTTGTAACACCCACTACTAAATCGGCTCCTAATAATCCTGTAAATGTCGCACATAATAAATATATCGCAGCGGTAAATAACAGACTGTCGCTCCTATGGTGTCACTGTTATTACTCGCCCATACGGGTGATAACGAGTTACCTGATAATCAACATGCGAAACGTATTCCCGCAGTGACCACAAGAGATAGATAGTAACTTTAAACAATTTAAAACAAACCAACAGTAACCAATTATTACAGACCGTACTCGTGAGCATCTAAAACAAATCCACCTCGGTTTACACAACCCGAGTCCAAAACATCATCAGTATTAAGCCGTACCAGGTCTTAAACAACAGAAATATACAACCGTCGCGCCTCGCGTCGACCACCAGCTACTCTCCTGAAATAAAAATGGTTTGTGGTATGGAATCAGCCCCTGCTGAGTATGTTATCACATGCCCCGTCATGCCCCCAAAGACCCCTCAATTATTTGGTCGAGAGCATGAGGTTCGTTACATGCAACACCGTTTTAATATTAAAACTGTAAAACTTAACAGTAATATCCATACAATAACACAACCATCAACACAAAATATAATCACAATATAACCAATGAACAACAAAGCGAAACAACGAGAATAACAAACAAGTATTAATTCTCGTCCATGGTGTAGAAACCAATAATGTTCGCCACTGTACAAGTCTCAATTGTATTAATTGTTCAGTTATACCTAGTGACAATGTCTCGTTAAAACGACATGTCTCTAGTTACCCATATATTATGGTGGGTCACCCACGCAGTAGCCACTCCAACGGTAGAGTCTCCGACCAACGAGCCATTCTAGCTCACGGGAAATTTTCTTGATACTTGCGGACCCGTACGCGGACATCCTGGTATCGTTTTTGTGATCACACAGCGCGCACCAAGAGCCACATCCTCTTGGCTTTACTAACTTTCCATTAATTAATTATACCATCGCATCGCATTACCTTTTTTTTCCTAACACAGCAGACTAAGATCATTAGTCCATTCCGGAGTCTGTAAACTCGGGATCAAGTGTTAGATACGAGAGCGGCGTATAGAAGGGCCAATGTTCCGTATAAAAGTCACGGATAATATATATCTTATTCATAGTGCTACCAACGTTTTTCTGACGTTCCTTATATTTCATATAAGATAGCACCATAGCCGCTAGTTCGTTTTATATATATAGGTTCATATATACGAACCAATACTGTTAACTCAACAACAGTAAATCATAAGCAGCTATAAATATACAATTCATGCATATTAATTAACACATTCAGACAACCAATCTTATCACAGATCACACAGAAGTCTGAACTGAGGAAGCCCTGAGAGACAATCAGAGACACATAACAACATACCGTTCACCCTGATGTATTACGGTGGAGTATGATCAGAATCAGATCCTATGCTCCGTGTGTCATCTCTAACAGTCTAGACAATACATAATGCTACTGATTAGCATCCCGTATAACAACATAATTCTACGGTACCCCGTACCGTCACTATTAACTCCCGGTTAACCCCCCGTTATAAACTGTCAATGTTTGTCGGGTTTTCGGCTTAACTCGAGATTGAAAAAGTGTTATGTTACATGCGTAATCTTGTCTTGTATTTTAGTATACTTATTGTTGAACTTTGTTATCGCATGTAACTTAGTGTTGGTTTGTACATCGTATAGTTTGTTTCCTTATTGCATGTATGACTCTTTG
Source organism: Limonium bicolor (assembly GCA_023374045.1). Classification (NCBI taxonomy): domain Eukaryota; kingdom Viridiplantae; phylum Streptophyta; class Magnoliopsida; order Caryophyllales; family Plumbaginaceae; genus Limonium; species Limonium bicolor. The sequence goes on from CM041779.1 coordinate 339,652,031, forward strand.
TCATGCACTATACCTCTCACCTTAGTATTTATTTTTCTAAGGTTTGTCTCTTCTCTTTTTTTTTCTTTTCTCTTTTTTTTTTAAGTTCAATGTGGTATAATTCATATGTAAACAACACTTTGAGTTATATAAATCCTTATTATCCCACGAATACTCTTAACATTAGAACTCCATATCCAATGTTTGTAATTCTTTTTCCTTTTATCATATGTCATTTTAATTATGAAAATACATGGTCATTAAACCATGTTATATTTTCCACCATAACATATTTTCATTACAATCATGTATTATGGAACTATTTCTTATATGGTAAGTCTTATAATATATATTCACTCTTTTTAATGAATACCTCTTATATTATAAATGTTATAACTCTTATAACATAAAAACCATATTATAAATTCCATTTTAAAATGTCAACATTTTCGAACAGCACTTATGTTCTTAAATATTTACAAAATCACCACATAATTAATGTAATGTTACATTATAGTTATATAACTTATATTATGACATTTAAGTCATTAAAACAATTATAACATATAGTTGTAAATTGTTGTAAAATACCAAACAACCCCTTATATTTCCGGTTTTCAAAACAACCACTAAACTTCTATAAATCACAAATCAACCCCAAATTATATTTCATTGTTACACTTATATCATATACCTTATATTATACCCTTTAAGCCTTAAAATAATTATAACCTATAGCTTTATTTTTTTTAATAACCGAACAGACCCCCTAGGTCTATTCTAATTATTTTTCCACCACTTAACTTTCTATATTCACCAAATTCCCCTCTTTATAACATATGGTTTACTAATATCATCAAAACTATATATTATACATATGTCTTTATAAAACCTTATATATAATTCCAAAAATCACCAAACTATACCAAACGGTTATAAACATCATTACTAACCTTATATTTTCTCTAAATCTCGGTTTTACCACATATGTTACCCATTTGTAACAATTTTATAAAATATCTTATATTATACTTATATAACTCATATAAACTCCAAATTTAACCAAATAAATTCCTAAAAATTCCTAATAACCTAAGGTTTGTACTAAACTCCATTTAGTACTCCAAGTTTTCAGAAATTACACTTTAGCCCCATCTCTTATAAATCTTTTACAAATTAACACTTATCTTAATATAAGGTTGTATTTTAATTTCTAAAATTCTCCAAACTTGGTCAAAGTCTCCTATATAGTCAACTTGACTTCTAATACCAAATTGGACCCAAACCTTTCGGTAATTACCAAGCTTTACCCATACTTTTCTATTTTTACAATTTTGACCCAAAACTTTATAAAATGTTATAATTTTTATTAAATTCATTTAAAAACCCTAAATTCCTCTATATTAAGCTCTCGGCCTAATATTTAGTTAGTAATTACCGTTTGACCCCAATTTTAATTATAAGCATAAATAAACTAAATAAGCTTATAAACTTAAATTAAAATGGCCTAATGACATGGCCTTATTACAACCTTGAACTTGCAAAATAATTACACAATAAATGTCTCAAATATAATATATGCTCACGGCCTCACTTAAATTTAATTATTTTTCCATATAATGTCATAATTTGACCATTATGCTAATTAAATCTCTTAAATGACTAGCTTAATTTATCTTAGTCATTTTTTTCCATTTTTAGGTCAATATGACCCATATTTATAAGTTCACTCTTGGCAATAATTATATATAAGCTTAGAAATTATAAAAATCATAAGTTTAAGGTGTTTATACCTTGATTTGCCCTTGTATGTACTCGGCCACTTGAAGGAAAATTCACCACATCATTTAGACATGTTTAATACATCAAAACAAGATTTGGTTATACTCCAAGCTTGAGCTTAACCATAAGGAACAATTAATGTAAGATTTAAGGCAAAAATCACCTTAAAAATGCAAGGAGAGTTCAAGATGGGTTCGGCCTGTTTTAGACACACCACAAGGTGTTAGATCCACCATATAGACATAGGAAATAGCTAGACAACAACAAGCTGCCTTGTTATTAGGTTTTACCTTGGAAAATGCCTTAAAAGAGGGTATTTCCTTTGGATCTCGGCCACCCTTGCTCCAAATGGATAACCAACTGATTGAACATGTAAATATGAAGATTATGAGTGTATAAACTCATAAAAATCAGAGGGAGAAAATCGGATGAAGAGTAGAGAAGCTTAAGGTATGTTTTTACCTTAAAATGAGATTTTGAGAAACTTTGGTCTCTTAACTTGCTTCAACCGAATTTGATTGATGTTCTAACCTTAGAAAACTGAGAATAAGCCATAGGAATTGATTAGTCACGAGATCTAAGCATAGATGGTGAAGAGATGAAGAAAAAGAGCCAAAAACAAGCCTTAAACCATTACTTAGGAGCTTAGAAGTTGGATCTACCTTCTTAGCTCAAGAGCCACGGTTGGGAGCTTGGGAGAGCTTGGAGGAGCTGCTTCACCGATTGGAATGCAGCTAGGAGAGAGAGAATGATTGGAATGGGTATTATTTGATTAGAAAAGCAATTTTGATTAGTTTATGTTTTGTTAATGTAAGATGACTCACCAAGGGGATAAGAGGGACAAGAAGTCGGCTAATGGAGGGAATAATGAGGCTCACACGGTTTTTGGAGTCAATTGGGACAATAATGTAGCCAAGGTGTATAAAATAATCAAAAGGCAAAAGTTAACCCTTAATTTGTGGAAACATGTTGGAGTCTTGTTTATTGTCTAAGCAAGTGGCGATTTGGAGCCTCTCTTGCTTGTAAATGACGATCTCACATGGTCTAAGGGGTCAACTTTGACCTCTTGACCAATCTTAGTCAATGTTGACTCATGTGGGCCCCCTTTTAGGGTTTTATTAATATTTTAATATTAAATCTGTAAAAATTTGTAAAATTTGGAATTAAATTCCTAATATGATATAATGTGATATAATATCATATTTAAAGGTATTTATAACCTTTAAGCTCATTAAAAACCAATTTAGAAGGCAATTTCACAAAAATGTGCTTTAAGGAGTTTTAGTGCACATTTTGTGTTGCAAGGTGTTTCTGAGCTTAGTTTTCTTTGGGAACTGTTTTGTTGTGTTCCTTAATTCATTATAATACTTAGGAATCCACTTTGGATCCTATCTGAGGTCATACAATCTTTATGGTGTCTTAAAGCACCTTTTTGGCTTTACCGATCTTAAGGCATGTTTTGCCTTGTTGAGATCTTTAGATTGTTCCCCAGTAATATTTAGGTGTTTATTAACCATCCTAGATCATTAATAGATCATTTAATTATATTTTAATGGTTAGGGGTATTTCATCCAAGGTCATCATCTTCATCAGATTCCTCAAACCCTCACCCAAGTGAATCCTTCGAGGCATCTTGAGCATGCATGCATGTGCTGGAATTTCCTTCCATCCAAGTTACCTTGTTTCCCTAATTCAGTGTTAGCATTCTCTAAGGTCTGACGCTTTAACGCTCCTCCTAGGTTCTTCCGAAATCACAATCATCTTCCTCTGCCACTCTACATCCAATACGCAGACCAGAAGCCATGAGCCAAGGTCCGTAGGGGAGGATACTATCCTTAGAATTGCTTGGGGTTGGACACTCTTTGGATGCATGGGTAAAAAGACCCCAATGAAGTATATTGGGGGCATCTTTTCATAAGACAGTCGAAGCGTTGAAGTCGTACTTTAAGTTAAAGGGAGATGCAACATAAAATTGGTATAGGGACATCATGTCTAACCTTGATTCTCATGAACTCACCCCAAAACGCCCTTCTCCCTCATCAAATTCAACGAAGATTCCCAACTTTGAACCAAGCCTTATCGTGAAATATTTGAGACGAAAGATGAGAGGGACATCATGAGTCCAAACCCAAATCGGAATAAGTTTGAAATCATGGTTCTTATAGGGGCTTTCGAGCTTCGACGAGTTAAACAATCATCAATGAGCTGTCAAAGATCCATGATCCCCCATTGATAATGTTGTCTTTGTCACCATCTTCACCAAACTCAAAAATCAAGATGTTCTTACCTACGCTCCTAACCTTAAGCTACCCATGGAGCTGTCAAACCTTGCTGAATGTAGATTCCATAGCTCGAATATCAGTAGAGCAGGGAGATAAGAGGTTACCGAGGAGGCACTTATCAAAGGATGGTTGATCATTTGTGAACAACAGGTCATCTATGTTCATTGAGAGGGATTCCTCCATCGTGAGCGAGAGATAAACACATCTAGATCTTCAACTTGGTCATTTATTTGTGGAAGGGCCAAGGCTGGAGATGTTATTTGCGGAGCAAATGGAGAATGGTGGATCGTTGTAAGTTGGGAAGGAGAGGGGAAAAGATTTAGGAGTAGCGGGGTGGTGAATCATCCACATGCAAAGTGTAATGATAATTATTTGGTTTCACAAGGTCAACATTGGGGATATGACCAGCTCGAAATCTAAAGAGTGCAATGTGTCACTAAACCCTCTCCCGACAAAGAAAGAAAGAGTAGCACGGAAAGTTATATAAGCAGGGGCGGCTATCAACAAGTTCAAGTGGTGTATTGGAACAGGGCCCCAAATTTAAGGGGCCTCATATTTTAGGATTTCTATTTTTTTATATAATTAGCTTTTATAGAGAAAAATACATAATCTAATTATCAACAATAAATTATATTTTAACATTATTCAGATTTAAAAATAAATAAGTAAATAATTTATTTTATGGGTACTGATTAATTGTTTTTCTCTTGGTAAAAAAATATTTAAAAATTAATAACTTTTTAAAATAGTAGGTACCCTTTTTAATCTGTAACAATAATTTATCTATATTTTTTTCAGATTTAATATTGTTATATTTTATATTAAAATTAATTTATATAGAATCTCATTTAAACCATTTATTACAGGCACTTCGATATAAATATTTGCCTCACTTTTTAACCATGTAATAGGTGGGTGGAAAATGATAGCTACATCCCTCCTCGCATTATATAAGAACCACTCATAGGCGCACTTTCCTATTATGTCCCTTTCTTCATTTACGATGCTTGAGAGCCAGCTGCCCAGCAACTCCTGTCTGCTTCTCCTTTTCCCGAAAGGGAGGAATCTCCCGCAAACCAAATTCAAAAGTGGAGTTGAAGTTGAAGCAAAAATGACTAAAAGACGGGAGAGAGAAAAGCCTAGAAAGAACGCGCTTGCACGCGCGGGGAAAACCTTTCACCCTTTCTTCTTCGTTGTGCAAATCCAGCCCAATGAGAAGACTATAGCTCATCATGAGCTATTAGCACATTCAAATGCTATCCCTGATAAGGAGATTTACCGAGAAATTAAGAATAGAGAGGAAGTTAGAGAGGGAATTAAATGCTCCTGGAAAGAGAGGGAGGAGAAGTCGGAGGAGCAAACTGAGCAATTCTGCTCCTTGTCGCATCGGGAATCAATGAGGACGGTGGTGGAGAAGGTGGATCGTTGCTGCGTGCTTAGGAAAATCGCCTCAAATGAAGCACAATCGGTTGGATTCAACAGTGAAGGTAGATCTCACCCTCGAAAAACTGCATCGGTCTGCAAAATTTCTGCTAAAATATCTAAAGATGATCTAGGTTTTTCTGAGGTAATTATGAATGCGTGTAATAGTAGATTTCTCCTGAGATTCAGATATATTTTGCTTTTCGACTACGAACCCCTCCATCCCGTTCCAAAGCTCAAATCTACACTCGAAATCTCTTTCTTTTTCTCCTGTTGAACTCATCCATGGAAGATATGCTACAAAATTGGAATAATATGCACCTTCACCCTGCTGAATCTGAAGCGGCTAATGCGGAACCCTTGGTGTTAGAGCCTTCGAATCCTGACTACAAAAGAACCTTAGTGGGTCGAGTTTGGCACCCTCACAGAATCCATGCCAAACTTATGCAAAACTTCATGAACCAGGTTTGGAAACCTAAGCCTCACCTCCGTGTTAATGAAGTCGATTATAACACCTTTGCTTACCTCCTATCATCCGAATCCGAAGCCAAGCAAATTCTGGCCAATGGCCCCTGGCACTTTCAGAATAGGCTCCTTGCTCTTCAGCCTATCAATCCTGCTCTTAGCTTCAGGGAACATATATTTCGGTCGATGAAGATCTGGGTGGGAATCCATGGTCTTCCGGTTGGATATTGCAACAAGTCCACAGCTATCATGCTAGCCCAGCGATTAGGTACTTTCATTGAATTTCCTGATAAAGCTAACTCCCTGCTGTCTCGGGTGTTAAGATTCAAAATAGAGGTTAATATTGAGGATCCCCTCTGTCGGGTGCTGGTGGTCACAACTGGACAAACCAAGCGAGTCTGTAGAGTCTCCTACGAGAACTTGCCCAACTTCTGCTATAGGTGTGGAAAACTTACCCATATTATGAATGATTGTAAGGTTGTGAAAGACAATCCTGATGCTGTGGAGAAATTTGGGCCTTGGATTAGGGCAGAGAATGCTAGTAATATGGCCCCTGTTACTGAAGAAGTCCTAATGCAACAATGGAGAGATGAAGGTATTATTAAGGAGGATCTAAATCCTAATCCTCTTGCTCTACCTAGGAGTGGTCCTCTTAATAATCAACTGAATGTTGACCTTTCTCTGGCCATGATTACCCCCTCAGGACCGATCCAAAGTACCTATCCTTTCAAGCTTCAAAACCTCTTCTCAGTTTATCCCATTCCCCCAATCCCTTGAGAACTATTCTTCCTCAACCCCCTCTTATGATCTACACTAGACCTAATCCCTCTATTAATCCTCCCAATCCGAACCCCCAGAATCCTCTTATCCCTCACATTTCTCAAATGTCTGCCTTTTCTCAACAAAGAAGCTTAACTCCTCAAAGATATAATCCTTACCAATACCCCCCTCTCAGTACCATCCTATTCTTGGAAATCTTTCTCCAATGATCCACAAGAATCCTTTAGTTGACCCCTCTCACTTCCAGAATCTGAACTCCTCCCCTCACCCCTATAGCAACTTCTACAAAACTTTTGACTGGAATGCAGCCATTTCCCACTTTGGATCTGAAGCTCAGAAGGGAGCTAGTAGTCCTGAATCGATCAATCAAGACACCCCTCAAACGGTCTCAGATGTGTTGAAGGAGGCTGAACAGAGAATCTTTCATCCCTCCAATCCCACCCAATTGCCTGGCCAAAAAGATGATTCCCCCCCTCCTTCCCAACGTCCTGGGAAACAGAAAGCCCACTCCCTTTTAGCCCTAGGCCCCAATAAACCCCAATTCAAAAAAAGGAAGATATCCAAGGCCCAGCCTCTGATGATTAGGTCCTCTCCTCGTGTGGAGAATGACATAGAGGAGACTGAGTTCTATGAATCCCTTCTAGACAAGGCAGACCTTGCTGACCAGCAAGGCTGCCTGTCAAAATGAGTTGCCTTAGTCTCAACTGTCGGGGTTTGGGTCGACCCCAGGCAGTAGCTTGGGTTTCAGGGCTGTTGAAGAAGCATAAACCTGAGCTTGTTTTCTTGATGGAGACCCACAGATCTTCTGAGCAGATGAACCAGATTTTCAAGTGTTGGAACATGTATGATGGTAACTGTGTTTCTTGTATTAGGAGAAGTGGTGGTTTGGCTTTTCTGTGGCTGAAAAGTATTAACATCAACTTAATCAATTCTTCTTCTCACCACATTGCAGCAGAGATTTCTATGCCAGGTATGGTTACTTTCCACTTTACTGGTTTTTATGGGTGGGCCAATTGGAATTTCAAGTACTTATCTTGGAAACTGATTCTTGCTCTTAGAAACCAAGTGACTATCCCTTGGATTATAGCTGGTGATTTCAATCAAATCATGTATGAATCTGAGAAAAAAGGTGGGAGAGTTAGACATGATTCTCAGATGGCTCCGTTTAGAAATGTTATTTTGAAAGCTGATTTGATTGATGCTGGGTTTTTGGGCTTCCCCTATACTTTCACCAATGGCCAATTTGAACCTTTCCTGTCCATCAGTAGATTAGATAGAGCCTTTATCTCCTCAGAAATCCTCAACCTTTTTCCCTCCCTTTCAGTCCTTCACCTTCCTATGGAAGACTCTGATCACTGTCCCATCCTGATTAAGCTCCTAGGCTCCCACAGAAACCCTGTTCCTATGTTTAGATTTGAAGATATGTGGCTTATGGAGGATAAATGTAGAAGGATTGTGGAGGAGTGTTGGAATCACAATAATCTGAGCCTTATGGATAATATTGAAAGATGCAAGAAAAGATTACAATCTTGGGATGGCTGGAACATTCAAAAGGTCAAAAAGAAAATAAAGAGCAAAACCAGTGAGTTGCATAGGATATCTCTTTCCTTTCAGACGGTGGGAATCATTTCAAATAGGAAAAGGCTGTTAGCTGAGATTGAACTCCTTAGATACAAAGAAGAAGTATGGTGGAAACAAAGAGCTCGAGATAAGTGGATTCAGGAAGGGGATAAGAACACAGCTTACTTTCATTCTAAGGCTACTGCAAACAGAAGAAGAAACAATATTTTTGGGCTTGAACAGGATGATGGTAATATGAAGTTTCAGTGGGATGAAATGGAAATTATTTCGAGAAATCATTTCCAAAAGCTTTTTACTTCTACTACCAATGATACCCCCAACCCTTACATCTGGAGGTTGGGAACTGCCTTAAACCTGTTCATGTCTCTCTTCTGTCTCAAGAGTATTCCCAAGCTGAGATCCTCAGGGCTGTTAAAAATCTAGGATCAGAAAGGCCCCGAGTCCTGATGGTTTTAATGACAGATTCTTTAAACATTTTTGGAATCCTTTAGGGAACCAAGTTGTCCAATTGGTCCTAGACATTCTGAATGGCCATCCCCTCCCTCACTCTCTGAATGATTACTATATCACCCTCATCCCAAAAACCCCAGGAGCTACTCATCTAAACAATTTCCGTCCCATAGCCCTTTGTAATTTCACTTATAAAATCATCACGAAAGCTTTGGCTAATAGAATCCAAACCATCCTTCCTGAGATCATTTCTGAAAACCAGTCTGGTTTTGTTCATAAAAGACTGATTACTGATAACATTATTCTAGCAGGTGAGCTCCACAATAAAATAGCCAAATCCCAAGCCAAGAAAAATCCTCTTTTTGCTTGTAAAATTGACCTAAGCAAAGCCTATGATAGACTGGAATGGTCTTTCATTGACAAAATTCTGAGAACAATGGGATTTCCTGATCATTGGAGGATACCTGTCATGAATTGTATCACTTCGGTTAAGGGAGCTGTCATCTTGAATGGTTCTCCTGGTAGGTTTTTTCCTCAACATAGAGGTATCAGGCAGGGAGATCCTATCTCCCCTTTCATTTTTATTCTTACCCAAGAGGCTTTATCTTCTGCTATCAACAAAGCCATGGTGAATAAGCAGTTTCAAGGAATTAGTATCACAAAGAATGCTCCTCCCATCTCTCACCTAGCCTTTGCCGATGATATGATCTTATATGGCACTGCTAACGTGCAGAATGTTGAGTTCATTGGGAATCTCATAGGAAACTTTCTCAAGGATTCTGGCCATGAAATCAACTACCAAAAATCAGACATTATTTTCAGCAGAAAAACCAATCCGCAAGACAAAGCCCAGATGGCCAATATCCTCAAAGTTCAGATTGTTACTCATTTTAAGAAGTACCTTGGTCTCCCCACCAAAATTGGTAGAAACAAAAATGAGACTTTCAGCTATTTGCTAGATGCTGTTCGGAAAGAATTCAAGGCTGGTATAGACCTATGTCTCAGGCAGCAAGATCAGTTCTCACATCAAGTGTCTTGATGTCAATTCCCACCCTTTCCATGTCAATCCTCAAGATCCCTAATCACATTATCAAAAAGATGGATTCGATGATTGCTAAGTTCTGGTGGGCAGGCAATGTTAATAAGAAAGCTATGTACTGGACTAAGTGGGAAAGAGTCTGTAGTAAGAAGGAGAATGGGGGTCTGGGGATCAGATATTCAAAAGATTTCAATGTAGCCCTGCTTGCTAAACAAATTTGGAATCTGCTCAAATTCCCAGAGTCCCTGGTTGCTCGAACTCTGAAAGCCATCTACTACCCCAATAGCATTATTTTAAATGCTAAACCCTCTAAAAAGGACAGCCCTATTTGGAAATCTATTCTCTCTAGCCTATATCTGGTTAAGGCAGGGGCCAGAATAGATATAGGCAATGGGTTAAGCACTGAAATCAGAGACTGTCCTTGGATTCCTAGGGATGGGAATTTCAAGATCATAGTTCCTAGTAGGACTCCCCACAACATTACTTATGTTAGAGAACTTATGGATCAAGATGGTAAGGCCTGGAATACTGAGCTGATTAACTCCTCATTTGCCCAGATTGACAGACAAGATATTTGTGATATTAGGGTGGAGAGTCATAGAGAAGATGAATGGGTTTGGCATTATGCCAAAGATAAAAAAATTTCTGTTAAACAAGGGTATATGCTGTTACAAGACAACAAGGATAGGAACAACTGTTCCAATACTAACCGAGGAACTTGGGATTTTATCTCAAGAATCTCTGCTAAACTTTCCCCCCCAAGGTGAAATTATTATGCTGGAAGCTCCTCAATGATCAACTCCCGTGCATGACCAACATTGCCAAAAGGTTGGGAGGCTTAGGTAAGTGTTTGTTCTGTGGAGATTCAGACACAGATATCCATGCTATCTTCCTCTGCTGGTCTAGTAGATCCCACTGGGAAGAAATTCTGAATTTGGAAGAGCTCCCTCAATACAGAAGAGGAGCCATTCAAGACTGGCTCATTCAAAAAGCCAAAACCTGGTCTAGAAGGAAGACGTCCATAGTGGCCAATCATATATGGGCTGTCTATGATGGGAAGAACCAAACTAAGCATAATCCTCAGTTTGCTATTATGAATTGTATCGAGAATAATATTGCTTTTACCAATCAATATGAAAGAAACATGAAGTGTATAGATAGGAATCGAGCTAGAACTTGTAATTATTATTTGCATCAAGATGAGATCTTACTTGTAACCTCTTGTCTCAGGAAAAAAGGACAATCAGCCATCACAGCGGGATTACTCATTGATTATGACAACTGTCCAAGAATGGCCTTCAACATCAAAACTTGTTCAAAAAAAGAAGTAGACATGGAAATTGAGGCGATTACTCAAGGAATCAAGCTAGCAAGAGAAGAAGGCTTCAATAAAATCTTCATTCAAACGAATCAGAGGCAAACTTACTCTACCTGCAATGAAGTGAGAAATGGATCTCAGTCGTCAATCATCCACCTCCCAAGCTTAGATAATGTTATCAGATTTATGTCTTATGTTCAGTTTTTGGATTGTAATGATACTTTCAATCAATTTCCGGCCTTTTTGGTCACAAAAATGTTTAATGGGGGTCTGTCTTGGAAGATTTGGAAAAGGGAGGACATTCCCTTAGCAATAGTATTAGGATGTGGGGAAGACAACTTTGAACCCCATCGGATTAGGGATGGCAGGGTCTGTATTAGTCGACCCTCTCTGGGTTTGAACTAATCGCTTTTGTACTTTTTATTATATATGCGAATGGAAAGATTTACTTCAAAAAAAAAAAATTCAAAAGTGAACAGAAATTTCTAGGAAATTATGACTTTTGTACTGTTATGTTGATAGGTTATCAAATTATTATACATGTCGTCAAAACCATGTTAAGCTCTCTTATCTGAGAATCGGGCATCGCGTGTAATTTCACTGAAAGATAACCTACCTTGATAAGGAAATATTGACTAATCTGGTTAACGTCATGCCCAGAGGTAATGTGAATATAGAGCCCGCGAAGTTACTGTTATATACGTTATTAGTTTTTATCTTAATGAGAAACGTTATTAAATTAATTAAGTATTGTTTCATAAATGGAATCCCCTATGTTTTACCAAGTCTTCCATCAAGCTCAAGGTTTCTCACTGCTCTCCAATTAGGCCCGACTCATGCTATCCCTGCTCTTCTTTTTACCTTTTTTTTTCGTTTTTTCCTTTTGCTTTTGTGTTGTTTTTTAAAAAATAATTTGAAAGGATGTTTTTCTTTAATTATTTCTTGTATTTTTTTCCCTCTGCTCTTCTTTTGTTTTTTTTCCCCTAATTTTGTGTAGTCACAATTCTAATGAGACTCAATCCAACCACATCCACCCAGTCTCCACCAGCTAATAAAATGGTGAAAACGGTAACTATATAAAAACATATAACATAAATGGAATCTTGTTATCTAAGATCCGAATGCCGGGCTTGAATTGAAAGCTATTGGAGTATAATCCGTAAGCCCAACCCACATCGACACTCAGCCACAATAATATTAATTACGATCAAACAGATTAGTTAAGATTTCATAATTAGTGTTTATTTAATATAGGGTTTAAAGATATAACTGCAATTGTTTTTTACGGCAGTTAACAAACACAATGAGAAATTTTTAATCGATGCAACCAGTTTTCTGAATTTTTTTTTATAATTTGGGCTTAAAGTCATTATATTAAAATAAACATAAGTAGGTGGACCGGTGTAACGGGTCTCATTAAAACCTCCTCACATAAAACCCAATGGGAAAAATAGTGAGGAGGAAAAAAGTATCCACCATGTCCAAAATACAAACCTAAGCACCGGGCTGACTCAAAGTGAGCACAGCTCTCTAATCCAACGCAAACAAAACTACTGCATTACCAGCCGACACCTAACCTTGGGCCAAAGGCGCAGAACAACAAAAATGGACATGAACAACCCACAAACCAAGACTTGGGCTCAACCTACAACCCGCTTGATCCCATCACTATTACCGAAAGACCCGGACACCTAAACCCACACTCCTAATATCCTTCCTGATCGAGAAGATCCATATTTGGACCTAAGCTTTTCAAACCCTGAGAAATCCTCATCTTTTACCTCTTAGCTGCTTAGCTGATCTTGGATTTGGCTGATAAAATTCCCTTTAGTTTGAGAGGGGTTCGACACTTGGCATCCTAACTGTAACAACAACTTGATGCATTCATCTGCTTCTGCATCCGGGTTAATGATTTTACTTTTTTCATCTCTTGCCGAAATTGGAGTTCTTGACTGATTTTTGGTGGGGTATTATGGAATAGCTCAACACACAGATCTAATCCTTCATTAATTATCATCGAATGCTCCGCTCGTGTGTCTCTGATTTTTGGGGAGCGAGCGTTATGGGGCCCACTCCTTTTAATGTCTCCTGAATTACTCTACTCTGATGACATTAATAATGGGCTGTTACGCATGCTGTGCGTGGAAAGAAGGTGACCCTCGGGATCCGCGTCAATGTCCATCACTTTCCTTGGCGTCTCTAGCCCTCCCATATTCTCGGAACTCTCCAGTTGATTTGTCTCTTTTGTAACCTCCTCCAATAATCCCTCTCGCTTATGAGTTTCGGGATTTGAGTCTCACCCCGCCTCACTGTTCTCTAGGCATTGATTATTCAATTCCCTTGGAGAGAGACAGCCGCCTAGAGGATCACGCACCACAAAAGCAGACTCGGGAATTCACTCTCCCACTTCTTCTTGTGTCGGCCCACTATCACCGCCTATCCTAGCAAGAGGCGCCACATCACTTCCTTCTGTCAACATGTGATTTTTGTCCTCATCTGCCGATCTCTCCAGACTGCGATCAAGTGGAGAGTGCGCCGCCTCTTCAACAGAATTAGGGCGACAAAATGATGGCGCTACAAAAGAATCTGTCGATAACTTTTCTCCTGAATGAGAATTATCTTGGGACCCACAATCTTTGACCCTTGAAGAGCAACCTAGGGAGGCATCCGTGCCCAAAAATTCACGTCCCTTATCGTTTTGAGAATGATCACAACTAACAACCCTCAATTGACCATTGGTATGCACTTCACGGGGCATTTGTATGATACTGTCGGAAGGGTCAAAGCCCTTATGGATGAGTCCCATGTCGCTAATTTCGACTATGGATACGGGAAAGTTGCGACCTTCAACTAGAACCATGATTTTCCAGTTAATCATGTGGAGCGTCGAAGTTTCTATGTGGACTCAGATTTCAGCATTCTCCACAAATTGGTTTTCTTCCTCCTCAATCTTTATAACATCCCCTACTGTTTGAGCAATCTTGCGCACATTAACCTTATTCAAGGCATGAAGAGGGATTCCACGTATGACAACCCACGTTTTCCGCTTCTCCACTTGGTCATCCTAATCCCATTGCTGAACATGCATCCCTCCGAGTCCTTTTCCCTCTACATGTGCCCGCTCCACAATTTCCTTAGCTTCATGTGTCGAATTGAAAAGTATGAGGAATTTTCTTCTTGACAAAGCTAGAACCCCTGTGATAGATGGCCACCGACTAATAAGGAGCTCCATAGCTTCCTTTGGATTTTTATCCTCATGGAGGGTGGTAACCGCACATTTGGACAAACATGTCTTCATCCCTTCATCTGCTTGAACCTTTATAGAAAGCCTAGATTTAGCATTGCTATGTTCCTTTTGGACCCAGGAATCCGCCTTCTTAGGCTGCGATGAGCTCCTAGTGGGAACATTCCTTCTCTCTTGTGCTTTGTGACCTTGATGTTCCATCCTCGCCCAAAGGCTATTCCCGTTGATGTTCCATCCTTTGATGTCCTCAATAACTCTTTTGGCATCCCCGACGTTATCAACATCGACAAAAGCACAAGCGTTACGGTTCCATGTTCTTCTTTTTCTACAGATGTATATTCTACTCCATCGAGCAAATCTCCTCACTATATTCCCCAAATTGTACTCCTACACTTCTCGATGTATGTTGTCAATGAATATTGTGGAAGTAGAGTTACCTTTGAATTTGCTCTTGATATGGCGCGACCCGACAGAAGATCCACGACGCCTATCCGACTATTTAAAGTTGGACTTTGGACTTGGGAAACTCTCGTGTTTTTAATAGCGATTAAGGGAGCCACGAACAGACTTCGTTGAGTGACTTTTCTTCTTCCAACTGGCCTTGAAGCGATCTCTCTTCCTCGACTTGAACATGTCTCTCCTCATGATAAACCAGCAAAAGAGTGACGAAGAGTTAAGCCGATAAGACGGTACCTGATGCTGAATATCGCCAAAAAAGAAAAGGATAGTGGTGGAAGCGTAGGGACAGGGCAGTGCGAGACGAACAAGATTTTGGTTTTGGATTAGAGGATGAGGAGGGTTTCTGTGTGGGGTTGGGGTATTGTGGCTGGAGTATTGTGTGGACCGGGGGATTTTTGTGGTGGAGCTTGGTGGTTCTAGGAGGAATTACTGGAGGTTGCATGGTGGAGGGATGGAGCAAAAGATGAACGGAAGTTGAAGGGCTGGAAGGGGGAGGGAGCGCATGGTTCTCCACCGGTTGCTCTTGTTCTCTTGCCAAAAATATTGTGAATGCCATCAATTTTGTTTAAGTTTTCTGAATGATATTTTTGTCACTATCATACGCCGCGTGCATTTGTTTAGCAAATTTTTCCTTAATTCTAAAATGGTATTAGTGCAGTGTTGGGTTTAATTTCCCTAAATGTAATACATGACGAAGAAATTTTTTAAAAAGATGCAGCCACGAGCAACGCTCCAATTAACACAAGCGATCCCTTATACACCCATCCACCAGAGCAGTCATGTTCGTCTTTTGCACCAAAGTTCACTGACACAGGCTTTGCAAGTTGGAAGTGGAGCGTCATCATGGGATTGAAGGCCAAAAACTAATATGGCCTAATGTAGGATCGGGTGGCTAACTCAAACCAAACAAAGGTGTGAGTCTAAGGATTGGTTTGACTCAATCAGCCTTCGTAAATGAGAAGCACTCTATGATGTAGAGGCACTCAATCGAATTAACTAAACTGAGGGTGTGGAAGACTTTTGCGGTAATTGTAGCGAAACGATGAAAAGAGAGAAGGACTCTGTGGAACTCAGCAAGATACACAAATAAGCTATTTCATTTCCTGGTCAAATAAAATAACTTACAAATGCCCACTAAGTAGAAAGGATCTACTTAGCGGTTTTTCACTCACTCACCCAATACAATCTCTGATCAGAACAATGATAAACGTAGTGAAACTAGGATCTTCCTAGGTAGAGTCTATCTAAAGGCGCTAACTAACTTGGTACGTATTCTCTCTCTCTTTCTGGCTTACAATGCGATTCTCTTTCTCTCTCTAAGCTCTGGAATAATCCTCAATGAAAGCACACATAAACTAACTATTACACATCTTATTTATACTCTAAGTACAACAACAGGTCGAAGGAGTTAGTTTCGAAAATACCGGAACTAACTTAGTGGGTAACTTCCAACGGCTCTTAAGTGGTCTTCTTACTTGGGCCGCGATCTTCGGATGTTGAGGGAGAACTTCATGACCGTTGTGGCACTTAAGGTGTTCCTGATTTTCCGCAACAGCACGAGAGAGTCTATGAAGTCTTCTTTGCTGCGCGGACTCTGTTGAAGAGGCTCACTCTTTGTGTCTGTCAAGTGATGATTGACTCTGTCGCGGTGAAAGGCTATCTCTGCAATACTCCGATGTCCCAACACCTAATCACAAGGGCGGTGAAGAAACAAGATAAGACCGATCTTATTCGTACAACAGAATGAGAGAGGGCTAGTTCTTTAGTAATTTCTTGGATTATCAATTCTTTGGAATCAGAGATTTCTAATAGCATAAAGTTTTCCAATAATCTGAAGGAAGTTTGGAACTGATTGAGTAGTCGTTACGCACAGAAAATGGCTACTATACATACTTTGAAAAATTATCTTGCATATTTATGGTAAGAAAGTGACCCTGTAACAGTGTATTACACCAGCATGCGGACGGTCTATGGTGATTATAAGGAAGCTAGACCAATCGGAGCTTGTACTTGAGATGCTCTACACAAAGAGAGAGAATACAACAAGGGTATTTATTTCCATATGGGATTGAATGATATGTATGTCTCACTGAGAGGTTATCTTCTGGCAATGAAGGAAGCTCCCACCTTGGAGCAGGTGTTTGTATTGGTGATTCCAGAAGAAAACCAGTGTCGAGGGTGCGTTCGTTAAAATAGGTGAAACCCTAGCTTTCTATGGCAGCGATCCAGCCAAAATTACCGTGACGGGAAAGGCCATACAAGATAGTAGTGATAACTTTGATAGAGAAAGAAGTTATACTCTTACTGCAAGCGATCGGGACACGATTTAGAGGAATGTCACTCCAGGCGCAGGTGCACACGTTGCAAGAAGCAAGGTCTTGTAGCTGCATAATGTTTTCAACTCCATTGGAAAGAAACTGTCATACCACATAATAAGAACAAGGTTCTAAATTGGTGCCCACAATTGACGACTTTGTTGGGGACTAACTCTTTGTTATCATTAATATTTAGCTAGAGGGCTTAACTAAAAAATGTTTCATAAGGTATTTCTTGTATGATTTTCTTTCATGTGCAATGTCTTTACATTTCTTGCATCATATGAGAGTCGAATAAGGGTTTATGTTAACCTACCTCATCCGGATACACTTAGTGTAGCAGAAATATATGACTATCTCTACCTAGGCAGTGTACCTATCGTTTTGCGGAGTATTGAATTAAGTGAGGGTTGTCGATCTCAGAGATCTCGTTCAATTAATTGACAATTTATCAAACTAACTAATAAACTAAACTAAGAAAACACAAAAATGTCACTTTTTTAGGGTTTTCTCAATTTAACTAAATTACTAACTTAAAGAACAAACATAAAAATAATAAAACAAATAAAATAAACTGAATAAATAAATAGAGATTAAAACTCTAATTCTAAGGAAGCGCCCCAGATTGTTCAGCAAACCTTCACTTTATTAATATATTAATAAACTCGTCCTTAATTCTACAATAAACTCAGTAATCTTAATTAATCCTTTGACCGGCCCCTGTACAACAAATCCTAACTGGCGTAAATAACAAGCCACAAACCATGCCCTAGTCAATTCTAACCAATCACTTTATAACCAATTCCTATTGGAGACATATTATCCTATAGGCAAACCATGTTTCTAGTTGTTAATCCGGTTTAACTTCCTATGTCTTGTTAACTAATCTCAGGGCTGCATTTTGATTTGAAAACTACAAATATTACTTTAATAATTGATCAGAAGATTAAAGTACGTGAAGGACAGGAATTAAACTATTGCAGTAAAGAAGTAGTACTAAGATTACAAAATAAATATCAAGATCTGGTTTACTACCCCAATCCGGGGAGCTAAACTAACTACTCAAACATGACTCTAAAAATATCAGAAATAACAAAGAACGACATTAAACGAAATAGAATAAAGGTAGAGAAAACTTCGGTTAGCAAGTTGACTCTGAATCCCCGCTCCACCTCCGTCTTCACGTCGGTGCAGCAATGACGAATTATGCCTGTGAGGTGTGGTGTGTATGGAGGTGATGGATACGGTGGTGGTGTATGGTGATGGTGAACAATGGTGGAGGTGTTGTATGGTGATGGTATGCGTATCAAGGTCTGTGTATGTTTGTTGTGTTGATGGAAGAAAAAGAGAGGCACGAGGCCCTTTGTGGGAGGCGTAATCCCTTTGATTCCATCATAACTTGCAATATATAGCAGCAACCCCATGATCTATCGGTTGTTAAACAAATTTATCTTTTAATTATGCTCTTAGTTGCAAGTTTTCACAAACAGTGAAAAGAACAATTATGTAAAAGCATGGAGAAGTTTGATTGCATAAACTAAACATAGGTTAGCCTGGGATCTTACACTAACTTATTTCGTCTAACCTTTGGATGACAAGGGGTGTGAAGTAACACCTTATTCCGTGATACCTTTCAACACCACACACTCGTGATTAGAAACAAAAAATTAAACTGCAATTAACTTTTCTTTCACAAGCAAAAACATTCTTCTTCAAGAAATATATAAAAAATAAATGAATTATTGTGTAATGTAAAGTTATTCCGTAACCCAGACATTTTTATCTATCCCTATAGCGGTGTTGGGCCAACTATTCCAGATTTTGAGACCTTAGGTAGATAGGTGTTAAGGCATTCCTAGGACTTAATAACCAGATAGACGAGACCTGCTTTTGTTAGAAAAATTTCTGGTCAGTGGAGTAACTTGCCTTATCCTTTCATTCCAAACTTCCACATCATTCCCTAAATCCCAAACTAAATTAGTTCAGATTACACAATCAGCTAGTCCACTAAATTTCAGTGAAAACAAAATTATTATTCAAACAACTTTAAGCAAGAGAATTCTTGAGGTTGTCACCTGGCTCAACTTCAAACATACATAAAAAATTTCACCCAAGAATACAATATTTATAAGCACTCGGAGAAGCGATTCTCTCAAAGCAAGATAACAATAAAAAACAAGTGTGACATTTAAGTGCAACTGGCATATTTTCAGGGGAAGGTCTCTACTTCCTCACACTTAAGAGGAGCAATGTCCCCATTGTTTAAAAATACAAAAAATCAACAAAAGACCTTTCAAAATATGTCAGACTCATGAAGAATTTCATTCAGGACAATATGGACTGATAAAATAAATAAGCATTAAAAGCATTATAGGCTGAACACACGCATTAAAAATAAAGGAAACTAAAACTTCCCTGATATCGTAGATTGCGGAAGGTTCCCTTCCTCACACTTAAGCTTGAACAATGGGGGTAGCATCGTTCTTCACACTTGCGTCCAAGCAAGTGTCCAGCCTTGAAGAACATTAAACATCATAAAAATAATTTCACCTGCACACTCAAAAAACTACCACAAAACCAATGAAAGCATTGCATTAAGGCACATGCACCTTTGCCACTTCTAAGTGAAAGAAAAACAAAAATAAATCTAGAAAATAAATTAATGCAGTAAATAAACTACCTAAAACCAAAGTAATGCTGAAAAATAGAAGAAAACAAAATTTTACTCAATTTAAGGGTTTGTCCGGCATGTGTCCGGACCTGTACGTCCAGACATCTCTTCTGGCACTGCGCATCCTCTGTCCGGGCTAGCGTGTCCAGACGTAAGTCCGGACGCTGCTACTGCACTCTCCTCTCGCATCGTGTCCGAACTTCCAAGTCTAAACAGAAGTTCGGACATATCTCCCTGTTCTGATCTTCCGCTCTCATACCCTGTCCGGATGTCCATGTCCGGATGCATGTCCAAACAGGGTATAAAATGTTGCCTCCTGTACCTTTTCTCAGCAGGACAAAGGTAATAACATATTAAAGCAAAAATTAAACTAGACAACAAAAATATCAACAAAATATATATAAATGTAACAGCTCGGTTGCCTCCCAGTAAGCTGCCGTCTTTATAGTCTTTTGCTAGACTCCCGCTTCGTTATCCTGGATCAAAAATATAAGTGATTAATGGCTTCACCGGGAAACGAAGTAACCAACAATTATTTGTAAACCACCCGGATCAAAACAAAACGTTATCTCGACAATAAATTAGGAAGATAAACACTCCACAAAACCTGATGTAGGAGATATTACCGGTATTGTTGTTCTATTAAAAGACCGGGTGATGATGGTTCCCCTTCCTCAACTTCGAGGATGTAAACGTCCTCCTCCTATTGTTGACGCTCCTAGAGGCAAGGTTGAAGTTGGTGACAAATTGATGGTGGCGTTTCTTCCTCAGATTCGAGGAAACAAATATCCTCTTCCGGTTGGTGAGGCTCAATCATGCAATCGTGCTCGTAGACATGTGCAGTAGATGCATCAATTTCTTCATCCTGTATGAAATCGACCACTAATGGTGCTTTACCGGCTCGAATATAGGCTCAGATAAGATATTCTGTTGTACGGGCGGACAACGTTCCCACCAACATTCTGGTCTCCGTTTCGTAACTGTCCATTTTCAGCAACTCGCCTACAAAAAACAAAAATAAAATAAAAAGTAAAATAGGACTAAAAATAGAAAAGAAACACAAAAACGAAATTAGCTAAATGAAATAACACAGAAAAAAACAAAATATAATAATAGTAGAAAATTTTCTAATATAAATAACAATTAAGTAAAAACGAAAATAAAATAAAAACGGTAACTAAATATTAAATAAAATAAAATAAAAACGAAAATACAATAACAAATAAAAATAAAATCTCAATTAAATAAAATAAAACTATCAATTAACCATGCCAGAGGTCCCCGACTACGACGCCAAAAACTTGTAGCAGAAATATGTGATTATCTCTACCTAAGCAGTGTACCCATCGTTTGACGGAATAGTGAATTAAGTGAGGGTTGTTGATCTCAGGGTCCTCATTCCATTAATTGACTATTTTATTAAACTAACTGAGAAACTAAACTAAGAAAACAGGAAAATGTCACTTTTTTAGGGTTTTCAAAATTTAACTAAATTATTGACTTAAAGAACAAACATAAAAATAATAAAACTAATAAAATAAACTGAATAAATAAATAGAGATTAAAACTCTAAATCTAAGGAAGCATCCCATATTGTTGCACAAACCTTCACTTTATTAATATATTAATAAACTCTTCTCTAATTCTACAATAAACTCAGGAAACTTAATTAATCCGTTGAGCAGTCCCTGTACAACAAATCCTAACTGGCAGAAATAACAAGCTGCAAACCATGCCCAAGTCAATTCTAACCAATCACTTTATAACCAATTCCTATTGGAGACAGATTAACCTATAGGAAAACCATGCTTCTAGTCGTTAATACGATTTAACTTCCTATGTCTTGTTAACTAATCTCAGCGCCGCATTTTAATTAGAAAACTACAAATATTACTTTATAATTGATAAGAAGATTAAAAGATGTGAAGAACAGGAATTAAACTGTTACATTAATGAATTAGTACAAAGATTACAAAATAAATATAAAGATCCGGTTTGCGACCACCCCATATCCGGGGAGCTCAACTAACTACTTTAAACTTACTCTAAAAAACAACAAAAAAACAAAGAACGACATTAACGAAATAGACAAAAGGTAAGAGAAAACTCCGGCTAGCAAGTGACTCTGAATCCACCCTCCCGCCTCCATCTTCACGTCGGTGCAAATGACGAATTATATGTGTGGTGTGTGTGTATGGAGGTGATGGATAACTATGGTGGTGGTATGGTGATGGTGAACGATGGTGGATGTGCTGTATGGTGATGGTATGCATATCAAGGTCTGCGTGTTTTGCTTGCGTTGATGGAAAAAAAGAGAGGCACGAGCCTTCTGTGGGAGGCGTAATCCCTTTGATTCCATCTAAACTTCCAATATATAGGCAGCAACCCTATGATCTATCGATTGTTAAAATTTTTTATCTTTTAATTGCACTGAAATGTCGCGTCAGGACTAATTTTTGTCGTGTCCGGACACCTCTGTTTGCGCCACACGGAATTTCTCTTGGCTTGTGTCCAGACATGCAAGTCCAGACCAAGACCGGACATCACCTCTGGAAAGTCTCGCCTTTGTCCGGCCTTTCACGTTCGGACACAAGGTGAGACATAACTTCAACGGGTCCTAAATTCTTTGTTTTAGTCCCGTTTCACTCCCCGTTGGTTACGTGGAATCCTCATGATAAATCTATGCATTTCTTAGACTTTTCCCTGCATTAGCACATAAAATGTATCATTCATCATCACATCTAAGGACATAATAAGTAATGGAAATCTAAGATACATATAGATTAATAGATAAATACACTGAATTGTTATCAAATAGGAAACTTATAATAAGATTATATATATTTTTTGCACTTATCACTTAGGTTGTCCTCGTTTTGAGAATCACACATTCAAGTGATGTGTAAAGGTGAGGAAAGAGGAGGATGGTGTGCAAAGCCCAATCCTATTAGTAGATGGGTTCCAGCTTCAACCACCTCTTCGAGCCGTATCCTTATCCAAATCCATTCCTTGTCTTGTTTTAAACATGACCGTCGTGAGACACACACCTTGTGGTGATGCATAAAAAGTAGGGGGTACTAAAAGGTTGCCATGCAAAGCCCTTTCACATAATAACCTGAGCTACGACACCAAGCATCCCTCTGCATTGGCCCTTACCTAGTTGTCGAAGCTAGCATAATGAGGGCATACAATCCTTTTGGTGAGACCTTGTATGATTGTGTGTTTAGTCCCCATCCTACCTCCCTTGGGCTCTTGTTGAAGTCCCTCATACCAATCCACTTTGTTTGGCTATGCTTTTTTCTAATGATCAATGCTTCAATCAATGCCCTAGTAGAACTTTAGAGAAGTATTGGGGTAGAAGCTCTGATCAACTAGCCCGGCTACCGACACCTTCAGTATCTTCACTCACCATTGTTTTTGTCATCTACTCCATCAAAAATGTCTTCCCTCGGTTGAGGAGATCTCACTTTCATTGAACAGCTCGGAATCTCTAGAGGTCTAAATGTGGGGTCTCATTCTCCCAATATAAGGTAATATTCAAATTAAACTATAACATTCATTACATAAAATATATAGTTGTCAAGCTATTAACGGGCCTAAGAGCTATCGCTTACTAAATGGTTACATGTATAGTTCATAAATACAAAGAGGTAATATTAGAACTAGAAATTTGGGTCATCTCAATCGGTTTTGGCTTGGTTTGGGTCAGCTCATTGGAGATATCTAATATTTCAGTTTAGTGCGGATTGGGTCAGGTTCATCTGGTTTAAATTAGATTTGAGTGACTTCAGTTTGGTTGATTTTTGGGTGCTTTTGGTTCGGGTTAGCTTATGGGTCATTTGGGTTTTTTTGGGTTGTGAGTCAAATTTAGGTGACTTATTTGAGTTAAGTTTGGTTGACAAAAAATTTGAAAGTATGAATATAAGCAACTTGGTAACTTCTATTGATTTTCATATTCGGCTCCAACTTCTCTTAATATGGCATTACTCTTGTCAAGAAGGCTATTGTGTGTTGGTTAGATATAACCAAATTGATGGACAATTTTTTGTATATGAATTACTAACTACAAATTTATAAATTGTATCGATCAATTAAAATTAAAATATGTGAATTAGTGGTCAATATTCGGCACTTAATGCCCAGTCTTCCCCACCCACGTCCGACGCCGTGCCTCTCACCATCCCATGGCCGTCACGCCCCACGTGCATCCTATACTAGCGCCCGTCACCCTGCGCATGGCATCGCCCTCCCGCGCACTTGTGCGTGCCCATCGGCCACCACCGCCTCACGCCTAAGCCCTTGTGTGCACATCAGTGTCTCACGTGTGCGGCCTTGTGCACATGCCACCCATCACCGCCTTGCACGCGCACCTCAAGAGGGCGTCCTTCACTTGCTCTGGGCGGGGGTCGTTTGGTTTTTCATTATTATGTCCTATTTTACCATAATTTAATCTTCATTATACTTACAAATATATTAAAATGAAGTGTAAGTTCTGTAATCTTTATTCTTTTTGTGATATTAGTGAGAACCTAAGTATTGTTTTGATGATACACATTCAAACCATTCCCAACTTTAGGTTTGTAATGTTTATTAAGTGAGGTGTAAGTATTATACTCTTTACTTTTCCGCCCCATTTATACTTCAATTGTGTTTATTATGTGTGTAAACTTAAGGTTTAGGTTTTATAATTGAAACTTCATCAACATTTAAACCATTCTCAAGTCGTAAACATAAAGAAACCTATGTTTATTAATGATACACATTAGGTTGTGTTATGAACACTAAGTTGGTAGTATTATGAACACTAAGCTATTATTATTCTTTTAGTTAATTAGTAAGAAGATGAGTTGTCGACTAAACTAGTGAATTAATAGTAATGATACACGTGAAGTCTTTCTTTTCACCCACGGTAATTTTGCAACCCTAACTGGTGAACAAGGAACATGAATGCTCTGCACCTGTCTTCATTCACTTCATGTGTTTTGCGCCTGTGTCGATATTTAACAGTACCGCATCTGTCGCACACCAGATTAAAGACAGGGGCTGAAAACACTTCATTTTGAACCAGTAATATACTATAATCTCTTTCTCTTCACTCATGATAATTTTTTGTGGGTAGAGCATGAAGGTAATCGGAAAATTTATATGTATTTGAAAACCTGTCCAATCAATATGTAGGAACATGCAAAGGCTGATTGTTTAAAACTACATTAAAGGTTGAATATGAAGATGGAGACACTAAATAATGTTCCTGACCGAATATGCTTGACTACTTATATGTGGATGTCTTATCAACCAAGAAATAAATGTGTTTAATGGCTCATTTTTGTGAAAGTGACTACCCTACTTAAAATTTGTACTTTAAGAATGTTTGGAAGATTGTTGTGCATTTGTGAGCTTTTAGTTTTGATGATAATGAGGTTCTAAGAAACGTGGCAAAGGAGATGCAAATCAAGTATGATAAGTATTGGCTCTACGGTGATGATAACTATATTTCCTTATTCGCTTGTGTTGTGATTCTTAATCCTCATTACAAGTTGTCGTTCATCAAGTTTTGCTATCAAAAGTATTATAATGACAAGCAAGAAAGGCAATTGAGATGAAACAGTAGTTGGAGAGGCTCCATAAAGAATTTGTTGTACGTGATAGTCATGTCTAGCATGGAAATTACTCAGCAACCAACACCAATTGTGATAACACTTCTAACAACGTGAAGCGGAAATTGATCTTCTAGCAGTAAGTTTCTAACATATTTTGTTTTATGTACTTTTTTGATTTATTTTGGTCACCGTTTCCTCTTCTCTATTAGTGTATTACTACTAAGTGAGCAGAAACCGTACTTATTGTTGTATTTATATATTCTAGGATTTTGATGATGGTCGTACCCTTACAACTGTTCCCGTTACAACTGTTGTTTCTGAGTAAACCTTTAGCACAAAGGGAAGAGATTTGAACAAGTGAAGAAGCTCATATCTTCCTGAAAGTGTGAAGGTTTTGATAACTACTCGTAGTTGGATATACGGTTATGAAGGTAACTTTTACATTTTATATCTTTATAGGTTTTTTGTTTTAATAATTCTTATTATGTTGTTTATTGTTGTTTCACAGGCAGTTGAGGAGGATGAATTGTTGATTGCGATGTAGACTGGAATGCAACTTATATCTCATGGATGGCAACCTAATTACTTAAGATGTGGATATATGTTTCTATCTTATCAACGAGTCTTGTTTTTTTTTTTGTGATCCATAAAAAAGGTCATTAATTTCACTGAAAACTGAAAAATTTCATGTTTATCTTGCAGTTTTGCTAAATGTACCATTAGGGAAGCTTTGGAAAAAGATATGCCTATCGTACAGACATTTTGATAGATGTTCAAGTTGAACATGCTTTGAAAGTGCATGGCACTCGACAAGAAGAACTGATCATGGTTTTGTGTAGTGGCTGGTATAGTTTTTTTTCCAAAGTGAGGGATTATTTGTTTTTTTTTTCATTTTTGTGTGATGGATTTGTTATAAAGTTATGTTCATCTATGTGTGTGAATGATAGCAACACAACTTATGAAATTTTGGCACAACAAGGCTTGAGATGCTTAAAGATTGAAGATGTTCAATATTATATGTATATATATATATCATTTGTGAGTAATGAACACTAATGGATGTCTAAATTTCCATTATGTGTTATTAGTTCAATTATTGTTTACGGTCAGAAAAACTATAGAAGATTTAGCCTTTAACAAACTATTCGGTTGAATTTGGATAGAGTGAATTATGTTCGTGTGAGTTCGATTCGGGTGGATTTGGGTCGTACCGAATTCCGGTTTGATTCAATTTTGGTTTAATTTTTTAGGTGACAACATTTGGCTTTAAATCAGATTTGGATCAGGTTGAGTTGGATCATTTTTTTCGTTTCGGGTCACTTTTATCAGGCCTTGGTAATATAGCTCAGTGATGATAGTCCTAGAAATATTTATTCTTCTTATATATATTTTGGTGCAAAAAAAGATGTAAGCAACTAAAAGCATCACAGGATGAAACACCCAGCACAAGTTAGATTGCAATATGTTTATATCCAAACAAAATGACTTTATAAATCTAAAGTAACATGCACACTCAATTCTCTCTCTCTCTGTGGTTGATTTGGTTTGGTGAGTTGTGTTGCGGTACTAGTGGGGGAATTTCAAACTTAAAACTTTTGGTTCAACAATGTTTATCCACCTCATGTTTGTGACATTGGTGATGTGCAAATAGTTGGAGACACGGTTTATCCTAGTGAAATATGGTGCCATTCTCTCTCCGCGTAACTGTTCGAGTACTCTCTTCCTTAGATTTCATAATTGGTTTTTTCCAAACCGCATGCATTGTGACCCTTCTGTCTTCCCACGTCGGGAGGCTTGTCTCAATTTCTCGACTTCCATAACACGCCACCCACACATATTTGGTGTAATGATGGCAATCATTGCACTTGCCTTGCACGGCTGCAAAAAATCCAACAAATGGACACATGGTAGGAGTGGATCTCATATCTAGTGGCTTCCTCGATTCCAAGTGGCAGAGATTTCTGAGTTCCGCCCCAGATGCTCTCTTTTCGGAATTCATCTCCCTGTCCTTATATTTTTCCAGCTTCAAATGTGGAAGTTTTGTATGTTTGACAAACCCTCAATCTCTTGCCTCTCGACCCTCATCCTATCTGTTGTGCCCTATCTCAAAATCCAAACCACACTTTCAGCTTCCTCACGTGACGAAACCTATCTTGGTTTATTCCATTTGCCTGTCCTCTGATCGTTGTC
Organism: Limonium bicolor; assembly: GCA_023374045.1. Taxonomy (NCBI): domain Eukaryota; kingdom Viridiplantae; phylum Streptophyta; class Magnoliopsida; order Caryophyllales; family Plumbaginaceae; genus Limonium; species Limonium bicolor. The sequence continues at coordinate 339,679,608 of CM041779.1, forward strand.
TCCTTGCTCAACTCTATTATGTGATTCTCATTTGTGCGACTTCCTTGGCGCACATCTTGTAAGTCAAATGGACAAAGTTCAGTGGTTTTAGATTCACCAAGGTCTGCTAGAACCTCTTTGTCTTTGAGTTTAAAACTCTTAAGATTATAAAGGCTATCAAAGTGAGAGGCCCTTGGACCATTAACAACAATATTTTGCACTCCAAACCCTTGATCCCGCCAAAGCTATCTCGCAGCATAGTTTTACTTGGATCTTGTTTTGGGTCCGAGTTTTGATGTCCCTTGCCACCACAACACCATAGAATTTTTTAGAAGGGTTGTGTAAAAGCCGGGTCATTTTTATGGTGCATTTGAAGATGGCCAAACCTCGGGCTTTAAATACTTGCGCTTTAAGGTCTTTCTCAATGTTCAAGTCCCAGTCTTACTAGCTCTTCCAATGTTGTGATTGATGGTCGGTATTGTACATTTACAACAACATATAACAATATGTCGCTAACATTCTCCATTTGCAGTCTCTTTACGCACACGACTGCTGCATGTTCAAGGACCTGGCCTGCGGATGAAGTGGGAGTCCTATATGGTATGTGGCCATCTACTGATGTTTACCAAGCTCGAAATCCGACGAATGATGTCCCATCTCTGGATCCCTGGAGTCTGTCTCAGCAAATGGAGCATCATCATTCTTGGGTTCCAACCTCTTCATGTCCGTCAGTTTGGGCCAATCGTCCGTGTCTACTTAACCAAACGCTGAGCTCCCAGACTCTTCAAACTGCTCCCACTAGCGCAAGTTCAATGAATTTCTCATGGATGCTACGAGAGATGAAATTTGGGACCTTCAGCTTGGTGAGGCAAGGAGAAAAAGTAAAGGGAATGCTATGTTAGTTCGCCACCTGGTAATCAAGTGTTGGAGCTTGAAAGGGAGAAGGAAAAGAAGGTTTTGGGTACATCTCAGCGCCAACATTGAGGCTGAATTTTGTTTTTCTGGGTACCAAGGTGTGGATGGAGCCCATGTATTTAAATCTTTTGAAAATGTGTCCTATTTGTCATACTATTGGCTTGGTGGTTGTCCAATTATTATGCTTAGGGCTTACATAAATCTTACTTCGGCTGATCTGTCGGGGTGTAGGTTTGCACTTATGGTTTTGGTTTGTATTAATGTTAGTTCGTGTTGGATCTTGGGTTGGTTTCGGATGGTCTTGAAGGTTACTTCATCATGTTTCTAATCTTCTGGTTACGCAGACCATGGATGGGTTTACCCGCGCATGGAAGACAAGTCGGCGTTTGGTAGGTAGGTTTTGAACAATGGTTGGTCTATACACTAGTAGAAAAAAGATTTTAAATGACGGACTTTATACCACGGTTAACAGTGAAACCGTCGTTTAAATTTTATAAACCACGATTATTTAAGGAACTGTCATATATGTTGCACGGCTCACTATATAAACGACGGTTTTAACATAAACCGTCGTTTATAGTTCAACGCCGTATAAGATAAATGACGGTTCCGTTTCTAACCGTCGTATATAATCTACATAAACCACGGTTTAATATAAAACCGTCATTTATCTTATACGGCGTCGAACTATAAACGACGGTTACCCTAAAACCATGGTTTATTCCTTGTATCACAAAGGTTTTAAACGACGGTTTCTAATAACCGTCGTTTAAAGTCATTTAATTAAAAACCTGACCTTTTCTTCTTCCTCTTTCTTCTTCTCTCTCCTCTCGCGTTCTCTTCTCTGGCGATTTCCCGAACTCCCGTCGTCTATTGCCGTCGAGCCACCACCCCTCCACCGTCTTCGACTCCACCGCCCCACTCCCGTCGCCTCTTTCTTCCGGTCGCGGCGACAACAACGGGAACCATTTGCGCTGCCTCCACCGCCCCGCGTCTCGACTTCGCGCCGTAGCTCCACTGCGCCTCCGCCCCTGCACACCGTCACCGTTCTTCCGGTGCGCGGCAAGCCCTCCACCGCCCCACTCCTCTGGTCGACAGACTCCCATACCCTAGCTCCTCCACCGCCCCACTCCTCTGGTATCGACAATACCGCGCCGCCCCTCCACTGTCAACCTCCGAATCCCACCGGTAATTATTTACTATATTGATCTTATAGTTTTGATTAATGTAATCGATTTCATCTCTTTGTTTAACTCACTAATGATGATGGTTTTAGCTACTTTATCTTTATAAGTTATAACTTACATATCATTATGTGAATATTGTGTTTTGGAATTACATTATGCAACTCGCAAAAAAAAAACATAACAAAAGCTTTGAGAAGCTAGATGTCAACATACGAGATCTGAAAACATATATCGGGTTGAATTGTGTTTTTGGTTATGCCAAATCAGGTCGACTTACTCATATACATGATATATGAGTTGAGGTTCATATTAAGACAAATTTGGTTTGGGGAACTTAGATTTCGGAGTATGTTTGGTCAATATTTTACCCTATCGGGTTGAGGCGGGTTCATTTTGGGTCTTTTTTCATATCAAACATTCCAAGTTCAATTTAATGCTAGTTAAGGCAAAGTTTTGTTTACACTTACGATGTTATTGGCATTTGAACGCATTTATATCAAAATCCAGTTCACTATGCTTCAAATCAATGTTAAATTAGTAATATCAAAACCGTTCAAAATTGAAGTTAAGTGGAAATATATTACGTTAGGTTATGCTTTATTTGGCGACTGCGCAGGTTAAAGTGGAAATATATTACATTATTTGCTTGGATAACCATTGTGTAAGCATTGGAGGATTCAATGCTTACACAATATAGTAAATAATATACTTCTTGATGGAGTAATGAAAAAACCCTTGTCTTGAACACACTGTAGTTGTAGATCCTTACACTCACGAAGGATTATAAAAAATTGACAAAACATAAGATAAGGGTTAATAGGCATCAGAAGAAAGCACCTACAATACCACCAAAAATGAATGAAATTCGTACTGAGAATGTTTTGTATTTAACAAGTCCTCAAAAAATGTTATTGATATATTTGTAGTGGATATTACACTGAGATTATAATAGATATTATAATAAGAAAATGTTAGTGTTGTTGTTGGTGTTACGATGGCTGTTTTGTGATGAAGTTATCTATCCGTATTATTGTTGGTGGTGTATTAATATTGTTGTAAGTGTTGCTGTTTGTTGCTATTATTCTTGCGGGTGTTATAATTGTTGCATATATTAATTTTGTTGTACTTGTATTGTGTTTGTTTTTGCCAAAAAAGTGTGGAGTATCTAAAAAACGCAATGGTCATGCCAAATTTTTTCCAGAATTTAACCTTATTCTTCTTTTATTGAATAGGTGTTACTACGGTTTAACAATCCCTCTTCCCTCACATTTGTGAGTTGATCATCCTTACTCATTAGGTTAGTTTTTTAAAAATGTTTCAATAACATGGTTTATTCAAAATATATTCGTTTGTTTATTTGTTCAATTATTCATATTTTTTCAAATTAAAACCTTATATTCTAATTTCATTGAATAGGTGTCGCACCATCTGCTGTTGTCAACCTCTGCCACCGGTTTGCCTGATCAGAACCCACGGTAAAACACTTGCGTTTCTGATTATGATTTTAGAAACAAATACTTATATATTGTCACGAATAAATGTTGTACTAAATTCTACTTGTATTCTGCAATCATTAGAATATATATTTGCATAATGTTGTGAAATGTGAGATTAAGTTGAAATGGGGTGGTTGTTTTTGTTCATTGATCATATATATTATTATATACTTGTCTGTCTGATAATAATTCGTATGGTTTGCGGAGAATAAATGTTATTGCTGCTACTGTGTTTGTTTCTGCCTTAAAAAATGTGGAGTGTCTAAAAATACGCAAAGGTCATGCCAAATTTTTTCCAGAATTTAAGCTGATTCTAATTCCATCGTTTGTTTAATATGTTCAATTATTCAAGTTTTTATAAAATTAAAACCTTATTTTAATTTCATTGAATAGGTGTCATATACTACGTGCAAGAACATCTGTCTACTTGTCTCTTCTCTATCTTGTGCTGTTCGCGCTGACCATCCAGTACTCATCAGGTTGGTATTTAGAACGTTTCAATTTATTTTTGTTTTTCTATTAAACAATGGAAAATCTATTCAAACATAGAATTACCTGTCTAAGATTTACCTGATAGAGGTATGTCTTAAATAGTCCCTGTTGGGACTGTCCAATGACCTTTGATCTCACCATCTAGGTTGTGAATGAGTTAATAATATACAGTAGTTCAGTGATAATTTCGTCAACATTACCCTAGTGTTCTTCTAGTGTACATATATATGTGAATTGAAACGATTCATATATATATATATATATCTACACTAGGAGAACTATAGGGTAATGCTGCCGAAATTATCACTGAACTACTGTATATTATTAACTTGTTCCTAGGTGAGATCGAAGGTGATTGGATAGGTTTAGGTTGTTAAATCTGTAAATAAAAAAGAGGAGATCAATGGAACGAGTTCACGACATCTGGTGTGTGTTGAAAAAGGAGATGGAGCGCTCAGTGATGTACAGTGACAGATTGGACATCAAGTACCTAGAAGGGGTCAATAAATTTTGCAAAGTTCTTGTTGACAATCTTAAACCAAGGGATAAGGGATATATTCGATGTCCTTATGTCGATTGCAAGAACGACTTCAAATACCGAGGTGTGGACAAGATTAAGGATCATCTGATTCGCAGAGGGTTTACAGAAGATTATGAAGCCTTAAAAATACTGCATGGTCAACATTCAGTACAAGTGTTTGAATGTGCTGATAACGTCGTTGTAGAACAATCAGAAATGGATGCTTCACACAATTTTGGGGATACTCAAGATGATTCACTAGTTAGTGATTCAGATGATCAGGAGGACCTTAATGCGATGATGGAAGATGTTGAACAACATTTTTCCAACAAACCCAAAACATTTGAAAATCTGATGCAAGCATCAAAGGAACCGTTGTACGGTGGATGTGATACGCAACACAAAACAAATTGAGTGTTGTCCTAAAACTATTCAATCTGAAGGCGAGACATGGATGGAGTGATGTGAGTTTTATAGATCTTTTACAACTGCTGAAGGGTGTACTACCAAAGGACAATGTGATACCCACACAACTTATGAAGCAAAGAAGTTAATGTGTCCGATGGGTATGGAATATAAAAAAATGCATGCTTGTCCAGATGGTCTATTGTAATGCAAAACAAGTATTCTACTGTCGTGATCAGTCTAATCTCAGATGGTCTATTGTAATGCAGAGTAAAAGATCGATAGTTGGGATTGATAATATTGTTGATGAAGATGAATACGACTGTGAAGATGAAACAGATGTACCTATTCGGTTGCCGATGGAGGTAGATAATGTAACTAATTTTGAATATCAAAGGTCCGACCACAATGAAGGATTGTGGATTGAACGATGAAATGTTATTTTGTAAGTTTGGTTGACAATATTATATTATTTCATTTTTGTCATGTTTCAATATTTGATTCATTAGATGTTCATATTAACCTTGTTAATTATTGATTATTTTTTCAGGTTATGGATCCCGACGATAGAGTCGAAGAGGACTTACTGTTGGGGTTGGATGATATTGACGATGACGTCCCTACTGAAGAACCACCAGCTGCATCTACTTCGCAAACCCTCGGAAGGGACGTGGACCGACTCGTGGGTTGAAGGTGAAGAAAGATTCTCCCATCGATTTGATCTGGGACAAGTACCTCCGACATTCTGGGTTCGAAGCAGCAGTTTGCTTCTTACTTGGGATTGATGGTAAAATCCCATTGCTCGATTAATAAGGATTGGAAGGAACAAGAAAAGGCAGACAAGGACATCATGTGGCAGATGGTGCAGAAGAAGTACAAAGTCGCGGATGAACTTCGGACGAAGATTGAATCACTTCTAGCGACATCGCTGCGACAATTCAAGCATCGGTTGGTAGATGGTTGGATTAACAAACTAGGCTCCAAGAGGTCACCGCCGTGGGTAGTGTATGATGGTATGATCACGGAGGAGGACTGGAAGATATTCTACGACCATCGCCAGACTGAAGAGTTTAAGGTACTTTTACAATTATTCTTTCTTAATTATTTAAGGAATAAAATTTAACAAATATTTTTTTATTATGTATAACTTATAAATATACAAATTTTGTAACAGTTACGTCAAGAACAAGCGAGACGTAACCGGGCAAGAATATATATAAGCACTACATGGGGCGAGCTGGATATACGGGGCGGTTGGAGAAGTGGAAGAGCGAGGGCTTACTGACGAAAACTAATGAAGACGACACTGAGTCAGTTGTTGATAATGTTGACGATGCAAGTAGGGTGCAGACATTTATTTATGCTGGGTCGCATGAAGAAAAATGACGAGGGAGTATATGTGTTCCCGCAGAGCGAGACTGCTGAGTTGGCTTCAAAGATTGTAAGTATATATTTTTAAAAGTTGTTGTTTACTAATTAGTAACTTCATTTCTAATATTTTTATAATTTAAAATAGTCTGGATCTACTGAGCGATGGGAGATGGTTCCGGCCCCTCCGTCTCAGGATGATCCACTGAATAAGGCCCTTGGGCAAAAGGATCATCCAGGGCGAGTGCGGGGGCTTGGAGGGGAAGTTCACCAAAAAGACGTGTTTTCTACGTCTCGATCGAGAGTACCACAGGCTGAAATGATAGAGAGAATGGTGGATGAACGGGTGCACGACCGGTTGGAGGAGTCGGAAAGACGTCACGCTGAGTCGGAAAGACGTCACGCTGAGGAGCGTCAAGCCTACGAGGAGCGCCTGCGAAGACTTGAGGCTTTAGTATTGGGCCAGGTGCATGCTCCTACACCGACACCTACTCCTACACCGGTGTCTGCTCCTACCGCGACGGCGGATACATCGACAGTGGCCGCGTCTCCTACACCGGCACCTACTGCTAGACCGACCTGCTCCGATCCTACCACGACGGCGGATCTTATGATGGTCGATGATCCTACACCGATCCTCTCTCTACCACGACGGCGGATACTCCGATGGTGGATCATTCTGCACCTTCTTCTTCTACCAGAGACACATTTCCTTATCAAAACCTTCCGGTTTGTTCTTTTTTCCTCCTTAGTTATTTTAACATTACTTTTAAAACAATATAATCTTATTACCTTGCTTACTGTTGTAAGTTGATGTAGGTGGCTAAATCATGTCATCTGTTTCAAGTGTTGGATGGTGAGACTGTGCATGTTGCATACGGTCGGGTTTTAGCGACCGGACCAAACAGTATAGTACATTTCAAGCTCATCCCACCTCTTCACGCTCGTGTGATGGTAGACGACATTGTGCGAGGCCATGAGGACTCTCCGCTTCCATTGGAGTGGAATCAGTGGAGTAAAATAGGTCAAGCACAATCTTCAATTGTTCCATGGCCATATTCTCTCATTGATGTCAGTGACAAGGTAAACTATTTACATGCTTACTGTTTAGTTTTTAACTTGACTGTTGATTGATATGTTTATTATTTAAATTTTGTATACTATTAGATTGATAAGGAATTAAGACCGGTTAAGAAGAGGAAAGTGGATAAGGGGAATGAAGTTGTGAAATCAAATGAGGAGAGTCAGAGTGTGAGAAAGGAAGTGGTGAAACCTTTCGATATGACTCCTAGGAGATCCCCCATTCTGACACCCAAGTATCTGAAGAAGCTGACAGCCAAACAAAAAATGTTGTATGACTTTTTCATGACGAGGCCGCAGTCTGTCACCAACTTCAACATGAAAGTGTCTAAGCATGTTTTCCACTCCCCTGAGCCTAGAGATCTGATGATTACCGTGAGCGATCTAAGAGAATTTTTGATGGGAGACCTGCTTAACATCTCTGTGATTCAGGCCTATTGTGTGTAAGTATCTTTTAAATTATTACATTATCTTTCATTTTTTAAGCTATTTAACATATCTTATGAAAAAATGTTGTTTAGGTGTTTGACTAGTAGACTGCTAGCGAGCAAGAGATTATTAGCTCTCTCTTTCTTGTGTCCGCAATTGATGTCAGCAAGTCAGACCGCATTGGATGAGCAAGGATGTGCAGAGCACGTGAGGCAGGGATTTCGTACTGCGATGCAAAGAAAAAGTAAATATTTGCTGATCCCATATCATCAGATGTAAGTACACAATAACTGGAATTTTTTGCTTCCTAATTACATTATGTGATAAATTAAAAATATTGTTCTACAAAACATTCTTTGTTTTACCTGTGGTAGCAATCATTGGATGTTGATGGTGTTGTGTATCAACACCTCATGCTTGTTGATACTAGACCCATTGGGCGCTAATGACCTTCGAGAGATCGCTGTAGAGAAATATTTGAAGGAGTGAGTATTTATAATTTTAATGCATTTTGTATTTATTTTAAGCTTGTCTTGGATTATTGGCAATAAAATGACTTCATTTAAAAATGTTGTATTTATGCAGGGGTCATAAGCTTGGTTTGAGTGATGCGAAGAAACCATTCTCCATTTGGACTTCCATTACATACGTGTAAGTAATCATTTAATTTATGCATGCATTTTTGTATTAAAGTTAAACGTTTAATTTTTTGATCTGTCTAAAGTTGGTAATCCATGGATGGTGTGATGACAGTGTCCTAAACAGCCTAATTCACGGAGTTGTGGCTATTATGTGATGCGGTACATGTTCGAGATTGTACAAAATATTGACACGCTTGATGATGATGACAAGGTAACCCATACCAATCAAAGTTTTAGTTAAAGTTATTGCATTTTAAATAAAATTGTGTGTACTAATGATGATCAGTTTCTTTTTATGGACAGATCGTTTCTTTTTTCACACAAGCAGGGAGCACGTATTCCAAGATAGATCTCGACTTTGTAAGAGATCATTTATCGCAGTTTTGGTGTAAAAATTACTTGAGCGTTTCTTAGATCTTATCCTAGTGTAGTTAAACTTAGACTTTTGTTTGTGCTGAAGCAACGTAGACTCTCAAAGTTTGTAAAGTTCAACTCTCTCTTATTTTTGAAAGTTTGAATGGGTTTGTTTGCAATTCGTTTTCGATGTTGCAATTCAAATTGACAACTTGGTTTATGGTCATATAGTGTGGTTGGTTACCAAAGGGCAATACCAGTTGATGCCCTGTACAGGTTGTATATGTGATTGTAAATTGGGTTGTGTTGGAAAACACATGGTAGAGGCTAAAAAAACAAGAAAAACTAAAAAAAAGGAAAAAAAAACACGGTTATGTAAAAACCGTGGTTTAAAATTCAGTGGAACGACGTTTTAAACCACGGTTGGTTAGAGAACCGTCGTATAAAAGAGTCATATACCACGGTTATGTAGGTGAACCGTCGTATAAAAGCCTTATATACCACGGTTATAAAGCCAAACCGTGGTATAAAATCGCTCTGATCCGGCAACAGAAACGTCTTTAAACGACGGTCGTAGAACAACCGTGGTTTATAATCGTGCTTTTAAACGACGGTTTTAAACCGTGGTTTATAGGCATTTTCGAATATACGACGGGCGTATTAACCACGGTTTAGAACCGTGGTATATAGGCTTTTTAACCGTGGTTAAAAACATTTTCTGCACTAGTGATAGTTTGTAGGTCTATATTGTTGTTTTTGCTTTTCTTGCTTGGCCCTTGGTGATCTTCGGTTTTCTTACTAGGTGGACATTAAATATGTACTTATCGCTGCTAATCTAACAATCTAGTACTTGTTTATGAAAAAAAGTAACTTGCACACTTCTGATAAACAGTAATACTTATAGATATTCTTTTGGTACAACTCCACACGATTCATGAATACGAATAAAATATGTTCTACACAACCCACTTGCATTTGATTTTCCACTAAGATTAATCAGTACACATTTATGGTTATTAATTGCTCAAATCCTAGCTTTTAGAGCTCATCAGAACCATACTTACTATAGAATCAGCACATTCAGAATAATGTCCCTGACACTATGGGGATCAGTAACCTAATTATATATATTAAAAAAATATCAGTACACGTTTCGGACTCGGATCCAATTAATAAGTAGGCTTTTCTGGGAAGTTGAAACATCAAGATTAAAAGGTAAGATGAAGATTTCATTTTATTTTAAAAAAGTGACGATCTTTCTAGCTTCGTTTCTGATAAAGAAGACTGCCCCTAACAAAACTGAACAAATTGATACCAAAAGCAGCAATATGGATAGTCCCCGATGTATGATTGAAATACAAATGAACGGTTACTCCTTTCTCGTCTTTAATTAAGTTAGATCATTCTCATTCAAATTCTAACTTAGATAGAATTCATTCACCCTTGCCCAATAGAAAATGGGTATTGCTAGCAGCCTAGCACTACCATAAATGGGATAGGAAAAAGAGAAGATTAGAATGGACAAGTTAACGCTGCATTACCAATTTGCTATAAACCTCTCAATTAATCCTGCACTACACAGCCCATGATGTCCTTTTCACCTTACCTGCTGAAAATCCAGCTAGCCAACATCTCTTGTCAGTCTGTCATTTTCCTTATAGTGGGAGGAATCTCAGCAAACCAAATCCAAAAGCAAAAAAGAGGAGAGTTAGGAGATGTGCTACCTTCCTTATATTCCCTTTATACGCATTCTTTGATAGGCTACATCAACTATACATACATCTCCTCATCAAAACACGTTTCACTTATCTAAGAAGTGGGCATCACTATATTTGCACTAACATGGTGCCAACCATAATGGAAAACAGTTAAGAACTATAGTACTCTTAAAGAAATGGGAGTCATGTACTGCGGGGTGATGCGGAATGTACGATCGCGCACTGAGGTTTACATTATTATTTACTATTTACGGAGAAGTGAACAAGCGCAACCTTCACAATGGAATATTTCCCAGTGTGACCTAATGTTATAATTTTCGGATGACACATGGTATTTGGATAAGCACGAATTCAGTCTTTGATGGCTATCTTTCAATATCAGCATTCTATCTAATTACTGCAAGTAGTCATGGATTGAAATTCTACAGAAGCCGGCTAAGTAACAATTTACCCAAGGATGCGCATGAGCTAGAATGTACTCCTAACAAGGTGTTGGGCAATGTAACATCCCAACTAAATACGTTGTTAGCGTTTAACCCTCCATGTTGTTCCAATGAAATCGCAGCGGAAAATCCTACTCAATTTGGTGTTACCACCGTTAGTCACCAACATGAGAAGAATAATTGTTAAGTCAAGATTCTTAGTTTTGATGATAGTAACCGAAGTTTTTTTATCTATTATATTTTGATGAGTTAGAATTCAAATAAACAGGTGGAAGAATGGCTTAGCATGCAAGGTTGCAAGCACACTCAGCTCATGACATGTGTCCATCCAGTCAGGCACCTGTCTTGTGATAGCTTTAGCAGAAATTTTAGTGCACACAGGAACTCAAGCACTACAGAATAAAGACTTTCATGCATCAAACGCAATATAAGGACAAAATACATCAAGTGAAGCGACAAGCTCATGCATCCATACAAGCATCTAGCTCACGAAAAAGTCTTACTCATTAATGAACAAGATAACAAGACAATGTCAGGGCTATTAAGAGGCACTCATTACGTAACATTAATGATGCCTTAGAGAGCATTAATGAGGCCATCAAGATCAAGCAAGTGGAGAGCACAAGTGGTGACCGACCATCTGAGCACTCGCCTCCAACGTGTCCAACCACAGCGTGACACGTGTCTTGACTACACCAGTAGCAAGTTGAAGATCAACCTATGTTCTAGCATGGCTATTCTGTTAAGGATGAAGGGGTAAACAACCCTAGAGTCTAGGAGGTTATAGATCGTTTGTTATAAGGATAAACAAACTTATTTATATAAATACGAGGCATAATGACACATGCAAAATAACCTGGTCACACACCAGGAGAGAGATAACAAGAGCAAGTGTGAGTCATACTGAGTGTGTATAAGTACTATGAAGTTGGTGAGCTAGGTATAACTGGGTCGTTGAGTTAATACATTGTGTATTTGGTAGACTGACCGGTCAGGAAACGGTTGGGGAATCATAGGCCTGCTGCTAGGAAGGGTAAAGGACTTTGGTGATAATTCCAATACTGTCCTGGAGTCCATAGGTTGGGCGGAGGGATATTGGGTGAATTTCTAGAGTGTAAATTCTCAATCTAAAGGAGTTTCCAGTTTGAGTTTATCGCATTCTTTTATCAAGTCGTTTATTCTGCACAAATGACACGTCCACGACGGGTCGAGGACGTATGTGTTGCGAGGTGCAATTGGTATCAGAGTGGGTCTCTTCAAGAAAGCTAACTACTTTGGAAGACAATCAAAATGTCTCACTCAAACCTACTAGCATCAGAAGAATGTTCTGCACCAAATCGACCACCACTCTTCAATGGAGACAACTACACTCACTAGAAGAACAAGATGGAGTTCCATATCAAGTCTAATGATCCAAGGATATGAAGGGTAGTATCACGAGGTGAATACACTTCCAAGATGACCAAGGAAATAAGAATCGGATATTAGCTCGAATGAAAGGTATTGAGAAGGCTATTGACTTGGGCAAAGGTGAGAATCTGCAGGGTCTTGAGAAATCTATGATTTATGGGATTGAAATGTGGCTTGATAAAGAAGAGATGCTTTGGTACTAGAAATCTAGGGACCAATGGATTAGTCTGGGGGACCGGAACACAACGTATTTCCATACCAGTACCATTATTCGTCAGTAGAAAAATCACATTACTAAATTGATGGGTCTGGATGGTTGTTGGGTGAATACTGATGTTAAGCTATGTGACCTTCTCAAGGGGCATTTTTAAAGATTTTTAGCAGCATTGATGATAGCCTGTGCTTTTTGGAAGATCATAACTTCTCTGCGATTTCAAGGGCTGATTATGAAGAGCTTGCAAAAGAAATTTCTTTGGACAAAGTCCTACGGCGCTTCAGAATATGAAGGCGTATAAGGCCTCGGTAAAGATGGATTTCTTACCGGTTTTTCCCAAAATTTTGGCACCTGCTGGCCCCGAGTGTTAATGTGTTGTTAGGGAGTGGGTCAGTTCCCATACCCTTGATCCAAAATTAAATGAGACGGTGTTGTTTCTCATTTAAAAGTGGACCAGCCTACCTCAGTTACCCAATTCAGGCCCATAGCCCTTTGCCAAGTCCAGTATAAAATTCTAGCAAAAACGATCGTGAATAGGCTTAAACCCCATATGAATTTTTGGGTGTCGCCTACTCAAGCCATCTTTGTTCCTGGGCGCAGTATCTTTGAGAATATAGTTCTAGTGCAAAAGGCCATCCATCATGTACAATACGAAGGCTAAGAAAGGATTCATTGCTTTGAAGGTTGATTTGGCCAAAGCCTATGACCGTATATCCTGACGATTCATGCGGATACTCCAGGTGCCTAGACATACCCTTATCTCTCAATCCTTGATTATGAATTGTTTTCTCTAGTCTCCTTCTAAATTAGCTAGAACGGCAAACTTTCGGAGTCATTCAAAGCTGGCCATGGAATTTGTCAAGGAGACCCACTATCCCTATTTATTTTTGCTTTGTCCCTTGAACGTTTATCTCACTTGATTGAAAGAGATGTTGAAAGAAAGGATTGGATCCCCGTCTGTATTGGTACTCCAATCTCTCACTATTTTTACGTTAATGATTTAGTGTTATTTGGAATTGCAACCCCTAAACAAATTCGAGTTATAAGGGATTACCTAAATCAGTTTTGTGCAGTGTCAGGACAGTTGATCAGCTATGAGAAATCTGTCATCCTTCTTTCCAAAAATCTTAGTCAAGAATGTGGATGTATTCTGAGTTTGGAGTCCGGTATGCCGATTGTTAGTGAATTCAGGAAATACCTTGGAGTATCCATTCAATAGGGGAGACGTCATAGCCAATCTTAAAACAGTCTTCTCTCCAAAATTCATAACAAATTAGCTGGTTGGAAGGCTAAATCCCTCTCCCTTGCTGGTCGAATATGCCTAGTTAAAAGCTTTATTGCATCAATTCCTATACGCACAATGTAATGTCAGATCCTGTGAAAGAATACTTGTGATAAAATTGACAAATTGTGTTGTGATTTCGTATAGGGTCATGAATTGGGGGCTGTAAGCTCCATGCTATTCTTGGGATCAGCTCTGCAAACCTAAAGACTATAGGGGCTTGGGATTTAGAAAGTCGATACTAATGAATGTGGCTTGCTTCGGAAAATTGGTTTGGAACCTAGTCGCAAATCCTCACATATTATGTAACAAGGTACATCTTAGGAGATATCATAATCTGGAGTCGGGTAGGTGTTCTCCTAACTGGAATAACATCCACAAATGCTTCTTTGCTTAAACAAGGTTGTCGTTGGATTGTTAATAATGGAAGATCGGTCAAATTTTGGACTGATAGGTGGTTGGATGATTTTACACTTCTCTCGAAAGCTTTAAGAGTGGTTCCTGACCAAATCCGTAATGAATCAGTCTCATATTACTGGTCTAACAACTCTGGTTGGCAGTGGGGAATTTTTGCACTTTCTCCCTTCTAGCATCGTTCCCTTGCTCGAAGGAAAATGTGTTTTTCCGAATGAGGGGAAGGATTGTCTGTCTTGGGGCAAGTCTGGCTCAGAAGAGTACAGTGTTTCATCGGCATATCGGTTCCTCATTAAGCCAAGGGACCTTAGACTTTCGGGTTATGCTCCCTTGTTTAAGAAGATTTGGAACCTCAAGGTGCAAGAATGGGTTTGAGGGTTAATGTGGCAGGTTGCCATTAGCAAAGTAATGACCAATCTAAGAAGACACCAGATTTTTTCACATAAGATAGCTCGTGCCATTTTTATGGCCAAGAGGAGTCTTTAATCCATAATATCCGAGATCGCGCCATTGCAAGGAAGGTTTGGGACAAATTTCTATATTCGAATTCTCGGACTAATATCTATAGTGCTACATTGCAGGAGTGGCTGGTGGACAACTTGACAAAATCAAGCAAGCACCTGATCAAGTTCAAATAGAGTTCAGTTTTTGCGATAACTTGCCATTTCCTTTGGAGTTGGAGAAACAGCAAGGTCTTTGGTGATGAGCATCGGATGTTTGTTCCTCTACATATGATTATACGATTATGAGCCCAGAATTGTAGAGCTTGGGCTGGAAAAAGAACCTATTCGTTGGCGCTACCCCCAGGTTTGGATCATCCAAATTCAGAAAATAAAAATAGATGGCCTCCTCCTCCTGTGGGTGTTCTGAAAATCAATTTTGATGGGGGCGTTGATTCCGATTTCTGGCATGGTTACAGCAGGTGGTGTTTGTCGTAACCAATACTATTAGTGGTTGTTTGGCTTTACTGTGGCAATTGGGAGCAGGGAGGCTTTACAAACTAAAGCGATGGCCTTTTTCATCGCACTTCAGATTGCAAGATCGCGGCAGATTAATAATGTGATTTTCTACACTAATTCTTTGCAACTAACAGAATTGGTGAAGTCCTGTCCCTCTGTTCATCCTTTCCACCCAGTAATACAGGAGTGTTGCCATGATGCGGTTGAACTGAGATGTTTCTTTACAGTTTGCTAGACTTCTTGCAACAAGGTTGTAGATGTACTTGCTAAATCTGGTCTAGGTAGATCTGTTGGTGTCTATGACATTATGGACCTGTTGAATGTAGACATTAATGTCAATGAGTAATAGCTCTTGAGACTGTTTTGGCCTTCGTTTTCCTAACAAAAAAAAAACAATGGAAAAGGCAATGGAAGAACTAGGTTTTGCTTTGTAAGCTTAAAAAAATGGAGGCAAGAATCCCATAAGTTTGGAGGGAAGGATGCTCGTGTGGAGCTCCTTGTGAGTTTTTACTTTCACCTTCTTAACATCGATATAAATAAAATTCTCACAAATATTACAAGTATAAAGACCTTAGTCATTTATTTCAATTTTTCGAGGCCATGCCCTCTACCATAGATTACTCTTGTTCGAGGCTCATCTATGATCATGTATCTTGCGTCTATCACATCATACTAACCAATGACATCCTTTTCACTGTAGGAAGTGTCACGTATGTTTCTTTCTCTTTTTGGTATCACTGTCATGGGTTGCGCACAGTCCATTCTTCTTTTTTTTTTTGATAAACATTGAGGCATACTATATATCTCAGGTAGCACCCATATTACAAAAACTAGAGATTCTAAGGGGAATGTTCTCCTCCCTCCAATACTTAAAATCATTTAAACTATTAAATAACCCGACAATTAAAACAGAAGGATAGTAAATTGCAGTTTTATCTAAACACCAATACAAAGAGCTAAATTGATTGTAAAATCTACTTGAAATACCCCAAACTTAAATATAGTGATTAAGATCATTCTAATCCGTATTTAGGAGCCTAATAATGCTTAAGTAGTACTAGTAAGGAAAAATAAATCCAAAAGAAATAAATAAACGCTTAAAAAGCGGAAAACGCTAAATAAGCGTTAAATAACCATAGGAGGTATGAGACCTCGGTTAGCGTATTATATGGATTCTAGAGGTTTAATAAGACCTAAGTAATATACGGGAACAACTCCCGAAGAAAACGGATCCAAATAATGAATTAAAACGCTAATAGAGCTTTGGAGCATGTTTTTCGAGGAAACCCGAAAACGTGACTTTAAGTGGTCAAACGGACCCGTAAAAATTATAAATCATTAAATAACAATTATTAAGCATTTATGGAAGCTTAATAGTCAATACAAATAAATAAACGAGAAAATTCCGGAAAACGGGTTCCGGTTAGTGGAAACTGTAAAAACGAGAAGTTATGGGGTGTAAACTGTAATAAAGCAAAACTTATGTGTCCACTTTTGCAAATAAAAAGCAAAAATCTGTGAGTGTGTGTGTGGGTAACCGATTTGCCCCTCCCTCTCACTTTATTAATTCTCCTCTCATTTGCTAAAAGACAAGCAAAATAAGTAAAAAGGGAAAAGTGAGTCCTTCTCTCCTACTCCCCCTCTCTCTCACGTTTTCCCTCCTCTCTCTCATTTTTCTTTCCTCCCCACAGCCATTAATGGCGATTTTGTAGAGCCCTCTCCAACTCTCTCTTCTCTCCTCATGTTGAAGGCTTTAAACTTCTCCAAATCTTATAAAAATTACACCATTGAAATCCCCTTGCCAAGGAGAACACCTTCCCCCTTTCAAAAATCGAAAACCACTACTTTCATCTCCATGGGTATTCTCCATTTGAAGGTTTGAGACCACCATTGGAAGCACCTCATCTCCTTATCATTTTGAGGTAAAAATAATCTTGAAACTCCATCTTTTTCCAGCCCCTACTTGCAAACGAAAATTCCAAATGAGCCCTTGTTGGTGTCTTGTTGTTCCAGCCGATTTGGTCTCTTCATTGGTGCTGGAATCTTGCTCTCTTGCTAGCCAAGTACTCCACTTAGTGGTTGAAGGTAATACTCTTTTAAACCTTAAACATGTATAAACCCTAGGCTAGTTTAAGGAGGAAATTCTAAGTTAGAATTTGTGTATTGATATGGGCTGTAGCATTGGAGTGTGAACTTCATTTGAAACCGAGAACAAAAAGGAAAGAAAGGAAAAGAAAGAAGAAAAGAAGGGAAGGGAAAGGAAGAAAGAGAAACTAGAATCACAAGGTAAATGCTCTTACCTTGAGTTGGTTTATGTATTGTAGTGTAACAGATTTTGTGTAGTAAAAATGAGTAATGTATATGGTAATGAGTAATTGGTATGTTGTAGTATAATGAGGAATAGAATGTAACAGTTTTGAGGCCTTTGAAAGATGTTTAAAAGCTTGGGTAGAACATTGGGAAGTAAATGTGTATGTGCAGGAAATTTATTGTGTAGTGATGGAGCTGAAATGTGAGCATTGATGCCTTGAATAAACAGGCTGTATAAATGGGCATTTGTCAGCCGCAACAATGTGTGGGCAATGTTAAAAATATAGGGGAACCTCTGCCCAAATTTGTATGGAAATTAGAGGACTTAGATGTATAAGGAGAGGGAATAACCTAGACAAAAACTAGGTGTGTTTTGGTAGTAGTTATGAGTGATCAACCATGTTGGAAACAGATTTGGAAAGAGAGTTAAGTAATGGGGAAAAAACCAAGTGGTGTATTGGAGTTAGAAGAGATGATTAGTAACTAAGGAATGGTAGTGGTAGCATGCGAATAAAAGAGTGTAAAAGCTGTAGCAGGAAGTGTTAAAACACATTGAAGGAACTAGGAGAAACTAGGTGTGCTTGGAGAGCCTAAAGTGTGAAGTAAACCACCTTGTAACAGATTTTGAAAGGAGCTAGATAATGGGAAGGATTGAGTGGAAGGTAATGTAATGAGGATATTAGTAGTGGTATTGGTAGTAAGAGTATTGAAGGATAAAGGTTAGATTGAAAATCTGTAGCATTTGAGGAAGAGCAAAAATCTGTAGTATTGGTGAAATGGGAACTAGTAAGTGTTGAGAGAAGTGAGGAAAATATGTAAGTGAAAGTGAGAATTGAGTAGTAAGTTGGTGGATGAATTAAGGTGGTTAGAACATCTAAATGAGTGGTAAACATGTAGGAAAGTATGGTAAGATTGGGGAAACAATGGGTAAAGAAAACACCCAAAAACAGATTTTAAAACTGAAGTACTGGGCCGGACCGACCTTAGGACCGAACTTGCAAGGTCGGTCGAGCCCAGATTTACAAGACGGGAAACCTTCTGGAGTCGACCGACCTTGCGACCGGACTTGCAAGTTCGGTCGGACCAGAAATTTCTCCCGTCAGAAACCTTCTGGAATGGACCGAACTTGCGACCGGACTTGCAAGTTCGGTCGGCCAGAAAAATTCCCGTAATGCAAGCTACTGGAATGGACCGACCTTGCGACCGGACTTGCAAGGTCGGTTGGGCTAAAATTTTCAAATATGAAACTTACTGGAATGGACCGACCTTGGGACCGGACTTGCAAGGTCGGTCGGCCCTGGAATTTTCACACGATGTAACCTACTGGAATGGACCGGACTTGCAAGGTCGGTCGCAAGTCCGGTCGAGTCAAAAAAAAAATTGTTTTAATTATATGATTATAGTAATCATATATACATGTATATATGCCTATATACACATATGCATACATATGTAGTAACACACCATTAATGAAGTAGTAATGGTAAGAAAGTAAGTAAATGAGTAAGGAAGCAATTTTAAGAAGTAATAAGGAAAAGAATGGTTTTATAACCAAGTATGAAGGTAAAGGAGTAGTAAGTAAACATTGAGAATATCAATGAAGGAGTAAGTTAAATCAATAATAGACCATTGATCATACTACTTCATGTATGTATAGGAATCCAATAGTTGATCCTCGAAGGAGCCGGTAGTGCGGATACAACGGTGAACGGTATGATTTCTTCATGCTCTGTATCCTAACTGGTTACCCCGATTTGTGTGCTTATGTGATCACCAATAAGATAAATGCACGAATCGGATTTATATGCACTTAATTGTGTTTGAACTATTGTTCTTGTTGTATCTCCTTGAACAATTAGTTTGTATAATTCATGAAATGAATGAATGGAAATGAGAAGTATGTGTAAGTATTGTGTACTTGTGTATTGTATGTATGTATGGAATGAAGTACTGACTTCTACTAATTCCTAACATTCTAACTCCTAACTTGAGTAATGAGTAAATGGAATGAGTAGAAGTCCGATATAGTTTCGGCCACGCGTGAGGATAAGGAAACACAAGAGGTTGGATCCGAATCCTGGCTGTAATCTTTTCCATGGACCAATTCCCTTGAATGGGTAGCATCCTGGATTAGTGGGCCACCCTAAAGCCCGGTGGTGGGATGTAGTAATCCCTGCCCGGAGGTCATACCGACTTAACTGGAAGTAAAGTATGTAAGAAGTAAGTATTGTATGTGTATTGGTCTTGACTATTGTAAGTCATTGACCGGAAGTAAAAGAGTACCGAACACCGATTAACCCGGGTGTGTGAAGCTAACTGGACCTTTGTATGTATTGGAGAATTGTATCTCCGTATTGCGTATTGGTATATAATGAGTATGTACTGTGTATGTATATTCCGGAAGATGGTAAGTAAGTATTGGTTGACTCGTATTGTCTTCCAAGCATGTACTGTTCTGTGCGTATGTATGTATACTTGTGTAGTATTGTAGTATCGTGAATGAGAGCATGTATGTATGTATGTATGAATTATGTATTGCAAAATGAATTGCATGTATTCGACCAAATGGTCGGCGTACCCTCGCTAGTACGCGGGGTATGCGGTTATCATATTCAGCGAAAGCTGACCCCCTCGGGGGAACGTTTTTAGTGTGCAGGTACCCGGAGCGAATACGGTCAAGGTAAGAGACCGGTGGCGCGCCTCGTAATTAGAAGTATCTAGTTTGTGAGGAATGGGTAGCAGATTGATTCCTAGTAAGTGTGTATGAATTTGGGAGAAGTACTGTATTGATTTTGGAACCTAGTAAACTCGGTATGCGTAGTGTATTATCTTGTACGGAGTTGTGAAGTATTGTATTGAATGGAGTACGGTATTGAATGGAGTAATGTATCGAATGGAGTATTGTAGTAATCAGTATGTAATGAGAGTATGTATTGTATTAAGTAGTACTCGGATATTCCGGTCCATCAGACCGATGCTGTATGTAGAAGTAGTAGCCTTGTTAGTCACGTGGGTGACTAACGGCATTGTATCACCCGATGTATGTAAGTATGTATCCGCTGCGTGACTCGGGAAGCACGAGGAAATTGGACGGTAATGACTGAATTAATAGTAGGGGTGTTACAAAAAGTGGTATCAGAGCGAAGTGTCGCTCTGATGACTGGAAATACCGAGCTTAGGAAATACCGAGTTAGGAATTAGAAGCTTAGGGCTATGGGCTGAGTGATAGCATTAGAGAGATGCTAGTTAGGAACTCCCGGTGAGTACCGGATACCTACAACACCAGTCCCGCCCACCGCAAACCCCATTGTATAACTTGGGAAAGGACGCCAGAGAGAAGAAAAGCCTTCTCATACTCGGGGAAAACCCGATCTGGCAGTTGTGAAGCAATCACACAGTAAACAAGAACCGACGTATGGTAGATTCCGAGAAGTGGAAGACCCGGAAGTGGATCCCGGGTGAACACAATAGCCGCACTTAATAGCGGTAGTATAAACACTCCAACCACAAGGAGGCTATAACTTGCAACAGCATGGGGCGACATGCTTAGCAGTCGCAGGACCTAGCTAAACAACCAGCAACAGGAAAAGAAGCACTAACCGTGCAACGAAATGGAAACAGGAGCAGTAATGAAACCCGAGACACAAGTCTACGGGACAACAGTAATAGCCAAGCAACACCACCAATGGTGAGCTAGCTGGCTAAGGACATAGTCGGGAGTGACTGACCCCAAAACTACAACGCCAAAAGGTTACAAACCTGGCCAACATAGCTCAGACAGCTACAAGAATATTCACAAGATATAATCTGACGTAACTACAACTGTAGTGCCTAAACCAAATCAGGCTCAGTAACCACAACAAACGTGTGGGAATAAGCAACAAGGAACAACACAACCAAGTCAAAGGGGAAGCTCCAAGGATTGGAGAAGTACCCTGATCAATGACAGCTATGTCAAACTCACTGAGAAGTTACTCAGAAGAGTGATTAACCTAAGTAAATGATCAACAAGATCAAAGGAAGAGTAAGCAAGATTACCAATTATGAAGGGAAACCATACCGTGATCGGTATAGAATTACCCAAAAACCACCAGTACCACGCACTTGCCACGGCAAGTGCAGTAAGGGCAGAGAAATATGTAAAGGAACTCTAACACACCACAGGTACATAGTAATGTACCGTGGCTACAAGAAGCAACTACAGGATCACACATCCTAACAACTAGGAGTATGGAACCTTGGAAAGGCCCGACGGCCTGACCATTACTTTAACCTCATACCAGTCAGCATGAAGCTAGACTTGGTCAAGACCTTAAGCATGGCTGTGCCATGGGAGATTTCTTTTAACACTGAACCATTGTTTTCAAACCCGAATTTCTTTCAAAACCACAACTTCTTTTAAAAACCTTGGATTTTTAAACCAAATCAACAGAATTACGGTGAGTATCATGGAATGATACAAGAGGAGTTGACAATAGAATACTTCACCTAGGCGTGTGACGAACACTACGAGTGTACCCAATTACGGGATGTGGGACAACTGCACTCCGAAGGAGCTTGCGGGCCTGACATATAGTTGGGTAAGTGGTAACGTATCAACATGATACCCCACGTATGTATACATGTAGTGTACGAAACACGGGAAGTAGTCGACTCCGTTCTACGGACCA
Source organism: Limonium bicolor (assembly GCA_023374045.1). Taxonomy (NCBI): domain Eukaryota; kingdom Viridiplantae; phylum Streptophyta; class Magnoliopsida; order Caryophyllales; family Plumbaginaceae; genus Limonium; species Limonium bicolor. Next base: position 339,701,894 of record CM041779.1, read on the forward strand.
TCAGTAAGTTCAAACCAGAACAACTGGACACCTCAGGCAATTAAGCATAAAGGAACTCAGAGAATCCATCGGAAGATAAGGAGTAAGGACTAGGAAGTGCAGAGAGCACAGACTAGTCGGTATGGACAATGGATATGTCTCAAAGACATCAAGCAAATATATGACAGCTGGAAAGTATACCCAGCCTAACACAGTAAGGCCACTGCCTAAAACATGAACACTATAATGCTCGACAAATGGGATAGAACGCCCAAGAGCAATCACGAGATTACCATGAAGTAAAATCCATCATCGAAGGGAATATTAAACCTAGTCTCAAGCGCTAGGAGCAAGTATAAACGGTCTACCCAACGACGGGAGACGTTATAAATCTAAAGGGAATAGCTTAATACAACACCATAAGACGGTATATAGGACAACACATGTCATAACCATCAGCCGGATGTAACGGCGTGATCCAACGGCACCCAGGAGCAATCCTTGAAGGGTGTCTGAGATAACAACAGTTGAACAAGTGTCTTGATAAGAGCACGGAAGCTAGAACAAACATTCGGTTAGAACACCGAAGGGATTTCACTTAACAGGAAATACCCTAAATTAGCATCAGCTTGCCTAAAGGGTCTCCTATGAACGGAAGCGTGATGTCACGACTTACCATGGAGCCTAGTAATACCTCCAACCTACGGAGTATACATGGGGTAGAAACATGTATAAGCAGCTTGCAAAGAGCATAGCTTGCAGCAATAAGGCTTAAAAGCCACCAACCAACTACGTTGTGTGAACTCAATCAGTGGCAAAACCCACACCATTACTAATAGGACTTGCAAGAATATTATCCCATATGACAAGAAATCAACAACTGGACCATCAATTCAAACCCAACCTCTTGAGTGGCTTGGAGTAATGGTCAACTCAGCGTCACTGTCACTAGAGCACCAGTCGAGTATGCAGTTGACAAGCTTTAACTACTGTCATGCCTTCTGTAGCAATGATAACACAGGGGCATAGAAATCGGGATAAATGCCAACATTGGCCTAGTCCACGCCTGGACACTACGGAAACTCGAGGAAAAGTACCCCTCATTAATCGAAGACCACCAAGGTGGTGAAGACGTGAACCCTTAGAAGGGGCTTCCATCTACTATAACAACAAAACTTGTGTATAGATACTGCCAAGAGACGAATAAGGAAGTGAGATTTCCAACCACCACGCCTACGAGAGGCTGTGGACTGTAGAAGCACATCGCTTAAGAGCATTGAAGCTCGAAGGAGTAAGCATACTCCTTATGCACCCAATCATGTGGTGAACCATTGTATAAATACTTACATGGTAAACCTTGTCATGAGACCTATGAGTGGAAACACACCCCTCAACGAGAACTTTCACCTACCAGTGATAGAATACCCTCCAATTGGAGAACGGGACCAGAAAACCCTTGAAGTTTTGGGGATGTCCCGGTAAGGTACATGCAAAAGCAAACCGCATAGCTAGAGCCTATGATCAATGCTCAGCACTATGGAGACAGTAATTGTCAAAACAATCAATGAGTGTGCATATTGCACACCATGAATGACCGGCGCTCAAGAGAACTTGTAACCCGATAAACCACTTCATCTTTGGTCAACCAAGTTATTGGCAAACGATATCATGAATGAGGAAGTAATGTGAGGTGAGCTAACCTACACATGAAACCTAAATTGAAATAAAAACATCCCCACAATGGGAAGATAATAGTATCGCGGTATACTACGACAACCGTCATACATATGACTAGGAACCTCCTAGTGTTTGTACACCATAAGGAAATGATGCCAACGACAATGGCAAGGAGTAAAGGTAAGCTACCACAATAACGGAGACCGTAAAAACGATGTTGTATAGTGAGTAAGAATACGGTGCGCAACAAGCGACCGCTATGAGGAAGTAGTTGGACAATGACACGAAGTATAAGTATGAGATGACAAGCAGAAATATTCATCCCTATCACATAAGTGATTTACTGCCAAGCGTTTACGCCTCTGCACTCTGTATGACTGAGTGTTTTGGTATGGCACTCGCGCAGTAATGATCTAATGCGATAGCTAGGAATATGGAAATGTAAACCGTAGTAAACCTTTCTTTCACCAACAACATGGCATAAGCCAGTCAAGCAAGCTTAGCAACAAACCGTGCGGCCTAAGGCCAAAGAAGCACGAAAAGTGTAAGCACACTAACAATCACAAGATGTGAATTCCATTGGAATAAAAGGTGAAAGAAGACTGAAGAAAGTCACTCGGACCGACGCATTGAGAATGCAAGGTCATACAAGCAAAGAACACTTGTACTGAACCAGAAGAACTGGTATTATTCAGAAGCTAGTGACAACAGAGGAAGCACTGCAACTAGGTAGTGACTTAACCTCGCCCGACAACAAGTCGGAGGGACTTAGTGAATAATCGTGGGAGTACGAATAATATGTATAATGGATTACCAGAAAGCTGGTTATAATCTAAAACTCATTGAGTTCAAACAGCGGTAAAAGAATACCACACTGTTAGTAAACCTTATTCCCACAATAGAGGGATAGAAAGGTGATGTATAGCACATTAAGGATAACATGAAGGGTGAGTAACCCAAGTTATCAGGGTCGCGCAGCAGAAGCTAGTGGGCCTAACTAAGAAACGTAATACACCTAGTAAGTACGAAAGAATGGCTATTAATGCCTTGAAGCCTAATAGGCTAGAACTGAATTAATTAGGAGTTAAATAAACTCATGTACGAATCCTCGGTGCAAAGACTAAACCATTGGTATGGTTAAGACCCTTTGACCAGAGCATATTGTATAGTATATCGTAATGAAGCTAAACGCTTCAGATTGCCCAAATCGAGTAAACCAATGTTTAATAGTAACATATGGTAGATTACGTGGGCGTAATCCCTTTTAAGGGGGGTAGAGCGAAAACCGCTTAATACAAGTTTTACAAATAAAACACATAAAACTATAATGTGCATAGCACAAATGAGAATTGAGTTAATGATTGGTACTTATGTTAGATAAACATACGTATTCATTCATATTGTAACTGTGGTAATTAGGCACGAGAGATGCGAATACCATAGGATGAATATACCCATCTTGAAACCCCAATGGAAAAGTATTAGTAAAGAAGAGTAGAGTAACTCTTGGGGAAATGATAATTCTTGTAGTGTGTGTCTATCTGAAGTTAGACATGGTATTACGATGCATGAGTCGGTATAAAACCGATGTATAACCTAGAGGAAATTGAGTTCCCTAGGTGATTGTCTTGAGACAATTGAGAATGAGTAGTGGACGGAGCTCCACAGGTATTGTATTCATAAAGAAGTAGTACGGATTGACTATGAGTAGTAGAGGATTGTAACCATGAGTAGTGTATTCGTAAGTATGATTATTGGAAGTAAATCGAGGACAACCGAATTTCCTAAGTACTGTAGTCCTTAGCTAGAATATCTGAGATGAAGGAGAGTAGTGAATGGAAGTAGTAACAGACGATGAAATGAGTATGTAGGTATTGAATCTTGAAGCAAGTATTTGGAAGTAGAGTGAGGATGATTGATGGACTGAATTCCATCCTTTGGAGATGTGTGAAATTGTAATCACGACTAGGCAGAGTAAAAAGATAGAAAATTGAAATAATCAACTATCTGTTTGTTTGAAACTGATGTGGGAAGTCGAACTTGATCCTGATCAGATCGAGGGAAACCGAACACAAATTGGGGTGGAAAGATAGTGCAACACTGATGCTGATCACATCAGGGTTGAACGATTCTTGAAGCTCCCCTTAAGTGGTCACAAGAATCACATAGGATAGAAGTAATGAATATAAATTGGAATTGGAAGTTGTGTGTTTTAGAAAAGTTTTAATTGGTAGTAGTGAAAGAATTTCCTTTAGTATGGAGAATGAGGATCTGCTAGAAGGGTGTACCGAAGAAGACAGTAAGGTAGTATGTTGTATTATTCCAAGGGCAGCGGGACGTAGAGGAGTCCTGTGTCTAGACGACCTTGGTGCCTGAGGGATTGTATGTGTATTGCATTGCTTTGGGGATAGCTTTGCACCGTATGTATGTATAAATCTTGTAATGTGGAACCAGATGGTGGGACGTGATGCGGATGGAAGTAAGCATGGTATACTTGTATTGTATGGAATGTGGAGACCTGAAGTAATGAATTCAGAAATTGTAAGGAGGAAGAATGTACGACCTTTGGCATAGACAAGTAAGAATGAGCAAGTATCGAAATCCTATAACCTTGAGCAACTTTGAGGACAAAGTTCTTAAGGGGGGTAGATTGAAATACCCCAAACTTAAATATAGTGATTAAGATCATTCTAATCCGTATTTAGGAGCCTAATAATGCTTAAGTAGTACTAGTAAGGAAAAATAAATCCAAAAGAAATAAATAAACGCTTAAAAAGCGGAAAACGCTAAATAAGCGTTAAATAACCATAGGAGGTATGAGACCTCGGTTAGCGTATTATATGGATTCTAGAGGTTTAATAAGACCTAAATAATATACGGGAACAACTCCCGAAGAAAACGGATCCAAATAATGAATTAAAACGCTAATAGAGCTTTGAGCACGTTTTTCGAGAAAACCCGAAAACGTGACTTTAAGTGGTCAAACGGACCCGTAAAAATTATAAATCATTAAATAACAATTATTAAGCATTTATGGAAGCTTAATAGTCAATAAAAATAAATAAACGAGAAAATTCCGGAAAACGGGTTCCGGTTAGTGGAAACTGTAAAAACGAGAAGTTATGGGGTGTAAACTGTAATAAAGCAAAACTTATGTGTCCACTTTTGCAAATAAAAAGCAAAAATCTGTGAGTGTGTGTGTGGGTAACCGATTTGCCCCTCCCTCTCACTTTATTAATTCTCCTCTCATTTGCTAAAAGACAAGCAAAATAAGTAAAAAGGGAAAAGTGAGTCCTCTCTCTCCTACTCCCCCTCTCTCTCACGTTTTCCCTCCTCTCTCTCATTTTTCTTCTTCCTCCCACAGCCATTAATGGCGATTTTGTAGAGCCCTCTCCAACTCTCTCTTCTCTCCTCATGTTGAAGGCTTTAAACTTCTCCAAATCTTATAAAAATTACACCATTGAAATCCCCTTGCCAAGGAGAACACCTTCCCCCTTTCAAAAATCGAAAACCACTACTTTCATCTCCATGGGTATTCTCCATTTGAAGGTTTGAGACCACCATTGGAAGCACCTCCATCTCCTTATCATTTTGAGGTAAAAATAATCTTGAAACTCCATCTTTTTCCAGCCCCTACTTGCAAAACGAAAATTCCAAATGAGCCCTTGTTGGTGTCTTGTTGTTCCAGCCGATTTTGGTCTCTTCATTGGTGCTGGAATCTTGCTCTCTTGCTAGCCAAGTACTCCACTTAGTGGTTGAAGGTAATACTCTTTTAAACCTTAAACATGTATAAACCCTAGGCTAGTTTAAGGAGGAAATTCTAAGTTAGAATTTGTGTATTGAATGGGCTGTAGCATTGGAGTGTGAACTTCATTTGAAACCGAGAACAAAAAGGAAAGAAAGGAAAAGAAAGAAAAAAGGGAAGGGAAAGGAAGAAAGAGAAACTAGAATCACAAGGTAAATGCTCTTACCTTGAGTTGGTTTATGTATTGTAGTGTAACAGATTTTGTGTGTAGTAAAAATGAGTAATGTATATGGTAATGAGTAATTGGTATGTTGTAGTATAATGAGGAATAGAATGTAACCGTTTTGAGGCCTTTGAAAGATGTTTAAAAGCTTGGGTAGAACATTGGGAAGTAAATGTGTATGTGCAGGAAATTTATTGTGTAGTGATGGAGCTGAAATGTGAGCATTGATGCCTTGAATAAACAGGCTGTATAAATGGGCATTTGTGAGCCGCAACAATGTGTGGGCAATGTTAAAATATAGGGGAACCTCTGCCCAAATTTGTATGGAAATTAGAGGACTTAGATGTATAAGGAGAGGGAATAACCTAGACAAAAACTAGGTGTGTTTTGGTAGTAGTTATGAGTGATCAACCATGTTGGAAACAGATTTGGAAAGAGAGTTAAGTAATGGGGAAAAAACCAAGTGGTGTATTGGAGTTAGAAGAGATGATTAGTAACTAAGGAATGGTAGTGGTAGCATGCGAATAAAAGAGTGTAAAAGCTGTAGCAGGAAGTGTTAAAACACATTGAAGGAACTAGGAGAAACTAGGTGTGCTTGGAGAGCCTAAAGTGTGAAGTAAACCACCTTGTAATAGATTTTGAAAGGAGCTAGATAATGGGAAGGATTGAGTGGAAGGTAATGTAATGAGGATATTAGTATTGGTATTGGTAGTAAGAGTATTGAAGGATAAAGGTTAGATTGAAAATCTGTAGCATTTGAGGAAGAGCAAAAATCTGTAGTATTGGTGAAATGGGAACTAGTACAAGTGTTGAGAGGAAGTGAGGAAAAATATGTAAGTGAAAGTGAGAATTGAGTAGTAAGTTGGTGGATGAATTAAGGTGGGTTAGAACATCTAAATGAGTGGTAAACATGTAGGAAAGTACTGGTATAGATTGGAGAAACAATGGGTAAAGAAAACACCCAAAAACAGATTTTAAAACTGAAGTACTGGGCCGGACCGACCTTAGGACCGAACTTGCAAGGTCGGTCGAGCCCAGATTTACAAGACGGGAAACCTTCTGGAGTCGACCGACCTTGCGACCGGACTTGCAAGTTCGGTCGGACCAGAAATTTCTCCCGTCAGAAACCTTCTGGAATGGACCGAACTTGCGACCGGACTTGCAAGTTCGGTCGGCCAGAAAAATTCCCGTAATGCAAGCTACTGGAATGGACCGACCTTGCGACCGGACTTGCAAGGTCGGTCGGGCTAAAATTTTCAAATATGAAACTTACTGGAATGGACCGACCTTGGGACCGGACTTGCAAGGTCGGTCGGCCCCTGGAATTTTCACACGATGTAACCTACTGGAATGGACCGGACTTGCAAGGTCGGTCGCAAGTCCGGTCGAGTCAAAAAAAAATTGTTTTAATTATATGATTATAGTAATCATATATACATGTATATATGCCTATATACACATATGCATACATATGTAGTAACACACCATTAATGAAGTAGTAATGGTAAGAAAGTAAGTAAATGAGTAAGGAAGCAATTTTAAGAAGTAATAAGGAAAAGAATGGTTTTATAACCAAGTATGAAGGTAAAGGAGTAGTAAGTAAACATTGAGAATATCAATGAAGGAGTAAGTTAGATCAATAATAGACCATTGATCATACTACTTCATGTATGTATAGGAATCCAATAGTTGATCCTCGAAGGAGCCGGTAGTGCGGATACAACGGTGAACGGTATGATTTCTTCATGCTCTGTATCCTAACTTGGTTACCCCGATTTGTGTGCTTATGTGATCACCAATAAGATAAAAGCACGAATCGGATTTATATTGCACTTAATTGTGTTTGAACTACTTGTTCTTGTTGTATCTCCTTGAACAATTAGTTTGTATAATTCATGAAATGAATGAATGGAAATGAGAAGTATGTGTAAGTATTGTGTACTTGTGTAGTGTATGTATGTATGGGAATGAAGTACTAACTTACTAATTCCTAACATTCTAACTCCTAACTTGAGTAATGAGTAAAATGGAATGAGTAGAAGTCCGATATAGTTTCGGCCACGCGTGAGGATAAGGAAACACAAGAGGTTGGATCCGAATCCTGGCTGTAATCTTCTCCATGGACCAATTCCCTTGAATGGGTAGCATCCTGGATTAGTGGGACCCTAAAGCCCAGCCGGTGGTGGGATGTAGTAATCCCTGCCCGGAGGTCATACCGACTTAACTGGAAGTAAAGTATGTAAGAAGTAAGTATTGTATGTGTATTGGTCTTGACTATTGTAAGTCATTGACCGGAGGTAAAAGAGTACCGAACACCCGATTAACCCGGGTGTGTAATGGCTAACTGGACCTTTGTATGTATTGGAGAATTGTATCTCCGTATTGCGTATTGTGTATATAATGAGTATGTACTGTGTATGTATATTCCGGAAGATGGTAAGTAAGTATTGGTTGACTCGTATTGTCTTCCAAGCATGTACTGTTCTGTGCGTATGTATGTATACTTGTGTAGTATTGTAGTATCGTGAATGAGAGCATGTATGTATGTATGTATGTATGTATGTATGAATATATGTATTGCAAAATGAACTGCATGTATTCGACCAAATGGTCGGCGTACCCTCGCTAGTACGCGGGGTATGCGGTTATCATATTCAGCGAAAGCTGACCCCCTCGGGGGAACGTTTTTAGTGTGCAGGTACCCGGAGCGAATACGGTCAAGGTGAGAGACCGGTGGCACGCCTCATAATTAGAAGTATCTAGTTTGTGAGGAATGGGTAGCAGATTGATTCCTAGTAAGTGTGTATGAATTTGGGAGAAGTACTGTATTGATTTTGGAACCTAGTAAACTCGGTATGCGTAGTGTATTATCTTGTACGGAGTTGTGAAGTATTGTATTGAATGGAGTACGGTATTGAATGGAGTAATGTATCGAATGGAGTATTGTAGTAATCAGTATGTAATGAGAGTATGTATTGTATTAAGTAGTACTCGGATATTCCGGTCCATCAGACCGATGTTGTATGTAGAAGTAGTAGCCTTGTTAGTCGCGTGGGTGACTAACGGCATTGTATCACCCGAGGTATGTAAGTATGTATCCGCTGCGTGACTCGGGAAATACGAGAAAATTGGACGGTAATGACTGAATTAATAGTAGGGGTGTTACACTACTACATTGACATATGAGTGCATCTAGACTGGCGAGCCTTTGATTGCTCAACTTCTCAAAAGAATCTTCCGCTCTAACATCAATACAAACGTTTCTAATGCCTTCCTCCAGAGCCCAGCTCAAGCCATAACAAAGGCCTTTAAGTTCTTGTTGTATATTACAATTTCCTGGAACCTTCTTGTTGAAACCCATTCTCAACATACCTGTCAAAATGGTAGGATGTCCTCTTTGAATAACCCAAGAGCAATTGATCTTGAAAAAACCCTATAAAGGACGAGACCAGTCACTATCATTCGAACCTATTTTATAACTAGTTTTCATTGCAGAAGTGTAAGCTCTGGTGAAAGCCAAATTTACCTCCACTATCGCAAGTAAAGACATATCCTGACTATGTCTAATGGAGTTTTTCACATCATAAATAGACCACATGAGTTAGCTATTGCAACAAGTTTATCTTTTTTCCATTTGACTGATTTTCTAAAGATCCAGTCTTGGATGCTATTGTCACCCGAGGAAGGAAGATGATTAACATTGATAATATTGTTCCACGGGTGAGATATCATAACACACTCAAAGAGTAGGTGAAACAAAGTGTCTGTTTTCCCATACAGATGACACTTTTCACTGCCCCTAGTCTCCTAGCAATATTTACCATACATGGCACAATATTATTTAGAACTTTTCAATAAAACAATTTCACCCTAGGACTCCATTCAATATCAGAACAAACTCCTACTATCATGCTTCTGACATTAACCAGAGCAGTTTCACGACATCCATAATAAAATTTATTGATAATTTTTTTATATAGAAGTAAAATTTAAAATAATATAATTATGTTAACCAAAGAGATAGGGAGAATTACAACCTTAAGAAATACTACTTAGAGAATCTGGCAAGAAAGAAAATACAAGAGTGGCCAATAAACTGATGTTTTTCGAGGTGTTTAATCAACTTTCCTTGGATGCCCTAAAGAGGGCAATGACTTCGACAAGAGACGGTACTACTGTCTAGATGATCAAATGTTTGGTTGAAAGAAGAAGAAAGATGACGTTCTGGCTTAGACTTAAAATAAACATGGGAAACGCGACCTCTCATTTTGCTGCCAAAAGATTTGAAAAACAAGTCGTCCAAACATTTATTTGTAGAACTCGAAGTCGGTGTCTGGCTTCTTGACGTTTGATCTGTAACCTTTCTCAAAGTCCTTTGGCAGGATCACGTAACGGTTCTTTCGCACTGCATGCATGCCTGCTTCTTGACATATTGCGGTAATCTACCACATTAAAGAAGAGATAAAGTTGTTATTCAGGCTTTTAATTCCAACATTAACTGAAGAAGGATTGGGCAGGCCACAAGTGCCATTAATCTTATTTGGGAATCCTTGTTAAAGTACCCCCAACTTGGGAGTCCTTTTTTTTTTTTTTTTTGAGGTTGATGGAATTGCATTACATGTTACATCATTCAAATTATTTCAAAGCATCTAAAAGCTGAGAGAAAACTAGCCATCTCATAAATTCAGCAAAAATTCAGGTTGAAAGGCATATTTGCTAACCTCTGCGGCACTGATCTTATCAGGCCGTGAAACATAGTCCTCCAAATCAACCTCGTCACTCAAGTTCATCTTGGACGTACACACCTGAAGAAGCGCCAATAAATTAGTGCTCATTTATTTACTTTTGCTAAAAAATAATAATCATCCAGTAAACACCAGTATGTTTTGCAAGCACATTCTGTCATCTCATAACCACCTGGAATTGATTTTTGGATAATACAGTATGACAGCAAAAGCAAAATGATATATTCTACAGCAAACACCACAGATTCACCTGGAAAACAAGCCTCTTTTGTCTTCTATCAGGAAGTGGAAACTCAATTTTACGATCAAGCCTTCCAGGTCTAAGAAGGGCCGGGTCTAAAGTGTCTGCTCGATTAGTTGCCATAATTACCTTGACATTCACAGTCTGGTCAAATCCGTCCATCTACACAGAAACCAAAATGAAATGTCATATATCAAAAAATAACAAACTACAGCATTTAAATTAACGTACAGCATGCTCTGAATAAAAGTTTAGCAGACAAAGAAATGATATCCAACTTCGATCATTCTCATATCCCACCTGATTCAGAAGTTCCATCAAGATACGCTGAACTTCCCTGTCAGCACCTGTTTGGGCATCAAACCTTGCAGTGGCAATAGCATCCACTTCATCAATGAAGATAATGGCAGGAGCATTCTCTTTTGCAAGGCGAAAGACATCACGAACCATTCTTGGTCCCTGCATCAGCAAATATGATACTGTAGTTAAGTCATAAATGCACAAATACCAATCAGCTTATCCAGGAACTAATAGCATCATAGTCTTAGCATATTCCCAATATAAGAAACATGAGGCAAAAACAAGCACCATGATAACCAAATAGATAAGGAAAAAAAACAAATAGCTCTCCCTCTATTCAGAAATCCACAAGGTTATAAGGTTGTTCTTTTTTCCTCTACAATGTCAAAATTTCATGCACGAAAACCCTAGGGAAGCGATAATGTCATATAGATAAAGTGTAAAGAGAATACTCCAACAGTTGAAACATCAAACTAATCTAAACGAAATTGAAAGAATGAAACATGTATATCAGAATGACGGGAGAACTTAGTACCAGAAACAATGCTTACCTCACCCAAGTACTTCTGCACAAACTCAGAACCAACTACCCGTATGAAGGAAGCAGTGGTATGATTAGCAACTGCTTTTGCAAGCATAGTTTTTCCAGTTCCAGGAGGGCCATATAGCAGAACTCCTCGAGGAGGATCAATACCAATTTGCTTGTAAAGATCGTGATGAGTTAGGGGCAACTCAACAGCCTCACGAATTTCCTGCTTTTGAATATCGCATCCACCAATATCCTAGCCAAACCGTAAAAGAGCTATCAGCCAATGTGAACAACAAGAAAACATGCACAATAAAAGCATATTTGTCACTACATCTAGGCGTATGGTAATCCGGGTGAAAAACCACTGAAAACATCAGCACAAGATGAAAGGAAGCTACAAATTATTTTGTAGTAGAAAAGGAAAACAAGATAATAGAGCTTAGAGGAGACGGCAAGAATGCAACAAAAGAAAGCAACAACTCAAAGTACCATGCAATTTTATCAAATATGCAAATAAAAAACAAAAGATGAGATAAGGACGTGTAAGATCATAACCATATTTCTTTTTTTCTGAAGACATAATTACGAGTATACAGTAATTATCCAACAAGAACAAGTTCCAAGAGTCATATGTACATGGCCGCACAATCCTGAAATTACTAATCTTTGATAAAGTGACTGCTGACCTACTAGAAAACCCGTGGATATGGCCCTGGTCTTTTGCACAGATGAGACAAGCAACATGTAAACATGACAATCAAGCTCAGCCACAGCAAAATGTGCGCAGACAACAAATTATTCACAAGTTTAAAATACAGTGATACAAGTTCAAATAAACTAATTAAACGATCTAGCCAAAAATAAAGGAAGAATCTACGGGCTCTTTCAAAGTACCTGGCATCAAACAGACTACAATTGTGGGAGAGAGAACGAGAGAGAGAGAACTCACATTGTATGTAACATCAGGTTTCTCAGATTGGCTCAAAAGAGAGATACTAGAGTCAGCTTCAGGAGGCAAGACATCAACCAGAGCATTTGAGTGACGGTGTAAAGCTACAGAGGCAGATGGCTTCAACAATTCCCTGTTGATTGTGCTGAGGATTCTGACATAATAATTGGATCCTGTGGTTGACCCAACAATACCATTGTTCTGATCAACCATCTCCATGAACTGGCCAATTACTAGTGGTACAGACTGTATACGTTTTACCTCTTCCTGGGCTCGAAGTAACTCCCTTTTCAAGTTCTTCTGCTCATCCTTCACATACTCTTCTTGAATGTCAATAAATTCAAGCTGCCTTTCAAGAGTCTTCAGCCGCCCATATAGATCATCATCATCAGACGTCTGTTCTGAAGAACTAATCAAATCAGATTTTATTGCTGGAATAGATGGTGGTGGCTCAATCACTGGTTTGGGATCCAGCACCATAGCTGATGATGCCATCTCTTACAGTTTATAGATCTCAGTCAGCTATGCACTCCAACTGTGTAGCACAACTGCAAAATACAGATAGAAAGAGTAAACAGCAGCACAAGGTATAAGTAGCTCAATCATCATCACAGCCTATGACAAACAACACTGACCAGAATTTTTCATTGGACAATCAAGTTACTTGTAATAAAAAAAGAGGATAAGGCAGATACGGAAAGCCTAAACATGGTCCACATCTATTAGAATAATGTGTGTTATTAAGTTTCGTCAGTTTATTTAATTTATTAAGTTTCGTTAGTTCGTTAGTTTATTCAGTTTCGTCAACTTCTTAAGTTTTGTTATTATTCTAGTAGTTTCGTCAATTTATTACTCTAGTATATGTAGAGTCTTCATTATTAGAGTTTTGTTTTATCAAGTGGGCATATGTAAAGGTTTGGGTTTTGTCTTCCCCTTGGGTTATAAATAGGGGAGTCTGTCATGAACAACAGTACATCTGAAATACAAAAACAATCTCATTCTTTTATATCAAATTTCTATCAATTCTATTATCTTCTTTATATCAAATTTCTGTCATATTTCTTTCAACTTCATTATGGTATCAGAGCAGAAATAGATGTTTTTCTTTTAGATTATGACGAATTGAAGAATAGTGTTGCAGAACGATTGTAGTTCTTTTTCTCAGACAGACATGGCTAGTGAAAAAGGAACTGAGAAGAAGCCTGGTGCCGAGACAAATGCGATAGATTATTCAGATCCTCTGTATGTCGATCCGTCTGAGAAGGAATTGGCAAGTCTTTGCTTATTGAGTAAGAATTCGCAAACTAGTCCTATTTTTTCTACAAAGTGGATATTGGACACTGGGGCAACAGATCACATATCTGGTGCTCATAATTTCTTTGTCAATTGGAGAATGTTGTCACACTCCAAGCCAATGGTTTTGCCTGACGGTAGGCCACAGGTTGTTTCTATGGTTGGAGATGTAGAATTGGGTAAAGATTTCTGGGTTAAAGAAGTGTTATACGTCCCAGATTTTAAGTTCAATTTACTCTCCATTAAAAGGTTAGTAAAACAAATTGCTTAGCCGCTCATTTTTGGTGAGAAATATTATTTTACACAGGATTCTATCACAAAGAAAGTTGAGGTCATAGGACCGGATCAAGAAGGTCTCTATACTTTGGACGTGGAACGAGCTAGTCAAGTTTTTTCTGTTTCTGAAGACACGACAAAGAGCTGGTCTTCAGCATTTTGGTCTTGTTTCCGGAGTTAGAGCCAAGGCTGTGGAGTTACATTATAGTTTAGGTCATGTTCCATTTCAGATTCTAGTTCAAATGGGACTTATAAAGAGTAATGATGTTCCATTAAATTATGCTTGTGACATTTGTAGTAAAGCTCGTGCACAACGTCGTCCGTCTGGGCACTCCAAAATTAAAACCATAAACCTTTTGAGATGGTCCATGTGAATGTTTGTGGACCATTTAATGTTACCACTTATAATGGTATCAAATATTTCATCTGTTTTGCAGATGATAATACCATAATTACTTGGGTTCAACTTTTACGATACAAGGGTGAAGCATGGGAAGCTTTTGTAAGCTTCTTTAAGTTGGTAGAACATCAATCGATGCCAAGGTAAAAGTGGTTCATAGTGATAATGCAAAAGAATTGGGTAGTTCAAATAAAGGGAGAACTTATTTCACTCGAGAAGGAATAGTTCATCAGACTACTTGTGCTTATACTCCTCAGCAAAATGCCGTCGTCAAAAGGAAACATAAGTACCTTCTTGAGACCGCTAGAGCCTTTTCTTTCAATCTCAAGTTCCGCTTGCTTACTGGGGTGAATGTATCTTGCATGCAGCCTATTTGATTAATCGGCTGCCTACCAAGGCTTTGAAAGGGAAGACTCCCTTTGAAGCTTTTTACGGCACAAAGCCTTGTTATGATGATATACAACCTTTTGGTTGCTTGTGTTATAGAACTCTTGTTGGTGACAAGGGTGGCAAATTTAGTCCGCGAGCTGAGGCTTGTGTTTATTTGGGTGAAGAACCAAGGAAGACTGGGCATAAGTTATACAGTTTGGATACCCAAGTTGCAGTTTACAAGGATGTGAAGTTTCATCCCACTATTTTCCCTTTTGCAAAAGACCAGGTTGTGTTTTCTAATTCTTCGGGGCAGGCTGCTAATTCTTCTGAACAGTTTCCTCAGGATTGGGAAGTCCATAATCCCAGCCCCCTTGTACATTCTTCCTCTGATGATAATGTCACTGTTCACCCTCCTAGTGAAGATGTTGTGCCATCTGTGGTGGTCGAGCAGGATCATGTGGGCGAATCAGAAGGTGGTCTTCGACGCTCTAGCCGTGAGAGCCATCGGCCTAGATATCTTGATGAGTATGTTTGTTCTTCTCATTTTCAGGATATCTTGGATGCACGTGTTTATCACAGAGGAAAACATCAGAATTTGTTGGAGGATTGTCAAAGTCTGACAAATACCAAGCCCGGGATCTCTTGTGCGTTCACTGTGACCGCTTCACATGCTCCATTTGATCGCATTTATGAAAGAGAAAGAGCCACAATCATATAAAGAAGCGGTTGTTTCTGCACATTGGCGAGAGGCTATGCAGAGTGAACTAAAGGCCCTAGAGGCCACCAAGACTTGGGAGGTTGTTGATTTGCCCAAAGGTAAGAAAACTATCGATTGCAAATAGGTTTACAAGATTAAACTCAAATCCAATGACAATCTTGAGCGTCATAAAGCACGTTTGGTGGCGAAAGGCTTCACTCAACGCCATGGGCTAGACTATCATGAGACCTTCTCACCAGTATTTAAGATGACCACAATTCGTGCTCTTCTTACCGTGGCTCTTCACAACGGGTGTATTGTGAATCAATTGGATGTTAATAATGCTTTCCTACATGGGGATCTTGATGAGGAGGTATATATGAAGATACCTCCAGGTCTTGATGTTTCTGGACGTAATAAAGCATGTTTGTTAAAGCATTTGCTCTATGGCTTAAAACAGCCTTCACGTCAATGGTTTTCCAAGCTGGCCTTCTTTCTCAAACACTTGGGTTTTGTCAATCCAAGAATGATTATTCTCTATTTCACATAACCAGTGGTGCTCAAATGCTCTATGTTGCAGTTTATGTCGATGATATGTTATTGGTTGGGACACATCAGGAAGACATTGATCAGCTTAAGCATGCTTTGGATGATAGTTTAAGATTAAGGATCTTGGGACTTTACATTATTTCTTGGGTATCGAATAATACGCCCTAAGGAGTTCTTATGCAGCGCAAGTTCTGTCAGGATCTTCTCAAGGAAAATGGTTGTGAGGATAACAGAACTGCAGTTGGTCCTATGCAACCTGGACTCTCTCTGCGTCATACTGATGGCACACCAGTAGATGACCCATTTGTTTATCGGCATCTGGTCGGGAAATTGAACTATTTGTCCAACACTCGGTCAAATCTTTGCTTTGCCATTCAGGTACTTAATTAGTTTATGCAGCAATCTACTGATGTTCATATGCAAGTTGCTTTGCCTACTTTGCGCTATGTAAAGGGTACATTGTCTTATAGGGTTATTCTTCTTCTGGGCTCTACCACTCCATTGGATTTGGTTGCCTATTGTGATTCTGATTGGGCGGCTTGCTCAGACACGAGAAGATCTGTATCTGGATACTATATCTTCCCGGGTAATAGTCCAATCTCTTGGAAAACTAAGAAACAAGGGACTATGTCGCTTTCTAGCGCAAAAGCAGAATATCACTCTCTTTGTCGTGTCACTTTTGAGCTTACCTGGCTTAGCCGGCTTCTCCACGAGCTTGGTGTCACCAACATTACACCCATACCAGTGAAATGTGATAATCAGTCGGCTGTTCATAGTGCTCGTAATCCAATTTTTCATGAACGTACAAAACATATTGAACTTGATTGTCATTTTGTTCGTGATAAGATCCAGTAGGGGCTTGTTGATGTTTCTTATACTCCCTCTACTTCTCAACCTACTGATATGATGACAAAAGCCCTTTCTGGTACTCGATACCGTGAACATCTAAGTAAAATGGGCATAGGAAGTGCAGATAGTCCAAACCTTAGCGATTCAGCTCGCTAGCGGCTTGCGGGGGGTATTAGAATAATGTGTGTTATTAAGTTTCGTCAGTTTCGTTAGTTTATTAAGTTTTGTTAGTTTTTTTAGTGTCTTCGGTTTCTTAAGTTTCGTTATTATTCTAATAGTTTCGCCAATTTATTACTCTAGTATATGTAGAGTCTTCATTATTAGAGTTATATTTTATCACGTGGGTATATGTAAAGGTTTGGGTTTTGTCTTCCCCTTAGGTTATAAATAAAGGAGTCTGTCATGAACAACAATACAACATCTGAAATACAAAAACAATCTCTGCCTTTTATATCAAATTTCTATCATTCATTATATCTTCTTTAATCAAATTTCTGTCAGATTTCTTTCAATTTCATTAAGATCGCATGACACAAAGATGTAGTTTCCAAGGTTACCGTGGAAAATTGATTCTCAGAGCAGCAGCTAATCCATATATACATGGCCTACTAAATGATTATAGGTTGACGGATCACAAAACCACCATGTTCCACCTTCAAAATCGAACTTCCTAATTAGATTAAAATGTACAGATCTCATCTTGCACCCCTAAACTAACGTATAAAACTCTCCCCAACTTTCTGCTACTGCTAGATAGAGGTTCTTACCAGCTCGTGTCATTCTACCTTCCCATTAACGGTGCCTTATAGAGGATAATACACATATTGACAATTTTCCTACTGCTAACATGGATTCTACAAAAGTTTCAAGAAATATAAGATGGATCGTTAAGGTGGGATTACGCTTGTTTACTGGCTTGTATCAACTTAAAAATGCTTAAATCAGCCATTGTTAGTGCTAATTGCTCCAGGGAACAGACAAAAATAATATTGAAGAAAGGTCACCACTTTTGATATCCAATAAAGCAGGCACCATCACCATTTCAACTAAGAATAAGCTTTTTCATCCAAAACTATATGCTATAAGCTAATAAGTTGCATAACAATACATTTAAGAACATAAAAAAAAAAACTAAAATTAGATGTTAAACGCTTAGAAGTAGTAAAATCTACACGGGTATTATGAGCAAGCATGATTATATCTGGGGGATATACAAGTTCAGAACGTACCGACCGACAGAAATTCCCGAATTCCTAAAGCTAATCTAAATCGCACTAAGGGGCCGGGGGATGGACGAGATCAAATACTTGTGAAGTAACTGGGAAGGACTACAATTTCCTATTTTGTGCAGAGTCGAATCCAGAATATAAAGCATCGCGAAATGTAAACAAAACTCAACATTATAAGAAGAGAGAGAGAGAGAGAGAGAGAGAGAGAGAGAGAGAGAGAGAGAGAGAGAGAGAGAGGAAACGTCATCCAAGAAGAGCTCAAAGCAAAAACCTGACAGGCGGTGATTGAGCCGCGGCCGACTTCCACTTCGGATAAAACACTCGGTGCCCGAATCAGACAGAAAACACAAAAGATTGATCGAAGTAGGCGGAAGTTCAGCCTGTGAAGCTGCAGTACCAAATAGATCTTTATTAGTGACAGAAGCGGATGGGAGGATGATTTCGATAATTTCACAACCGCTTAAGGAGAGGAAGAAGACGAGATGTAAGACATTTCTTGCAAACAAAGACTACTCGCTACCGGCGACGTATGTTCTTTAAGTTCAAAGTCGGGCCGCCAGAAAAATATTGGACTTTTATGGGCCTAATTGAGTTTGAATTATGGACTTGATTGTAACCCAAAACGGGGTTTGCAGTGGAACGTGTGTGTTATTTAGCAGGCTGGGAGCCAACGTATTTGAAGTATTCTGTATAGATTCTATATATAGATATATATATTAAAAAAAAAACATAATTTAGACCAATATCTCATTGGTTCAGTGGTGATTGGAACTATATTTGGTAAGGAGAATCACGGTTCAATCCCTCATCCAGGCTATTGGGAGGGGACTGGAATCTATCCACCCAGAGCTGATCATCGATCCGAATGTAGTCCAATAGGGCGAACCGGGTGGTAAACAAAAAAAAAACATGATTTAGAACCTAGGGTAATTTTGACTTTTCACACATTCACCCAATCTGGAAACTTCTACTCTTCTACTACCTAACTCGTCGACTGTCAGAACCAAAACTCAGTGGAGGAGTACATGAACCATAGTGGCAATCTGTGAAAGTCATCAGGATAGGGAAAACTATGTTCTAGGTTTCTAGAAACTTGAGAAGACAATGGAGAAATTTTGACTTTTCACACATTCACCCAATCTGGAAACTTCTGCTCTTCTACTACCTAACTCGTCGACTGTCAGAACCAAAACTAAGTGGAGGAGTACATGAACCATAGTGGCAATCTGTGAAAGTCATCAGCATAGGGAAAACTATGTTCTAGGTTTCTAGAAACTTGAGAAGACAATGGAGAAGACCATAGGCGAATAGCAACAGGATCATGAACATGATGTATCGCCCTGCTTCTGACGCGATTTGAGGATTCTAGCCTAAGCTGACGAGGATGGGTTCAGTGTTTGCCCAAATCACAGCGAGTGGTACACTTACGAGCATGATTACAAGCATTGCGTGTTACATGTGGATTCCTAGAAAGTGGTACTGCTTTTGCTCCATATGATTGCTCGCATAATGTATCTAGTGCACTAGTCAATCCCATCTATTATGTGACATAGTGAAGAGGAACAGATCAATAAAATCAGTGTTTAAATATTCTTCTTGGTTTTAATTTGTTTTTCAGATTACGAAATAAATAAGTGGGTGATACATGGATAGACCGAATTAAAAAAGACATTAGTTAGATCAGAGAGATCAGTAAGATAAAAATGGGGAAGTACACAGACAAGTAAGCTAAATCCGGTGACAAAAGCAAAGGAAGTGGCAATAGAAATACCAGAGAGAGGGATCTCTCCGAGATGACTCACAAATCAGAGAAATCAAATGGAAGCGATATAGCAGTATATGAATGAGATTAATGGTCCATCATGTTGGACCAAGGATGAGACTATGGATCAGTGGGTCATTAATGCTAAGTCAAGCGAACCATTGGACCGAGGATGAGACCGTGGACCAGCGGGTCATCAATGCTAAGTCAAGGGGACCAGCAGGTCATTAATGCTAAGTCAAGCCATTTTTTTGTGAAAGTTTCTAATTATGATTAGTTTTTCATTTGTCATTAATACAAGATAGATATTTAAGAAGATATAATTGATCGTTTGTGTTACGATTGATTCCCCATTCAATTCTTTGCTAATTTTTTTTATTCTCTTATTCTATTTCAGGTATAAATAGGACCATAGCCCTCTTGATTATGTACACAATAAAGTATTAAGAATTATCATTCTTTTCTATTCTTCTCTCTTCTTGCTCTCGATTATCCGATTATCCTCAAAACTTTGCCTCTCCCATTATGGTGTCATAGCACTGATTGTTTCCTCCTTCAACGGCGAATGGGAAAGATCAAGAAAAGCGCAGTGGTGAATCGGCTGCAGGTAGCAGAACTACATCAACTTCAATCGATAGACAAGAATGGATGTCCTTCTATAGTTTCGATTCTAGGACTAATTCATCAATGGGAGCAAGTAACTAGAATTAGACTCAGGATAAGCGAAAGGAAAATTGTAATTTCTGTTAAAAGGTTGGACACTCCTTTGAAGAATGCTATCAGCGACAAACTTGTACTCACTGCCAAAAATCTGGTCATCAGGTAGAAGATTGTTACCATCTCCATGGTTGCGATAAATTTTTGGCTCGTAAAAAGAAAGGAGTAACGGGGCTTGCTAGAGAACAGGTGCCTACACCTAGAATTGGGGCAATAGTCAATAGTCTTAGCCTAGAGGTGATACAACAAATTGCCAATATTTTCCAAGCACCAAGTTGAGGAGAAATATCAGAGGAAACTAGCTTCCGCCACTTCTCAGGTAACAATTCAAAGCATCATCTTGAGAATCTTTGTATGATGAGTAAAAATCCATAGAACACCCTAGAGCTTGCGGGAATGTGGATTTTAGACACTAGGGCAACATATTATGTCCGGAGCTCAAGGTCTGTTCAAAAATTGGAGAAAGCTGTCATAGAAACGGATAGAAATCCTACCTGACAGGCGACCATAAGAGGTTACCACAGTAGTTGATGTTAAGCTTGGGAAGATTTATTGGTTAAATGAAGTTCCTTATGTGCCAGAGTTTATGTTCAATTTGATTTAAGTAAAAAGATGATCGCACAATTGGCCGCCCTCTGATTTTTTTAAGGATTTTTGCTTGGCCCAAAACCCTACTACAAGGAGAACTGAGATCACTGGGCATGCTCGAGATGGGCTTTACATACTGGATAAGAACAAAGCAAGCCAGTGTCTTCTCATTAGTACTAAAGTACAGCAGTTGGGCAGAGATTTGAGTTTTGTAACAAAGGTCCAGTCTATAGTTGAGGAATTTCATGTTAAACTATGGCATGCTCCCTAAGCTAAAATCATAAGGATGAGATTAGGATTCGCCTCAAAATAATACTTGTGATGTATGTTATAAATCTTGTCCCCAAAGATTGTCGTTTGGAAATTCTGAAATTAAGACTAAACGACCATTTTATATGATATATATATATATATATATGTATGAGGTTCGTTTAATGTAAGAACCTACAACAATTACAAATACTTTATTTGTTTTGTTGATGATAACACAAGGGTCACATGGGTCCAACTCTTAGAACACAAAGGGGATGCATGGAAAGCTATAATGTCTTTCATAAGAATGGTCGAATGACAATTGAAGATAAGACTAAAGTGATAAGGAGTGATAATAAAAAGAGTTGGGCAGTTCAATCAAGGGGAAAATTTTTACGCTCGTGAAGGTATTATACATCAAACAACCTCTGCTTAACTCCGCAACAAAATGTAGTGTTGAGAAAAATATAAGTACCTTCTCGAGACGCAAGAGTGGTGTTCTTTCAATCCCAAGTTCCCTTAGAATATTGGGGATAAGGTTTTTTACATGCAAATATTAGTAAACAGGTTACTGACTAAAGCTTTACTAGGGAACTCCTTACAAGGTTTGTACAATGAGAAACTAGATTACGAGAAAAACAATGAAATACCCCTAAGGTTATAAACCTAGTTAAAGGTTAATCATAAGATTAGGAATACTAATGAGCCTTAATGAATTAAGGATCATGTAACTCCAAACACATTGTATAAATTAATATACAAAGTCCAAGAAGGTCATTAGACCTTACAATGATTAATGGACTAAAGAGGAGTATTATAAAGGAGAGATTAACTCCTAAGTCAATGAATAATGTCACATATTAATCTATGAAATAAGATCACAAACAATGTGAAAAGACTATAAAACACTATTCATATAGTCAAAACAATTTATAAGTGTAATAACCACTTATAAATACACCTTAGGACAAGGCGATAATATGTGTTACAATTTAACACAAAACCAGTTCAAAATGTACAACATTAGACTTATGTTATATTGAGACAAAAAGACTAAAATCCCTAATACACTAATTAGGGCCAAAATTACAAGAGAGAGGTGAGTCACAAGAGAGAAGTGTGCTTAAAATGACAAATACTACTTAATCACTATTACTCAATTGATTTCTTCTTCTTCATTAAGTAAAAATCAAAGAAGTCTCCCACCTCTCTCCTCACCTTCCAGCCAAGATCATTCCCCCCTTCTCCTTCCTTGGTTTCTTCTTCATTTTCTTAAGTTCTTCAAGCTCAAAAAACGGTGGATAGACTTTTACCCTCCCTTTCACTTAATTTCTTCACCTTTCTTCATCCTTAGTCTAAGGTGAGTAAGGAGCTGACTTTGTTGAGAAAAAACACACAAAAATCTGTATCTTTTGGGTGAAGAAATTGTCATCTACAGGAGATGGAGCCAATATAGAGTTCTTCATCCTTAAGGTACAAAAATGTGCTCTAAGCACATAACCTCTTGCGGTTAATTAAAACCAAAACCCCAGCATTTTTTGAAATCTTTTTCTCATTCTTTCATAAAGAAATCATGGTTTCATCAGAGGCCAAAGAAACAACAAGTTCAATAAGTTTGATAAAAACATGCTCTAAACTTCTATCTTCTTCTTTGTTCATTAAAGAACCTAGACCCTTGCTATTCTTAACTCATTTTATCTTCTTTTTTCACACAAAATGAAGTTCATGCAACTCCCCAAGTTGGTCGAGAATCAAAGGCAAAACAGGGCAAAAATCTTCCTTAAATCAAGGTAAGTTTCTAATCTAAGCTCTAGTGCTTAAACCTTGTGTCAAAACCTTTAATGAAAACAAAAATGTTAAGTTATTCCTATTTTAACTATAGATCCAGAGCATTGTGGAGATTCCCTAGTTGGAGCTCAAAGTAACCATTTACCTCAATGCTTAAATTGTGCTTTATAGGTGCTCTGAGATTAGAACTTATTGAGGGTTGAGAATACTGTGAGGAAAATGGTCATTTTTGACCTAGGAATGTATATAAATTATGTGAATGATTTGGTAATGAGAACTAGTTATTTGTGACTTGAATTGTCTAGTTGTGAAGTTTTGATGTGGTATGTTAAATACCATAAACTTAGGCCTAGGGATTAGTGTGTTGAATTTTGAAGGTTTGTGTTTTTGTGATTATTAATTTAAGTTGTGGTTGGAATGAAGGTCAAGTGTATAGGCCATGTTATAAGCATTTTAAGGTGTTTAATGCTTTAAAGGTTTTAAAGACTATATTGATGTTCAAGTAGTGTAGAAGTGATGTGTCTAGGTGTTTGAATAAGAAAAACCACCTAAGGAGTTTGGTATAATGTACCTAAGGTTTAGGATTTCTTGGAGTTCTTTAGTGCCTAAATTGACAAAAGAAGTTTAGGTTATGATGGTGTTTATGGAATTGTGAAGTTGGTGGATGAGTTTATAAGATGGATGAAAGGATCTTGGGAGAGATTGAATTTTAGGCTGAAAAGTTAGGCTTGGATGACTTTGGAATGCAATTACAAGTTTAAGTGATTTAAGGAGTAAGTGATAACTCTAAGAAATATTCAAGGGCCATTTTGTAATTTTGGCAAAATTTGGGGTCAATGTAGATTTTTGAGTGTTAAATATAGTTAGGGGAAAAGTGTGACCATGTTTGAGGAGGAAATGGTGACAAATTGTGAGTTAAATGAAGTTTGGGGGGTTGAATGTAAAGTTTATAAAACTTGGGGTATAAATCATAAATTTGGAAAGATTGAAGGATTGTGAATAAAATGTGGAACTTAGAGGAATCAGGTATTGGCCAAAGTTTGAGATTAGAATGATGAGAGTAGAAATTAAGAAAAGTTTAGGAGTTGATTGTAAGTTTTGGAAAACTTATATGGCCAAATTGTAATTTATGGAAATATAGGGGCATACATTGAGTGAAGAACAGCATGGGTCTGTTATGAAAATTTTGTAAACTTGGTGTGGAAGTTAGAATTTAATTGGAATGTGATAAGGGTGAAGTTTAGGATGAATTGTTAAGTGTAGAACATTTAGGGGCCACTTTGTAAATATGGAAAGTTTGGGGTGAAAAGCTGAAATTGTACAGACTTGGGAGTCTCTTCGGATTAGTGGAAAATCTGGTGAAATCGGGATAAGTTTGGAGATTAAGAGGTAATGTGAATTAAGGATTAGATTGTAAGTTAATATAAGGTTATGGGGTTGATTACAATTATGGAAAAATTGTGGTAAGTGGTGAATTTGGTAGTTGTTGTTCGGTAATTTTAAGAAAGTGTTGTGGAATTTGGGTTAAAAAAATAGATGAGTGTGGAGATGTTATAAGGTATATAATTTGGGGTTATTGTGGTGTTAGGAAAGGTTGATGGACATAGTAGATATCAAATATAAATGGGTGAATGTGTGAATTATTAAAGGTTGTAGGTGGATTTTAATATATGGTTGAGAGTAGCTTAAGGTCACATTAAGGCTAGGGTCTTAATGACATTTTGGAGAATTCGGTATGAGTTAAGGAAGTTAGTGAGTCACATGAAATAATGAGAAGGTTAGGATACCTGGGTTAATAATAAGTTGAGTTGTAAAAAACTAGTATATGATTTGAAATTAAATGGTATCACATTAAGCTAAGTTTAATGTAGTGTTTGAGGGTTAAAAATACATGAGGGAGATTACATAAGATGATCAAGGTTGTTAAGGAGGCGACCGGACGTTTGAGCCCGAGCGCTCAATAAAACATTAAGTAACGAGGGTGTTTAGGCCTAGCGTTCAAAGAAGAAGCAGCAAGACAGGCGCTGGTGCCCAGGCGCAACTATAACTGACCAAGCGAATGTGCCGACGTGGAAGAAGTTAAGAATTGATCAACTAATCCCGACCTTGAGTAGAAAACCCAAGACTACAATTAGTGTTAAACAAGGGGTTAATTACTAGGGGATTAGTATTATTCAGGATTACCGATGGTTTAGATCATAATGGATTAAAACTTAGTGTTACATATCTAGATCTAAGTGAGTAGAGCATGGACCTGGACGAGACAACTACTGCCTATCGTCATGAATGGTATGTTATGTGTGATCCGATGTTCCAAGGATTTCCTCGGTTCCAGATATCTATGTGCTTGATTGTTAAGATGATATATGTGATTGATATTCACTATCATATGTGAATAATTAAGTATTGGGGCCTTGTAATGCTAAGGTTATGCAATATAGATTGTTCAAAAAAAAACCGAACTAAAGGCAATACCAATGTATTCGTACGGTAAGTGACAAGGAAAACGTCATTGAAATGAGATAATGAGTAAAGTACATCATCCGAGTATCTAAGAATGTTCCTTAGATCAACTGACAGTAAATACCGCTCTTATGAACACATATTCGAATGACGATTCTCCTAGATGTTCTAGGAATACTTCATAAGTCCTTATTGATTACACTTCAAAATTGTTATCCGCTGGAACCCTAGGACAAGTCTTAGGTAAAATGATTAAGTGTCTTAATCATTCTGTGAGAGATGGTAGTATGGGAAATCCAGATGTTTTGGTGATCTGTGATCAAAAATTGAGAGGATGGTCGATTACGGGTCTTCACTTATTTAAAATTCCAACTATTCAGGTTGATGCGGTTAGTCAGAGGACTACTGTTGTGCGGGGCAATGCCCATGGTGACTAGCCACATAATAGGGGTAATGGTTTATGACATGTCATCTTCTAACATGTGATTGTTGACTGTGGTGAGTTCAGATAGTAATGAACTAACACACAATGAACTTTAATACGAAACATTGTATCTTCGTATCACTGGTGAAACAATATAAAAGGGCTTTGAAGGTTGAATAACGGAACAAGTTTAAACTACGACACTCGTATTCTTATATTGTCATCTTTATAGATATGTTAGTTGATTGTGTGTTAAGTGAGGCGTGTGGCTATGTATGATTTAATGGTTCATTGTTATGCATGTATTAGTGCTTTACCGTTTTATTTATATAAACGGTATCACATGTAAATTGAACCGCATGTCAACCGACTAATTAACCTGAAGGTCTGAGGGCATATGACGGTTGCGCAGTAGCATACTCAGTAGGGGTTGATATGCCATAATACAAACAAAATTATAGGTATGTAGCTACTGAAGACTCCAGAGTGTGGGATTTTGGGTAGTAGTAGTATACGAACTTTAGTGTATAGTTTGTTTTTGGTTTTTGGATTCCGGTTTTGATACTGAGTTTGTATAATGTAGTGATGTTTGCTAATGGGAAACAGTTTGTATTAAGTATTGTAAATTAAACTGTTATTTATCTCTTGTACATCACTACGGTTATGGTTAAGTGTTTGTCTTTGATTTTAGTTGGATGCTTCATTACTCACATGGGCGAGTAATGGAGGTAACACTTTTAGTATAAGATTTTGGTTTACTTTTTGCTGCTATTGTGATTGATTAAGCAGGTTTGTCCGACGGTAGTTATGAGATGATTAAGTAGGGGTGTTACAAAAGTGGTATCAGAGTGAAGTACCACTCCGATGACAAGAGATAGTAGAAGAATACCATGAGCATAGGATAAGGGAAATGGGGAAATTTGAGGATTCGTGACCTATAAAGGTCTTAGAAACGCTAAACACATGGAAGTTTAGCTTTGAATGCACTTGAGTTTAACGGTTGTAATGTGGTATGTTACCGAGTATTGACCTGAACTATCTTATTACAGATGTCAGGTAGGGCCAGAGCCGAGGAGCCGGAGGAGGTCGGGGTGGACAGGCTGGAGTTGACATCCCTGAGGTTCCAGGAGTTGCAGAGAGGGTAGCACCCGTCTTGCATAGATTGCACAGCTAGGAGGAGTGCACTTCGTACCACCTTCAGCACCGCCACCACCTTCAGCACCACTGGTGGCACCACTCCCACCACAGCCGAGCCCAGGTCACCGAATTGGCTGAAGAGCATCTCCGGGACGCGTGTGCCGATATATATGGGTAAGGCTGATCCCACAATGTTGGAGCGCTTCATAGTCGAGCATAAGAAGGCTTTCGACGCCTTGCATGTTTCCTGTCAATCAGAAGATCGGGATATCGGTTTTCCATCATAAGGATGACGCCACCACTTTATGGAGGTCAATCAAGGACCACTACCTTGCTCGAGGGATTTGCCTGGAACAAGGTTTGTAGAGTTACTGAGAGAGAAGTTACCCCGCCCATCTGAATCAGAGGAAGCGGGAGGAGTTTGAGACCCTAAGGCAGGGAAGCCTAACCATAGACCAGTACTACGCACGGTTTATCGGTCTTCGGACTTTGTCCCTAGTGTGATCTACTCTGAGGCCGTGAAGGTCAAGAAGTTCAGGGGAAGCTTGCTATACCAGATCAAGGTTGCGATGGGCGCTACCTTGTACCCCACTGTCCATGTAAAGGAACTAAAGTCTTGTGTATTGTTAATTGTAATAATGTAAATAGCAAGGATCTACCTGTAAGTTATAAAGTGTACGATGCTGTTCGAGGAGTGAGTTAATGGTGAACTCAAGGGAGGATAGTCAGGGGCAGAAGCAAAAGGCTCTTGAGAAAGAGGACGAGGGCACGCCTAAGGGTTGTGGCAACAAGAGTGGGAAGTAAGTAGTTAACTTAATTGTACTTACCTTACTTTGCTTGCTATTTGGGAATGGTTCTGATATTAACCAATAATAGGAGGTTCTTAGCTTGGAAGAAGAGCAGAAAAACCGCCCCATCCATAAGGGCAAGGAGCAGGTCCTATAGTTGACTTGCTCCGCCATTGAGGCCCAGCCCCTGAGATCTGTACCCTCTAAGGGTAAAACTCCTCTTAACTTCAGTTATTAATTGATCAACTATTTCCCCTTTATTTTATTAATTAGAGATACGTGGTAAACAGGCTCCACCCAGCCGCAATGCCACTTCTTCTACTAGTGCTGTGACAAGGATCACCCTGGGTTGGACTGTAGTGGGCCGTAGGTTGAGTGCAACTACTACCGAAGGAAGGGCCACAAAGCCTTCGAGTGCTTCTCCAACACCGAGAGCCGTTGATATCGTCCATCCCGAGCCAGTCAGGACACCACATCTGGTGGAGCAGGAGGGTCGCATGGAGCCCAGAAGGGGCAGACCTCTACAAGCCCGAAGGGACATATGGGGCAGAAGGATAAGGGTTCCCTCAACTCTACGGGAACATCGGGCACTGATGATGGTGCTCAACGCAGTGCAGGTTAGCTTATAACCTTAAACTGAATACATGAAAGCATGATTGAGTGTTAAACGCTTTCCTTCAGCATGATTAGTGTGTTTACTATCACTTAGTCAAATAAACTCACTTAGGGATCTTTTATATCCTATAAGACTTTGATATATGCTACCCCATCCTTATAAGACCAAGAGCACCTAGGCCCAGGCGAGTTGTGCCAAGTGGTCAAACCGGGCATGATCTGATTTCGAGAGTTCCCAACCCTAGAGGACTAGATCTCCATTGTAGATGAGTGTAGAATCTTGGGTAAGGGACTAAGGGGAGTTTATACCCGGGATTTAGTAGTGGGTCGAAGATGAAACTTTATATTATGTGTTTAGGAAGATATTGGGACCCACGGACTTGAGTTTACCGAGAGGTGAAGATGGTAGATGGAGCACCAATACCTAGGCACCTGAGAGATTCCAAACCTTGGTGAAAAAAGCGGTAAAGACCGTCCAACAGTTTGAGTCGGACCCATTACCGGACTTAGCTGCGGATGTGTGCATTATCAAATTCTATGAAAAATGAAAACGACTTGGATTGCACCAAGACAGGGATGAGATACCGAAGCCAATCACCAAGGGGACACTTGTAGTTTCATTCACCATTGGTGATGATGTTGAATTCCTTTATGGCGACCAAAAGAGAACGGACTAGCTAGTAAGCTCATTCTCAAGTCCGGGGATGTGTTGATATTTGGAGGAGACTCAAGGTTGGTATACCACGGGATTAAGAGCATTAAGCTCAATACCGCCCCTACCAGCACTAGTGAATGATACCCAATCCGATTCGGCCGTTCGAATTTGACTTTCATGAATCATTAATGTAATTCAAAGAACTATGTATGCAAACATGTTGTAATACCAATTGGATAAATGAAATAGAGTTTCAATTCCTTTGGCATATGTTTCAGCTTGATAATCCTATGACTTCTATACTCCCAATGAGTGAGTAGTAGCTCAATTTTGTCCTTTGATCTCAGTATTCCCTTCATATGTGACTTCGAGTGTCTCTTAGATCTCCTTGGTAGTTTTGAGGGAAGAGATCTTAAAATACTGCCTTGGGAGCAGTGAGCAATGAAGTAGCGTCACTGCCCTACCGCTGAAGATGAGCTTCTTCACTTGGTCATCCGTCATGATGTCAAAAGAGATGGGGACCTTGAGCATCTCTGAAAGTGTAGTCTTCTATACTTATGACTCGCCAGATTCTTGGATCTTCGGATATGATGTGGAACTCCATCATTTTCTTCCATTGAGTGTAGTTTTCACCAATGAAGAGTGGTGAACGGTTGGGAGTTACACCTTCTTCAGAAGCCATCATGCTGGAGTACTCCATCGATCTCTTCAGAAGGGTTAGCTCTTCAGAACTGCCTGCTCTGATACCACTTGTTGATCGAGTAGTACTCCTCGACACGTCCCCGACTAGTCCTGGATGTGTCATGCAGTGTTGAATTGGATTGATATAAAAGTAGATTATTCGATTGAGAATTAACACACTAATAATTCACTTAATCTCCCTCTCGCCCCTCTTACGTGGGATAGTTTAGGACTTCACCAAATCCTTACTACCCATACTCATCCCTATTGGTCTCTGGTCTCCCTATAGTCCTTGACTGCTCCCTAACTGACCTACAGGAACCCTTGCTGTGACACTTACACAAAGTGATTTTTAGTTTTCCCTTCCACTCGCTCACTACTGCCGATCTTTTAGAGGACTGCAAAGACTCACAAAGGAAACTGAAACTCTAAGTTACAAGCTACTAAGCTCTCTAGAAAATATTAAGCACGGTTTCAGCAAATCCACCCTAAGGCACACCTGCTTCTATTTGAAGCTAGTTTATCTTTATTGCCAAGGTTGATTCTTTCTCATTAGTGGATCAAAGCCTTGTTGTTGAGATCTCTGAAGTCCACACTTCTTAGTGGCTTAGCCACTATTGCGCCAAACTAGGGACACGGACAAGAATCGCTTGATAGAAGATATAAAACAGAAAAAGTAGAAAGCGACAGAGGATCATTATGTGGATAAAACACTCCATCTCATCATCCTTGTAAAAAAATTAGAGGTAACTTATCATTTTAGCAACTTTTTCTCAGGTAATTCCTGGTGAACTTCATGGATACACCTTTTCCTTTCATTAGGGTTTAAAGGCCCTACCTCCAAGAGTAAACTTGTAAAGTTACTTAATGAAAAAAGAAATATTAGATTTCAAAAAGCTATTATTATGGTTTTTCTTGTTTAGTTACATCTTTTTTTCTCATTACAAACCTGTAACCATTCCTACAAATTTACTATGGTTCACTTTCGGATGAATTTTCTTCTTCTACTTTAACACTCTTCTTTGGGGATTACTAGTTGTTGTTTGTCTACTATGGTCCAAAGGGTGGATTCCCCTTCCTCTTTGCTCATCAATCCTATTGAACTCTTTAGATAGTGCAGCACAGTTAAACTGTCATATGGTTGTAATGACCATTAAACTCACAGAATGCTATTAGGACTTCTCTTTCAAGAAGTTTCTTCGGTGAGGGAAGAATTCTTCCCTTACTGCAGCAAAATACCTTTCTGGATTGAGTTGAATGACAAGTGTCCCCTAATAGCCAGAGTTGAAGATCGCTTGAGACTTAGAGTATGGCTTGTATTATCCATTTGATCCTCCAGAGGTTGATCCTCCTCCGGATTAACCTACTTCATTCCACCATTCTTTTCTACTCACACATGAATATTCAAACTTTCAATTAACTCCTTGGATTTTTTTTAGCCACTTCAGATTTGAGGAACTCATGTAGCATTACCAAAAGTTCTCCATGCAACATTGGAGCTTTATTGCAATTTTTCACACAAATCTCGGACGATCGAATCTGTTTACAAAGGCTTTGATGAGGATTTTCTCATCCACATCGTTGATCTCTGTCACATGGCTCTGGAAACACTCACTATACTCCTTTACCGTTCTTAAATTTTGCTTAACATCCATTAACTCTATCATTTATTTATTTACCTTCTTGCTAGCAGCGAAGTACACCTGTAATTATTTTGTCAACTACTTGAAGCTCAAGATAGACTGCGGCGGCCTAGTTCAAATCTAGCTCAAAGCTCTTTTTTATGGAGTTCCCAAACAAATTGCAAAGTGGAAAAGAACTGATGCCTTGATTATTCATGTTGAACATGAATATTTGAACATGCTGAGCTGGATCCTTGTACCATCATACTACTTGATCACCAGAGCTATAAAATGTAGAGGAAGTTTTGCCTTTCTGATTTTTTCAAAGAAAAGGTAGAGACTCATATCTGTGAAATCTTCTTTTTCATCCTCCATAGATGATCTTGGAAAGATCTTGGGGTTGTTTTGGCTTTTCTTTCCATTCGTCATTGCTTCCTAAAGAATCATTTCCTTTAAAAGTTTCACTTGTTTCAGCCATCTCTTCGAGTCTTTTCTAGAAATCATCATCTCTCTGCATTGATTCTTGTTGGATTTGTTCATTGCACTCAGCAATTCTCTCATTGACCGCCCTATTCAATTTCCCAACATTTCTTCTAGATCTTCTTCTAAGATTGCATCTGCTGAGGCCAATCTTGATTCGTCGCCCCTTTCTACTATAAAATTTCCTTGTTCTTGGTGGCATTTTTTTTGTGCCGATCCTTCTTGTATGAATTCTCTGTAAAAGATAAAGTTTCCTAAATTAACAACATATTTTCATAAAGTTTCTTCATTAGTTGGTGGTATCATGGTTGTTGATTAAGCTGTTTGTTTCCTAATTACAGCACCAAAATGTAATGGTCCTTCTCTGAAAAGGCATTTTACAATCGTGCCTAAATTTCCTGGTCATATCTAACTCAGAAAGATAGGTCCTTACCTTGTGATGAATGTCGAGTTTCCGGAGAAAGTGCAGTGAGAGACAGAACACAATTCTGATTTAGGAAAATACTAATATTTTGTAACCCTTTATTATGTCGGGTAACTTCTCTATTTATAGACTTTGCAATGTGTTTCTTAATTAATGTCAAGCTATCATCATGCCAACTTGTCTCTTTTGGATATAAAACTCTTAACTTAATTTATCCCTATTGTTGTTCTAAGTATGACTACTTTAGTATTACATGAGTCCTCAGGAAAAACTACTAAGAGTCTTCAAATAAAATTGTTGGGTGATAACTCAGGAATTTGTCTAAGTTTACTAGACTAATTCATGCTTAATTTTCTACATTGTGACGTTAACTTCCCTCCGTAAGCTTTATTTACTCTTTATGTTTATATTTGTCTCCAATGATCGATTTGATATGTTTTCTGATAAAATGCTCAACAAAGTGTTTAAATGAAGATTTTAGAGGTTGGAGCAACAAGGGAAGTCAAACCAGAGTCAAAGGCAGATTTTCATTAACCACTGCCGTGTTTTATTGAGGGTCCGAGTTTGGAGCTGGGTTTATAACCCAGACCATCTCATCGCAGAACCTTCTGCCTATTTTCAGACGCGGTCCGGGTTTGCGTACTTGTTTGCAAACCCGGACCAATACAAGCGGAGCGCCAGAAGGTCGGTTTCGGAAATAACGGAAGTTTAATATTCTATCTTTAACTAGCGCGTTGTTTAGAGATTAAAAGATAGAATATGATTGTTATAAAAGGGGAAGTCCTGCCAACGTTAGAGATACGCTGGGATACACACAATTAGCCACGTTATAACACAGAGAGATTAGCATAGTTGGAGATTGATTCTGGTTGGAAGTTTGGAGCAGAGCAGAGAAGAGAGTTTATCACGGAGACTTCTCCAGAAGTCTCAACAGAGTTTCTTCTTGTTCTTTATTACTACTTAGTACAGTTTTGCTCATTGTAAACATGTCAATGTCTGAGTAGTTTCCTTAAGATTCCGGTTTACTATGTATCCCTAAATTGACTATTCCTGTTCCTTTGTGATTTAATGCAATTCGGTTGAGTAAAGTTATTTTCCTTGCTTAATTTCTTTAATCGTTATAATTTGGCCAATTATTAAAGATTAGTATTTTGTTAGCTTATATGTGACGACTGCGGCTTTCAATTGATTACAGGAAAATAACCGGTTAGTTTAGAGACGGTAATTCCTCTAAATTGCTAATTGACCAATAAACTAGATTGTCCTTAAGGCGGTTAGTAAACAGTGAGTTCATAACGAGAGTTAGAATTCGGTCTTTGCTAACTAGTATTTGCTAAGCGGGAGACCGGAGGTAAATTATCATTGCTCTAGGGTTTTATTCAGAATTATCTTGGAAATCACTTAGGGATAGGAATTACAAATTTAGGGTGCAGTAGTAAACCGGGATCTCTTTCCAAATCAGTTTCACAACATTTATTTTCTTGTTTTTACTGTTCTTACTTCCTGTTTACAGTTTTTAATTGTCTTCAAATCAAACCCCAATTTCCTGTTTTATTTGTTATTTAGTTTTACATTTTCGTTTAATAAAGATTTAAACTAGACATCGCTCCTCTGGTTCGATACTTAGGGAATACTCTCTATTAGAACTTGCTAGAATTGACCGGTACATTGCCGTTAGGTTTTACCCCAACAAGTTTTGGCGCCGTTGCCGGGGAGGCACGGTTATTTAGTTTAGTCTTTATTTTATTTTGTTTATTTCTATTTCCTTATTTATTTTCGTTTATTTCGTTTAGTTAATCTGATTCTTCTTTTAGTTAGTTCGTTTGTGGTTTATTTTGTTTAGCGTGTGAACGTGACTTTTGTTCTATTTGCTTCTTTCTGTCGTTACAGTAGGTTAGTTCTTTATTTTTCCTTCTTTTCTTGTTTTGTTTTTGATATCATTAGTTTTTAGGTTAGTTTAATCGTTTCAGTTTATTTGATTTTAGATTTTCTTTCTTTAATTTTACTATTCTGTTTTGATTTCTGTTTTAGATATTCTTTCAGATATTCTTTTATCTTTCAGATTTTATTCTTGATTTTTATTCTTTAGTCTGGATTTTCTGTGTTAGTAGTTAGGATTTTAATCTGCATATTTGGTGAGTTTATTCTATCTTTCTCTGATTCTTGTTGTTTTAATTGCTACTGTTCTTTTAATTTACGCTATCTTCGCTTCAGTTTTCTAACTTTCGGTTTATGGTTAAAACCCGCTCTGCAGGAGAACCGGAGTTCGAGCTCAATCTTGAGATTGAGAGGTTTGCAAGACAGCTTCGAAGGGACTTGAATCTGGATCCGCCGGTTGAGGAGGGGGTGCTCGAACCACTTGTTGTTGAAGAGGGTCCGGAAGTTCAACCAGCAGTTAACATGGCGAACAACGAGAGGCAGATGAGGGACTACACCCGTCCAAGTGTTGAGGGGTTGGTGTCGCCAATAGTGATTCCAGCATTGCCAGCGGGAGTGCAGTGGCAGTTCAAGACCCACTACGTGACCATGGTGATGAACGCGCCTCAGTTCAGCGGGATGGTCACTGAAGACCCGAATGTCCACCTCACCACGTTCTTGAGATTGGTAGGATGTGTGCTCGACACCAGCTTCGTAGGAGGTTGCTCGGCTCACTTTGTTTCCATTCTCCCTGAGGGATAGAGCAGCTGAATGGTTGAACTCACTGGCGGCTGACAGTATTACACCTGGGAAGAGTTGGCTAATGCATTTCTGGCGAAGTATTTCCCTCCCTCACGGATGCTGACCATGAGGGGGAGAAATTACAAACTTCAAGCAGTTCGCTGGTGAGACATTATCTGAAGCTTGGGAGCGTTTTAAGGGGATAGTGAGGAAGGTACCGCATCACGGACTAGGAGAAGAGGTTGTACTACAGTCGTTTTACAAGGATCTGGACCCTTCTAGCCGTTGTTGGTCGATACATGTGCTGGAGGTAGTTTGATGGAGTTGCCTATCACAAGAATTAAAGAGCTGTTAGAGAATATTACTACAGCAACTAACCAGTGGGGAGGTACGAGACTGGAGAAGCTACGCCAAAGAAACCTGCTGGAGTTTATGAAGTGGATTCAAACACTTTCTTGGCTGCCAAGATAGAAGCAATGTCAAAGCAGTTTGAGCGTATGTGTGCAGTTATGAATCTGCAGTCAAGTGCAGCAGCTGCTCCTGAGGTTTATCACCTTGCGAATACTGTGGTAGAGCTTCTAACATGTGCCAGTGTTCTCCACCACAAGAAGAGGCAGCGAATTATGTGGTAATAGACCGGGTAATTATTTTGGGAATCAAGGCAATCCAGGTTACCACGCTCAGCAGCAGAATCGTTACCAAGCTGGTGGTAACAACAATTACAACCAGAGGCCCCAACAGTAGTACAATTCCTCTTATCAGAAGCAGCCTCTGCAGAATCAACAAGCACAAAATTCAGGTGCTGGAGCGTCTTCTAGTATGGATGAGGTTCTGGCCAGGATGAATGATTTCATCACAGTAAAACACGAAGAAGTTTAATGAGCTGGAAGCCTTCAATCAGGAGCAGAGAACCTTCAACAATGATCAGAGGACATTAATAGAAACATCGAGACTCAGCTGTCTCAGATATCTCAGCAGTTAGCTCAGTGTCCTTTGGGTTCCTTGCCTAGTCAGTCGGAGCAGAATCTGAGAGAGCATGCCAAGGCTATCACGTTGAGGAGTGGTACACAGCTTGACCCGGTGGTCCCTGAAGTTGAGGTCCCTCTTCCTAATTTTGAGCAGAATGAAGAAACTGCACCAGCAGGTTCTCAGGAGGAACCACCAGCTGAAGAGGAGGTGGCGATTAGCAAGACTACTAAGACTTCCACACCTCCACGACACGCAGTTGCTGAAGCACCAGTTCTTTTCCAAACCGGTTGAAGAAGAGAGACTTGGATGAGCAGTTTGGTAAGTTTTTGACTATCTTTAAGAAACTGACCATTAACATTCCTTTTTCTGAAGCTTTGAAGCAGATGCCAATATATGCGAAGTTTATGAAGGACATCCTGTCCAACAGACGGTCTTTAGTGGAGAAGGATACTGTGCAGCTTACTGAGAGCGTTTCAGCTGTTCTTTCGAAGAAGCTTCCGCCTAAGCTTGATGATCCAGGTACTCCGGTCATACCTTGCGTGATAGGTGATGTGAATTGTGGTAAGGGTTTATGTGACTTAGGTGCAAGTATTAATTTGATGCCATTATCTATGTATTTGAAGCTTGGTTAGGAGAATGTGAACCTACACGAATCACTTTACAATTAGCTGATAGGTCAATATCTTACCTAGAGGGGTGGTTAGAGATTAATTGTTTCAGTTAGTACTTTTGCTTTCCCTGCTGATTTTGTTATTTTAGACATGGAGGAAGACAAGGTAGTACCACTTATTCTAGGTGACCATTCATGCGTACAGCAAGGACCCTCATTGATGTAGAAGGAGGAAGATTATACTGCGTTTACATGATGAGCAGCTTGTATTGATATGTCCAAGGCTGCTACTCACCTTCTGATGTTCATGCTTGCTTCAGTTTAGATTGTATTGACACTTTGATGCAGGATTATTCTTACAGCCCCCGGAGCTTGATGCATTGGAGAAGTGTTTGGTGGATTCCATAGAGACCACTCATGATGATTCCGAGGTTTCTGCTACAGCGTTTCAGCTTCTGTTGGAGACCGTATAGGAGAAAACACAGAATCGAGGAGGAACCGCTGGACCGAGTTCCAAAGACACTGCCCCTTCGGTGGAATCACCACCTTCTCTTGAACTTAAACCTCTTCCTAGTCACCTTAAATATGCTTCTTAGTTCCTCCTACTGATTTACCTGTTATTATTTCTAATGCTTTAACTGATGAACAGGAGGAAGCTTGTTGCAGATTTTGAGGAGGAACAAAGAGGCGCTA
Source organism: Limonium bicolor (assembly GCA_023374045.1). NCBI lineage: Eukaryota > Viridiplantae > Streptophyta > Magnoliopsida > Caryophyllales > Plumbaginaceae > Limonium > Limonium bicolor. The sequence goes on from CM041779.1 coordinate 339,739,273, forward strand.
GGATGGTCCATTGCTGATATCAAAGGCGTTGCTCCTACATTTTGCACCCACATTTATCTTGAGGCGGATTACAAGCCATTGAGACAGCCCCAGCGAAGACTAAACCACACATGAAAGAGGTAGTCAAGAAAGAAGTTATCAAGCTACTGGATGCAGGTATAATCTATCCAATCTCTGACAGCGAATGGGTAAGTCCTACTCTGGTAGTGCCTAAGAAAGGAGGTTTAACTGTGGTGCCTAATGATAAAGTGAATTAATTCCTCAACGTACTATACTGGGCATAGAGTTTGCATTGATTATAGAAAGTTAAATGTGCGCCACTAGGAAAGACCACTTTCCCCTTCCCTTTATTGACCAGATGCTAGAGAGGCTTGCAGGACAAGAATATTACTGTTTCTTAGATGGTTACTCTGGTATTTTCAAATTCCAATTGCTAAGGAGGACCAAGAGAGAACCACCTTACATGTCCATATGGTACTTATGCTTATTGCCGCATGCCCTTTGGTTTATTAATGCACCTGGCACTTTTCAACGATGCATGACTGCTATCTTTGCTGATTTATTGAAAAGTGCATCGAAGTCGTATGGATGATTTTTCTGTTTTTGGACCGACTTTGATGCATGGTTTGAGAGACTTGGATTTAATCTTAGCTAGATGCAGGGAAAACTAACTTGGTGCTCAATTGGGAGAAGTGCCCACTTCATGGTGCAGGAAAGGCATCGTGCTCGGACACAAGATTTCTAAGAAGGGGATCGAGGTGGACAAGGCCAAGGTTGAAGTCATAGAGCAGCTGCCACACCATATCATCGGTAAAGGACGTCCGAAGTTTTCTCGGTCACGCAGGTTTTATAGGCGTTCGTCAAGGATTTTCTAAGATCTCTAAGCATCTTTGTGATTTATTACTTAAGGATGTTAAATTTGAGTTTACAAAGAGTGCTTAGATGCGTTTAATTTGCTCAAAGCTAAATTGATTTCTGCACCTATTATTGTGTGCTCATGATTGGTCGTTGCCTTTTGAGATTGTGTGATGCTAGTGACTACGGTTGGGAGCAGCTTTGGGTCAGAGGCATGACAAGGTATTGAGGATAGTCTACTACGCGAGTAAGACTATGAATGAGGCGCAGAAGAACTACGCTACAACAGAGAAGGAGCTGCTGGCAATTGTTTTTGCTTGTGACAAGTTTCGTCCATACATCATTGGCAGCAAAGTCATCGTGCATACCGACCATTCCGCTCTCAGGTATCTCTTTGGAAAGATTGATGCGAAACCTCGTTTGATCTGATGGATTTTGCTTTTGCAGGAATTTGACATTGAGATTAGAGATAAACCTGGAGCGCAGAACGGAGTGGCGGATCACTTATCCCGTATGAAGGTTCCAGATGATGGCAGGCCAATCAATGAGTATTTCCCTGATGAGTATGTCTTCATGATCGGTCATTCCACGGACCCTTGGTATGCTGATATTGCAAACTACCTAGCCAAGGGCATCGTTCCACCGAGTTGTCATATCAGCAGAAGAAGAAGTTCTTCTCCACGGTCAAGCATTACCTTTGGGACGACCGTTTCTGTTCAAGGTTGTGCGATGGTATGATTCGTCGTTGTGTATCTGAAATGAAGCTAGAGACATCCTGACACACTGCCATTCTAGAGAAGCAGGGGGTCATTTTGGTCCGGCTAGGACAGCCGCGAAAGTTTTGGAGGCTGGCTTCTTCTGGAAGAACTTGAACAAGGACTGTTATCAATTCGTTTCCACTTGTGATCAATGCCAGCGGCAGTGGAATTTATCTAGACGTCATGAGATGCCATTGAATTCAATCTTGGAGGTTGAGCCGTTTGATCTATGGGGCATCGATTTTATGGGACCGTTCCCATCCTCTCAAGGTAACCTCTACATCTTGGTAGCAGTGGATTATGTCACCAAGTGGGCTGAAGCGATAGCAGCACCTACTAGCAAGAGTGGTGCTCAAGTTTCTTAAGAGGAATATCTTTACCTGTTTCGGTGTCCCACGAGCGATCATCAGTGACGGGGGTACACACTTCTACAACAAGCAGTTTGAGGCTCTTCTGCAGAAATATGGTGTGCGACATAAGGTTTCTCTACCGTATCATCCACAGACGAACGGGCAAGCCGAGATCACCAACAGGGAAATTAAGTGGATCCTCTAGAAATCTGTCACATCCTCGAGGCGAGATTGGTCCCTTAAGTTGGATGACGCCTTGTGGGCATACCGCACTGCCTTTAAAACACCTTTAGGTATGTCCCCGTACAAGTTGGTTTTTGGTAAGGTGTGTCACTTACCTGTGGAGCTGGAGCACAAATCTTTTTGGGCACTCAAGGCATTGAATCTTGATCTGAAAAGGCTGGTGAGAAGCGTAAGTTACAGCTGTGTGATCTGGAGGAGTTTAGAGAGGAAGCTTATGAGAACGCTAAGATTTATAAGGAGAAAACGAAGAGATGGCATGATAAGCTATTGGTCAAGCGTGAGTTTCACGTTGGAGATAAGGTTCTTCTATTCAACTCCCATCTGAAATTGTTTCCCGGGAAGTTGAAGTCTCATTGGTCTGGACCGTTTACAGTGACGAATGTCTCGCCCTATGGAGTCAACAAAAAAAAAAAAGACGACCCCCTTCCCCATCGGTTTAATCAATACAGAAGGGGAAACATTCAAAGTCAATGGGTCACAGCTGAAGCATTATCTCAGTGGTGACATCGCTGAAGTCCATTCGGTGATCACGGTCTTTGATCCTCCATACTGATTATCCAATGCATGGTCTAGCCAAAGACCGAAAAGAAGGGCGGCTGTCTGGGAGACAACCCAGTTTTGTGAGTTTTATCATTTTTGCTTTTGTTTATTTCTAGTAAGTTTTATTGTTTTTCATTGTTTATTTTTGGGCTAATGTGTTTGTTAGACATGTTTTGTTTAGTTTTTCATGGGTTTGAAGGTGAATTCAGGAGTTTGGAGGGACATCCATTGCCAATTTGAGTTTCTGGCCACTTTTAAGGGTGGTCCGGGTTTGGAGCTGGGTTTATCAACCCGGACCTATAGTTGGACGAAGCTACTGGCATGTTTTGGAGGTCGTCCGGGTTTGCGCGCTGGTTTGCAAACCCGGACCGGGAGAGCGCGCTACTTACTGTCGACTTTTGGAGGTGGTCCGGGTTTGCGTATTGGTTTGCAAACCTGGACCGCATAAGCGGAGACCTCACTGGCATGATTTTAGTGTGGTCCGGGTCTGGGTATGGGTTTGCAAACCCGGACCAAGATCACAGCAGAAACAAAACACGGCGCGCGGGACTTAATCCCTAACTCTCTTCCATCTTCCTCGCCGTTTCCGACCCCGACCTCGCCTCGCCACTTCCATCCCCGACCCGCCTCACTACACCGCCACTGCCTTTCCTCGCCATTTCCACTGCTCCACTTCGCCATTCCCGTCGCCCCGACCCACGTCGCTACACCTCCACCACCACTTCACCGCTCCTCCATTTTCGCCTCAGCCAAGACACCGCCACCACCGTCGCGCAGCTCCCGGCCTCGCCTGTTTTCGCCACTCCCGTCGCAGCCCGTATCACACTACCACTCCATCGCCTTCGCAGCCACACCCGACACCACCCTTTCTCCAATTCGCCCCCATCTACGACCCGCATCACCACTACTACATCCCTCGACCACCACCAATCACCACCGCCCAATTGCTATGGCACCGAAGCGCGCACGACGGTCCACCACTGCTGTAGCCTCTTCATCGGTTGCGCCTGCACAGCCGCCACCAGTTCAATTCCAAGAATCAGTGCGCTCCGACTTCATCAGTGAGGCTGCTTTTGATTGGTACAACGTCAAGGACCGGAAAATTATTCCGGAAAGGTCAGTGTCTGAGGAGTTGATTACTGAATTTGATTTGCAGAATGTGTTTGATGCAAAGGGTTGGGGAAATTTATTGCATCTTGGTAGGGGGTGCTATTACCCAAGATTGATTAAACTGTTTTATGCTAATGCTGAGAAGGAGGATAATTTTAATGTGATTTTCTCACGGGTCAAAGGGAAAATCGTCCGTTTAGCATACTCAGACATTAGTGAATATTTTGGAGTAAATGAAAGATTTGCTGATAATGCTTTTGGAGAAGCCTTGCAACATTTGGACAATGATAGGAAGAGGGCAAAGGAGCATTATTTGAGTCTGGTGGTTACTGACCCTAAGGTGCCGAACCGTCAAAGACGGTCTTCGAGGGATAAGCTGGTTGTGACGGGGGACAAACTGCACACCCCGATCGAGCTTTTGATTCTGGCCATCATTATGCATAATGTTCGCCCGAGAGAGTGTGCTGACCTGAATTCCCTAGATTGTTTCTTTATGCGCCATTTGATGGATGATGAATTTTCACGTGGTGCTTGTCCTATTGTGTTCCATTCAGTGGTTTTTGAGCATTTTCTAAGGATTATGGATGTGGACTATACTGCTTCCCTTGCTTTCCCGCACTTTTTACAGTTTCTTTTTGAGAAGGCTAGGGTTGACTTCAGTGATGAGCGGCCTCAGCATCCCGCTTCTCCTCTGGACATGACAGCGATGCATCGCTTTCAATGGGAGAAGATTGGGGATGGTTGGATTAAGCGTCGGCGTGCCCGACCGGGTGAGAGAGCTGCCCAGTCTGCTGGTGCCGATGGGGCCGGGCCTTCATAGATTAGGGGTGCTGATGGGCCTGCTGCGGATCCGACACAGGGATTTGAGGAGCTGATGATGGAGTTTAGGGATTGGCAGGGGGTGTGTACTGCCCGCTTTGATGCTTTTGGCTCGCGCCTCGATGACTTATCCACTCAAGTTCAGAACTATGGGGTCCGTCTGACATCTTTGGAGGCGTGTCGCCATGCTGCTGAGGTTCGCCAGGAGGCGAGGATGGCTGAGTATGATACACGCTTCGCCCGTATGGAGGCATGGCATCTTCCGCATGGGTCGCAGTCACAGCCTCCACCACAGCCCTAGGCTCCTGGAGTTTGGGTTATTTCATTTTCTACCTTTTTCGGCTATTTTGATGCTTTTATTCTCTTAGTTTTTCTGAGAGGTTTTCTTTTGGTTGTTCTTCTTTTTGTTTTAGATTCGGATGTTGTCGTTTATTTTCGGTTTGTTTTATTAACTATATTGTTTACCCGCACACTTACTGTTTCTGCAAGTCAGTATTGGCTTTTGGTTTCATTTTTTTTAGCTACAGGTCTGCTTTTGCTAAGTGTGAGGTATTGAGGGAACCAAAGGAACTCTGTCGAATTTTCTGCAGAATTCAACACCCCGATGCTTTTACCTAAGTGTGAGGACGTTGTCCTCACCATACTCCAGGGGCATGATTTTCTAACTTCTTTTATTCTTCAAACGTTGTTTTCTGCGAATTTGTGTTTTCCTTCCTTCTTAATCATTTTCATGAAGCAATGAGGGCATTGCTAATTTTTAAGTGTGAGGAAGGGAAATTACACATGCTCATGCTCTTGCTCAATTACATTCGAATGTGCTAATTTCGAACATTTTTAAGGCTATCACTCCATTTTCACAATATTTTTGTTGGCCCTCAAAAATTTTTGGTTGCATAACATACTTGAGTCTTATTCAGTGGTTGGATAAGTTGGTTTGGAACACCGCACGAGTAGCACTAGTTTTTGTGAGATCGAAGCTGGAAAACAGTTGTGGGAATTCTGGTTGCACTGCTTGTATGTACAGTTTTGGTTAATGCTTGTCTATTTCTTCATTAAAAAGTTAAGCCATTAGTGTAGCTATTTGATTTTGATTTCACTTGGGGACTTTGGGAATGATTATTGAATGAAAGGAAGGAAGGACAAAGGCAAGGTACTCCTCTAATCGAACTTTTAACCCAGAAACAGGCCTCGTCCATTTGGTAATTAAGTCCTCGGGGTGCCTTGTCACCCATCTACCTAAGGTCATCTGATCTGGGATAGAAGACCCAACACCGCTACATGAATGGAGAGAAAAGTCTGAGGGATATAAAAGAGAAAGTTAATGCTTGTTTAAAAAGTTGAAGGAATTTATTAATTTCAAATGCGAAGTGCAAAGTCTTTCTTGATTATGAGTACGTGGTGATGAAAGGTAATATGGAATAAGATATTACTTCTCACCCCTTGTCGTCCATGGATTGTGGAAAGTTAATTGGAAAGTAGTCCCTGAGTGAAATTTGAGTCAGGTGGTTTTACTATGTGTCTTAAGCCTTTGCAAAATACTTCTCAATTCACTGTTTATGAAAACCTGCAAGTGTGGATCATTGTTTTCTATGACTGCTTTTCATTATTAGATCTCCTTGTGCACAGTTCTAAACCGACGACTCCCTTCTGTAAGATCTCGGTATGTTTCTATTTGCTTGAGGGCAAGCAAAGATTAAGTGTGAGGAAGTTGATAAGTCAGGAATTTGTCTAAGTTTACTAGACTAATTCATGCTTAATTTTCTACATTGTGACGTTAACTTCCCTCCGTAATGCTTTATTTACTCTTTATTGTTATATTTGTCTCCAATGATCGATTTGATATGTTTTCAGATAAAATGCTCAACAAAGTGTTTAAATGAAGATTTTAGAGGTTGGAGCAACAAGGGAAGTCAAACCAGAGTCAAAGGCAGATTTTCATTAACCACTGCCGTGTTTTATTGAGGGTCCGGGTTTGGAGCTGGGTTTATAAACCCGGACCATCTCATCGCAGAACCTTCAGCCTATTTTCAGACACAGTCCGGGTTTGTGTCCTACTTTGCAAACCCGGACCATCCCCAAGCGATAACCTTCTGCCTATTTTCAGACGCGGTCCGGGTTTGCGTACTTGTTTGCAAACCCGGACCAATACAAGCGGAGCGCCAGAAGGTCGGTTTCGGAAATAACGGAAGTTTAATATTCTATCTTTAACTAGCGCCGTGTTTAGAGATTAAAAGATAGAATATGATTGTTATAAAAGGGGAAGTCCTGCCAACGTTAGAGATACGCTGGGATACACACAATTAGCCACGTTATAACACAGAGAGATTAGCATAGTTGGAGATTGATTCTGGTTGGAAGTTTGGAGCAGAGCAGAGAAGAGAGTTCATCACGGAGACTTCTCCAGAAGTCTCAACAGAATTTCTTCTTGTTCTTTATTACTACTTAGTACAGTTTTGCTCATTGTAAACATGTCAATGTCTGAGTAGTTTCCTTAAGATTCCGGTTTATTATGTATCCCTAAATTGACTATTCCTGTTCCTTTGTGATTTAATGCAATTCGGTTGAGTAAAGTTATTTTCCTTGCTTAATTTCTTTAATCGTTATAATTTGGCCAATTATAAAGATTAGTATTTTGTTAGCTTATATGTGACGACTGCGGCTTTCAATTGATTACAGGAAAATAACCGGTTAGTTTAGAGACGGTAATTCCTCTAAATTGCTAATTGACCAATAAACTAGATTGTCCTTAAGGCGGTTAGTAAACAGTGAGTTCATAACGAGAGTTAGAATTCGGTCTTTGCTAACTAGTATTTGCTAAGCGGGAGACCGGAGGTAAATTATCATTGCTCTAGGGTTTTATTCAGAATTATCTTGGAAATCACTTAGGGATAGGAATTACAAATTTAGGGTGCAGTAGTAAACCGGGATCTCCTTTCCAAATCAGTTTCACAACATTTATTTTCTTGTTTTTACTGTTCTTACTTCCTGTTTACAGTTTTTAATTGTCTTCAAATCAAACCCCAATTTCCTGTTTTTATTTGTTATTTAGTTTTACATTTTCGTTTAACAAAGATTTAAACTAGACATCGCCTCCTCTGGTTCGATACTTAGGGAATACTCTCTATTAGAACTTGCTAGAATTGACCGGTACACTTGCCGTTAGGTTTTACCCCAACATTGGGTCGTCACCCGGGGATGACTTATGGATGTTACCTAAAGATGGCTTTTGGGTGTTGTCTGGGATGGCCTATAGGTGTCACCCGGAGCTGGCTTCTGGATATCACCCAAGCATGGCTTTCTTGTAAATCCCTGTTCATATATGGGTTTACCCATACAAATGTTTTGCTCATTATGTATTGTTCTAATATGCTGATTAGAGAATTGTTAAAAACTGATGTTTTTATATTAGTTATAGTTTTGAAGTGAAAAGTGTATAGTAAAGCTACGCAAATTCTAAACAAAAAGACTCAACAAACACTAAGTAATTAATGTTAGATATATGATATAAAATTTGAATCGCTTACACTAAAACAAGTAAATGCCAAAAATAAGTTTATAAATGTAAATAATATGATTCGTGAACATCAAAGTAGGAAAAGAACAATAAAACTCATAAAATATAATTAATTATTTTACAATATCTTAAATAAAATATTTTAATATAGTGTTGTTCAAAAAATTATATAACGTTATAAATTACTCGGAACCCCCTTCAGGAATGGGTATAATATAGTTAACCCCCTTGTGTTTATCATAATTATTGGTAACCACCTTGAGGTTACGGTATATCTAACTATGAGCCCTCGAACTATAACATTGTTATCAAAACGTTAACCACATGCTAACCCATAAGCTTAATCACATTATTAATGCCAGCCTGGACAACAAAACTGCTTAATTAACATCAGTAAACTCTCCATCATCCCAATTCAAATGCATTTTCGAGGCAGGGTTAACGTTTTTTGAACAATAAGAATGTAGATTATGTGGTGTTTTTTGTCCAGCATGTCATTAATAATGTGATCAAGCTGATGCATCAGCACGTGGTAAACGTTTTGATAATGAAGTTAGAGTTTGGGGGCTCACTAGTCAAAGAAACTGTAACCTTAAGGTGGTTACCAATAATTATGATAAACACAAGGGGTTAACTGTATTATGCCCAATCCTAAGGGTATTCTAAGTAATTTACTCTTAAAATTAAGATTTAGTTATGTATCATTTTACTTAATTTCGTATCCAAATGATTTTATACTCAAATATAGTTCCATGTACATAATGTAAAGGGTAGACAATTACTAACTACAAGATATATGATTAAATAGGGCAATATTTGGACCATCAAAGAGGGCAACATATAACATGTCCTAATAGTTATTATAAAATAGGACATCCCAATTGTGCTATGCTAAACCTGGTCAGTAACGGCAATCTTATATTTTGTTATATCAGTTTAAATCAAACTGATCATTAATTTATTTTGTTGTTTTTAGTGAATCAATTACAACAAAACTCAATAAAGCCCTTCTTTCTTAATCAAATACAACATATTAACCAGTTATATTATTTAACTTATGGTTTCACGTTAAGTATTCTTATCCCAACTACTTCATCTAGCTTCTTTCTTCCTTTGCCGTTCAAATGCTCATTCCTCTCTTTCAAAAAAATTGTCAGAGGAACGATTGTGAATCCCTCTCCTTATTCTTCGATCTTGAGAGCATTTGAAGTGAGATATGTGTGATCGCAACTGCTTTGTTACCACCATACGAATTTAGAAGATCTCACCAACCATGCTTGAGTTTTAACTAGTGAATAGACTTGCCTACTAGTCGTTCAATTTCAAAGTTCTTCAAGGTATGTAAAATCACTTTTCTTGAGAATTTGGCTTCCTAATTGTTGCCGTTTGCATCTTCTCCTTGCTATAATTTTGATTTTGTTCAAGTCTCTCCACAACTAAGGTTTTTAATCTTCGCAGCTTGAGTTTGTGGCTTCCTAATTGTTGTCATCTTTTCCTTGTCTAGATTTTTTTTTGAAATAAATGATAAATATATAAATGGTAAAGAGTTACATGATAGTTAGATACATAGAGGGTCTATGTATCTGAGAACAATTAGGTCCATTACAGCTACGAGGAGGGTGGATTTACAAAAACCTCCCAAGCCTATACAAAAACAGCGATACGCTGACTAGTAATTCCCAAGGCCAATTGCCAAAATACCAATACATACATGGATATACAAAAAAGGGGTACCAACATACAAAAAGCTCCTAAGAGCAGAGTACTCTATCAAGCCAATCCAAGTCTGTACTGGCTGAATTCATTTTCTTCCATATGATAGCCTTCATGGCCGCTTTGATGTCAGAAATTATGATAGAGGGGTCTCTGGCTTGGTTGGCCATGGCTCGCTTGCATCTTTCAATCCAGAGATGGTAGACAACGTTGGCGACAACCGCTCTCTTCACAAGATCTGTTGGGTGTCGTCTCCTGTAATATCGATTGATCCAGTCTGAGTAGCTGCGGAGGCTACTCCTGTTCGTGGGGATACCCAGCCAGTCATAAGTGCTCCACCAAACTTTGCTCGAGTACCTGCAATGGAAAAAAAGATGGTTGCTTGTCTCCTGAGCACGCTCACAGAGCCAGCACCTGTTAGCAAGACAAATGCCCCACAATTGGAGCTTATCGCAGGTTTTAAGTCTACCTTTAAGAGATACCCATAAGATAAATTTAGCCTTGGGGACAGCCCAAGTGTTCCAACAGATATTGAACCAGGGGAAGGGCCGGAAAGGGGTAGAGACATCATTATAGAATAAGCTGACCCTAGGGTGGCTAGGATAAGAGTGGAAGAGGGAGTATGCATCATTGGGAGACCCACATTGCTCAATCCACCAATCCCTAGCATGAAGGATAGCTTTCCAGATCCATGGATCATTCCCTTTAGCAACAGTTGTCCATATGGTAAGATTGGGCAGGAAGAGCTTATAGATCCATTGGATCCAAAGGCGCTCCGGGTCGTGGGCGATGGCTGAGATAGTCTTGAGCATGAAGCACATGTTCCAATGGTGGATGTTCTTAAGCCCAAGACCACCATTTTTCTTAGTGTTTGTGGTGGAGCTCCAAGCCACAGGGGGAGCGGAGCTGCTTTCTGCCTCTTCTGACCAAAGGAACGATCGAAAGCACTTGTTGACCCTTTTAATGACAGACTTAGGGATAACGATACAGGAGGCCCAGAAGCCAACAATACCAAAGAGAGTGCATTGGATGAGAGTGAGCCTACCCGCAAATGAGAGGGATTTACTGCCCCAAGAAGTGATGGCTTTACGGATGCTGTCCATTAAGGGGTTGAAATCAGCAGCTCTAGGCTTCCTAGCTGTGATAGGGATGCCCAGATAGTGAAATGGGAAAGACCCCTGATTAAATCCCGTGAGTTAAATAAGCGAGTCAGCAAGCGCGGGGGTAACCCCACCAAGGAATAGGTCTGATTTGGTAGGGTTAAGCATAAGCCCAGAGGCATCAGAGAACAGATTTATTTTGTCCAGCATAAGAGTAATGGAGTGGTGATCACCTCTACAAAATAAAAGGGCATCATCAGCAAAGAAAAGATGGGAGATGCGAAGAGATTTGCATGATGGGTGGTAATGGAAGCCTGGAGAGAACTGTAGTTGGTCAAGCAGGCGAGAGAGCATATCCATAACCAGAGCGAAAAGGTAAGGAGACAGGGGGTCCCCTTGGCGCAATCCTCGCTCTCCTTTGAAGGATGCTGAAGGGGAGCCATTGATGTTTATAGAGAAGGAGGTGATAGTGACATATTGCATTATCCAATTCCTAAATTCCGGGGGGAAGTTTAGGAAGGATAGGGTGTCCTAGAGGAAAGTCCAGTCAACAGTGTCGAAGGCCTTTCTAATGTCCATCTTCATTGTGCATCGAGGGGAGATGTGAGCTCTTTGATAGTTTTTCATTAGGCACGAGCAAAGCTGAATGTTGTCTGAGATGAGCCGGCCTTTGATGAAAGCCCCTTGGTTAGCACTCACTAGGGAGGGGAGGACATTCTTGAGCCTCTCCGTAAGGATTTTGCTAATGATTTTATAAAGGGTGTTGCAGCAGGAGATAGGTCTGTAGTCTCCAGGGGAAGAGGCATTGTCCGACTTAGGGATAAGCGTAATGAGAGTGGCGTTAATTTCTTTGAGAAGCCTACCGCTGTGGAATAAGCTTTTAATTGCATCACAAATGTCATCACCAATAAGGGGCCAGTCTGCTTTAAAGAATTTAGCAGTGTAACCATCCAGGCCCGGGGCTTTATCATCACCAATGAAGAAGAGTGCTGATTTAATAGCACTATTATCCACCGGAAGGATTAGGGAGGCCCTAGATGATTGGTTTAGTAGCCTACAATTGTCCAAGCTCAGATTAGAGAAGGAACGACAGAGGGGGGCTTTAGAACCAAGCGATTGATGGAAGTGGTCAACAAGGCATTTCTCAATGTCAGGAGGAGTATTGAGTACCTCCCCCTGATCATTGGTAATGGACGCTATGGAGTTTTTGTTCCTTCTCGCTTTTATGGCTCCATGATAGAAGGAAGAGTTAGAATCTGCTAGCTTTAGCCAACGGGTTTTTTAGAGCTGGCGGAGGAACAGAAGCTCGTGGGAATCCCTAGCAAGGAGCTTATGCCTCAGAGATGTCTCTTACGAGATTAGGGTTGGGTTCCAAGGATCGAGGTCCAAATTATTTTGAGCGTCAGCGAGATCATTTATGAGGCTTTGACCCTTGTCCCCAATGGAGCCATACTCCTTTTTATGGAGAGAGATTAGACCGGATCGAAGATGACGGAGCCTCTGATCAATAGAGTGCATTCGGCTCCCCCTAAGTGAGATATCCCACGCATCCCGCACAAGGGGAAGGAAAGAAGGGTCCGAGGTCCAGATATTGAGAAACTTGAAGCTTCTCCTTCGGGGGGTGGGAGCGGGGAGGGTGATGATCATTGGGCTATGATCCGAGACCAGGGGAGGGAGGAAGGTAGCAAAGCTCGTGGGGAACCTCAGGATCCACTCCTCGTTAACCAAGACGCGGTCAATTTTCCCAAGGACGCGCCTGTGGTCGAATTGGTTATTCCATCAGGTGAAGAATCGCCCATAAAAGCGAAGGTCTTGTAGCTCTGCTTTGGAGACACAATCAGCAAAATTGTGGTAGTCACTCGGCTGAGGATTACGCATGCTGATCCTATCTTGAGCGTAGAGGATATTGTTAAAATCCCCTATCACAACCCACGTCCCAGTTACGGTTTGGGTGAGATTGATGATGTCCTCCCAAAGGAGGGCCCTGAGGCTAGGGTTGTTCCTACCGTAGACAATCGAGATGGTAAACTCAAAGCTACCTAGGATAGAGGCCTTGCAAGAAAGGATTTGATCTGAGCAATGCGAGGGGGTGAGGGTGATGATGGTAGGGTTATAGAGGATCCAGATGCGCCCACTTTGGTGCGCCCCATAATTGTGGACTATACTCCATGCGGGGAAGAAACGAGATAGAATAGAAAGGTGATTATGGATTGAAACATGGGTTTCGAGGAGGCTAAACGCACAAAGCTTGTTATTAGCCACAAATTTTTGGATCTAAAGGAGCTTGGGTTGGTCGTTGCAACCCCTAACATTCCAAACTGCCATATTCATGGAGAGGGGGTAGAGGAGGGGGCGTGAAGGGCATTGCCCTTCTCCAAGATAGCAAATGAATTAGTAAGCTGGAGGGAAAGGTCCTCAAGGAAAGGCTGTAGGGCCTTATCAGGGGGGCTCCTTCCATTGGAGGGGACCTCCTGCCAAGAATCTTCAGTGATGGGATTTAGCACAAGCTGGAGAGAGGGGGACATCATTAACTTAGGGTTATTAGGGGAGGAAAGCGAACCACCTGAGGAATCAGGGACGAGAGGACCCGGGAGGGGGCCAGGAGTATGGGCAAGGTCCAGCTGAGCGCTACAGCTCGGGGAAGGGACCAGAGAAGGATGCGACATTAACTTCAAAGATTTGGGGCTAGGAGACTTAACAACGGTGGTCTGAGGAGCTTCAATATTGGGTGGGGCAAGCTGAGCTGGAGAAGTCTGGAGGTTGGGCTTCTGGGCTAGAGCGGCGGACTGGGGGATCTCTCTCGGGGCAGGACCCGGAGGAGGAGGAGAAGAGCGGTGGGCGAGCTGTTTAGGCACCTGAGAGCGCCCGGATCGGGTAGGGCAGCAAGCAGATGAATGCCCAAGAAGGCTGCAGGAAGACCAAGTGATTGGATCCCATTCATAAACAACATGCTGAACCATGGAGCCACTAGGGGCACGAATCTCGATTTCTCTAACCAGCTCAAGGTTGAAGTCCACTTCTACAAGGACTCTAGCATAGGAAATCCTAGTTTTTGAGGCTGTCGAATGATCAGTATGAAGAGGTGAGCCAATCTTAGAGCAGATCTTTCTAAGGCTAGATTGGGACCACAGGCTAGTATGAAGGCCTGGGAGCTGAATCCAAACGGGGATGCGATTAAGATCTTTTGGATTAAAGGAAAAATCTGAGGACCATTTTTTAAGAACCAGAGGGGACGAGTACAGGAGCCAAGGGCCCTTGTCTAGGGCTTGTTGGAGGTCCTCCTCTTTGTCAAACCAGAATAGGAACCATCCCTCATCATAAAGAAGAATTTGAGGGGTAGCTACGAAGTTCCAGGCTCTTTTCACAAATTCTCTAACCACATTGAAGCCAAATTGTTTCCCCCAGATATGGCCCACTAACGCATTCTTCCAATAGTCAATTTCAGGCAATAAGTCTTCCTCCATAATAGAGACAAACGGGCTATCATGGTCTATATTGTCAATACTATCTGATTGTAGAGACATGCCAAAGTTTGTCTTTTGTTTTGCAAGAAGCATATCAAGAAAGGAAGGGTTAGATTTAGTACCTGTCGAGCTAGGGTTTGTCCTTTTGCCCGGGACGCTAGGTCTGGAGGTTCTTTTAGCAATTGGAACTAGATCACCGACTTTGCCTTCTACGGGCTGCACACTGGGGCCTGGGGCCCTGGAGAGAGGAGGGAAGGCCTTGTCCACAGCAACAGGCGAGCCAGGGCCTGGCCTATTGAGATAGTCTTGCAGAGCCAAGTCAAGAGGGGGACCCGAAAGCTCCACGAACAAATCTATGGCTGGGGCTCGGGCCCCAGAGGGACACTCATCCGGGATAATCTGCACACTCCCATTATTATGAAATTTTATTTGGGGGTCATTGGTTAGGGGACTCGACTCCACATTCAAATGGATTGCACATGGATTGTTCAGACCATCGGGGCTGTTGACAGCAGCCACTCCACAACTGCAAACAACATCACCAC
Source organism: Limonium bicolor (assembly GCA_023374045.1). Classification (NCBI taxonomy): domain Eukaryota; kingdom Viridiplantae; phylum Streptophyta; class Magnoliopsida; order Caryophyllales; family Plumbaginaceae; genus Limonium; species Limonium bicolor. The sequence continues at coordinate 339,754,284 of CM041779.1, forward strand.
TACGAACGGAAAGAGGCCTTGTACCACCAATCACGCTTGAGTCCCGAGAATCTTTGACTGGAACAACTGCGTCGCAGGTCTGGCCAGGGTAGCGGCTACGAAAGGAAGCAAAGTTAAACTTTGACTCCTTGTTCCAATTTCATTCGATGACAAAACAATACGGTCCGACAAAGAATTGACCTTGTCAACCGGGGTCGACGGCACCACGACAACAGAGCCTTCCATGGCTCCACTCTCGCCTGAATCTCCACAGACGGAAGGGAGGCTGGGGACGTTGAGATCTGCTCCACTACACCACCACGATTGAGCGCTGCTCCAGAAACACCTGAAGCGGCGGGATGCGCAGAGGAACAAGCGGGCTTCGACAAACCACACCAGCAGCATCACCACAAGCGGGATTTGTAGCAGAGAAAAGGGGGCCGGTGGGAGCGCTGGCGGAAGGAGGAGCACCAGGGGGGACGACTGCACTGGCGGACGGAGGGGCACCTGGGGTAGCACGGGTGGTAGAGCGGCGCCTAACCATGTCGGAGGGACGGAGCGCAGCCGGGAACTGCCAACGGGGAGAGACGGGGAGGAGGGCTCACTGGAGGGGCCTGAGCCACCAGGCTAGGAGCCCGGCGGTGGCGACGGGGCCTCCGTGAAGAGCTAACAGCAGCGCAACAAGCGGCGGATCGATGGGAAGAAACCTACGAGAGCTAGAGGAAGGGGACGAGAGGGCACAACAGGAGGAAAATATCGGGCGCGTGAAGGCACGTTGTATAATTGTCAGATTAGAGACTTTTTTGCTTCATTCCAATGAGGGATTTATTTTCCTTCCTTGTCTAGATTTGCTTGTAAGTTAATTAAAGGTTTAACTAAGGATTCAAAACAGTAATCGCCTTCTCAAACTCCTTAAAGAAACACTCTTTTTCTTCCTTTATATTGGCTCTACTTCTTCTCATGTATCTTATTTCTATCTTCAGTGAGATGTAAGGTCCTTGCACCTATACCATTATATAATTAATTAGTTTTATTAGTTATAACTTATATTCAATAGCTAACAATATAAGTTTACTAGTCCTTACCAAGTTAATCCCATATCTAGCTAAAAAAACAAGGATATCATCACAGGATATGACTCTAGGGCATTCTCTTTCCAATGCTTCCTTTATTGTCTTAGTGTACCTGAATTTCCCATCTTGAAGCTTTTGTCCATTTGCATTTGTATGTGTGCTTTGATCCATTAGAGGCCTTCATTGATTAAAGAAGTCTCACCTATGTTGTTGCACCTATGCATATGGTTTAGTAGATTTGCTAGCATATTGTGTTGCTTTTGTTTCTCTTTATGAGGTGTATACTTGTGCAATTAATGTTGTATCTTTTGACTTTTGTTAGCTTCTTTAATTTGTATTATGTTTGAATGACTTGTGTGCATTGTGCTCCATCCATCTAGATTAAGCTGAGAAAAATGAAGAAACACACGACTGCACTAGATTATATCTTATAATCTACTTATCATTATCTGGTGATATTCTTTCCAGGATCATCCTTGATCCCTCGTTTGAATTTACATGTTTGGTTGAATTAAGCTATTATTTTCTTAATAATTCTTCCCTTATTATGACTGTGTATAAACTACGAAATGAGATAGAGAGGCCAGAAATGGTCCACGCTAGAAACTTCATTAATGCTGCTGCACATGAGGACAATTTCACATATGTTGGTTCAAAAGATTATTGTGATCACATGATAAGTGATGAATGGTGAGGCATCTATTAGTTAGCTTCTAGAAAAATATTTTACTATATATGGAAAATCTAAGTTGCATCTTATCCATATTTTGTAACCAGGTACTCCTTCACTGTATTGTTGTACTCTTCATGCTTAGCAGTGAAGTTATGGAAATTACTAAATATAGACTTGGAGATGCAGATGATGTTAAAATCTTACAAACCTTTGGTTTGGAGTTTAGTGATACCACTTCTCTAATGGTTAATGATCTTTCTTTTTGTTCATCATCTGTCTTTGACATCAGTGGTTATCCAATTTTCAATGCATCTATAACTCTGGTAAAGAGAACATTCACAATATAGGTTGTTTGAATTTTCTTTTATTTTTTCACATATGAAGTTTAGTTGAGGGAAGAAAATATTTGCAGATCGCATTACTATAAACCAAAGTGAAAGATGGGAAAACTTTTCAAAGGAGATGGTAGCTAACTCACTAAGAAGTATATAAATTTTTAGTCAACTATACAGAGACACATGATGGACTTCATCTTGGGGATCATGGTGGTTATACTTTTCTCACGTGAGGATTGGCATGGTATGTAAAATTCACCTGCTTCTTTTGGTTCTACATGAAAGTACAATTCTTTGGGGTACACCTTTTCCCTTGAATGTATAATTCTTTGTGGTATACCTTTTCCTTTGGCATTACATTTCTCATTGCTACATGTAGAATAATAACCTTGCTTACTCTGGTGGATTTTCCTGCCAATGGTTAGGTCTATATCATTACGTAAATATATGCTTTCAGTAGTGCTTATTATTTGTATCCACATTGATAATCCGGGAGGTTTCTAATTTCATTAGTTACAAGCAACTTGTTGAAACATTCCAACTTTCATTAGTTGGTATTCAAAGGCTGATGATTTCAAAAATGGATGAAAAACAAACTTGCTTATAGTAGGTGACATTCCAATTTTGTACATAAGACCTTTCTTTCAAATACTCTCCCCTTGAAACTAACTTCGTTTCCATTTTGATGATCATTGTGCTAACATTAAAGTGAACAATTCTCTTCATATTGGTTACTTCTCATGTTATCATTCATGTTTTATAATCCTAATTTGATTGTTCATGCTTTTAGTGCTGAAAAGAATGCACGTACAAAGCACTAAAGAGCACTAATGTGCTGCAAAGTCTATTCTTTCTTCTTTTTTATTTACTTATGTAAACCTTCAAGATCTTACCGAAGAGCAAAAATATAATGAAAAGTATAGTGGTGGGTTATCAATTTTTGTTTCAGTTAGTGGGCTATATTCTTTGTATAATAATGAAATTGTTGACTCTTGTAATACTTCTGAACTGATTGAGAGGGTGTGTTATTTTCTGTTTTTTATAATGTTGTAAATGATGGATAATGTATTAGTGTTATGTTAATGAAATATCTTTCTTCCTATCAAAATAATAGTGTATGTTTAATATTAATTTTAGGAAAAATTACATCCCCCACCCATGACGTTTTGTCAAATTACACACCCCACCCATGAGGTTTCAAAAATTACTTTGCCCATCCATGTGGTTACCGATATCTTACATCCAGTAACTTTTCAAATATTTGATCAATTTAAAAGATGGTTAAATGTTATCCAAAATTGATGAAACTTTACATGGACGATGCTAAGGTGTTATATTTTGGTCTAGCGTGAAATTCAAAGTTTTTTAAGCTCATATGTGATTCGTGGGACCCACAGAAACATGTGACATGTGAACGTATTTTTATTGGGTCTCACGGGTCATATATGACCTTAAAAAACTTTGGATTTGGCATTGGACAAAAATATAACACCTTAGTATCATCCATGTAAAGTTTTATCAAGTTTGGACAACATTAAAGCCTCGTTTAAGTTGATCAAATATTAAAAAAGTTGTCAAATGTAAAATAGAGGAAACCAAATGGGTGGACTAAGTAATTTTTGAAACCTCGTGGGTGGGGTGTGTCATTTCATCAAACGTCATGGGTGGGGATGCAATTTTCCCTTAATTTTAATTAACTTGATGTTAAAATAGATATAATATATATTGAAAAATACATCTGAATATATAAATTATAGTTTTTCTGTAACACCCCTACCGCTAATCCCGTTATTATCACATAATCACCTCAATAATCAGTGCAATTGCAGCGGATAATCTAATACCACCGGCGGGTGAAACAATGCCGTTAGCCACCCACGTGGCTAACAAGGCCTAACTCAATACAGCATCGGTCTGATGGACCAGAATACCCGAGTACTCTACACATTACAATTCAAACTTCTTTCATTTCTAAACCGAGTCTTATACATTACAAGCTATACCGAGTTTCCATTACAATCCAAAATGTCGATACAACTTCGGTCTTACATGCTTACAACAATTAAAATGTAAGTAAATCTACTACTACCCATGTCGTAGCATTCCCGTCCTACTCTCGAACGGTAGTCATCTTCGGTGTACCTGAAAAATAATGAGTGGCCCAGAGGGGCTCAGCACCTTTGCTGGTATGTAAGTCGTGCAACCCGCTACTACCGGGCCACACTCAACTAATTCTCATCTTAACATGTGATTGATTTTATTTTAATCAGAACATGAAGTGCAATAAACAAACATCATGCTCGCATTCATACTAGTATTCACATATAGGAATACAATCACAACTAACACATTAAATTAGTTAGTTAACTTATTCATCTTGCTCTTTAGGCCTTGAGGGTTTCTACCTCACTAATGCCTTTTTCTCATTGTTCAATACCTTATCCATTCTCTTCGGATGCTATTACTTGTTCTCTTAGTTTAACAGACACTACAGGTCTCAAACTTACTTTCTCAATTATTCTTCTCTTAAATAATACTTAAGCTAATACACATGGCCTCCGGGTAGAGTCATACACAAGACTCACCACCGGGCTTTCAAGCCTAGTCTTACTTCCCCGGCTTCAACCCTACTCTAGGTCTAGCATGGTGGGAAGGCTCAACTAGCATCCGGAACTCTCTCTTAGTTCCTACCTCTTTCACATAGGTCTGAATCTCTATTGGACTTCTCACATTCCCGAATACTCCTCTCTCGGAGTTGTAATATAATTATGTATATTAGTCTAGAAGCATCACTCTCGATGTCTTCTAATGACTTAGGGAATTATCTTGTATTCATGTATTCACATAATTAAGGGTTGCCCCCAATGTTTTTGAATATTTATACATAGGATTATTTTCTCTAACCGGGTCGGATCCTCATATAGGAGGACGACTATCTCTTATAAGGGATTTGGTGGTCCCGTATATTTCTTTTTACCTTTCTCATGAGTTCATAACATTGAACTTTCGTTGTTCTCCTAGTGGAGGTTCTTTATGTCTTTCCACTATTAATCATTTCGTGGACTGTTTCGTTTCGGTTCTCTAACCGTTAAAGAGGGAGTTTATTAGTCCCGTAACTTTTCACGCTCAGGTGAGTTCATTTAGTTTGAACTTTCGTTGTTCCCTAGTTGGTAGTGCTTGTGTGTTTTCCACGTTTAAGTTATTTTGTGGGATGACTCTTTTCTATGAGTCGCTAACCTTACGGTAGTTATTTATGTTTCGGTCTACAACACTATGTTAGACCACACAATCACACAACGAAGGTTAGCACATGCATCAAGCATCAAGATATACATAACAATGCAATAACCATTTTACATGCATTTATCTTGTTAAGCCGGCACACAAGCATACAACACACAGGCCGAGCGAACTCAATAGGACACAAGTTGCAAGAAATCCATACCTTTCACCAAGGAATTACTTTAGCGCGTCGTCTCACGCTCCTTAGTTAATTCTTGTACATCATGATCATACGGTATGTAAACTACTATTACTCCGTACTTACCCCGTTATCCCGTTATCCTTATCTTTACTCTTGTGAACTTAGGTTCTTACTTCCACAATCAATCTAGCACTTGTTTATACTTCTAAGGACCTTTACATGTCACCAAACAACGCCTAAACATCATCTAAAACCATTACCATTCAATCCCCCACCTTTTAAGGCCTTTAAAACACTCACAGTGAATTTCTAGGGGTGATCCGGGACTTGGTCCGGACCCAAAGTCCCGGACCAATGCATTTTCTCACTTTCGGCTAATTTTCTTACCTGGTTCGGGACTTGGTCCTGGTCTTAGGTCCCGGACCAGTTGCTGGAATGACTCTCGAGGCATTTTTAAGGGTGGTCCGGGACTTGGTCCGGCCCCTAAGTTCCGAGCCCTGCTAAAAAGCTGCTAAAATTACATTTTTCAACCCCAAATCCAACCTTAATCCTCACCCAATCTTCTCCTAATCTTTCCACATGTTTCTAAACATGTTTTATGATAAGTGTGAAACGTATAGGCTTTTTAGGGTTTAATTACCTTATAATCTGCAACAATTTAGGCAATGTTTCCCACTTATTATGTGTTTTTCCTAAGATTGATGTTTTGATATGAATTGACGCATTTTATGTGTTAAATATAGGAAAAACCCATGGAAAAGAAGATCTTACGTCATAAGGATTACAACGCAACAAACGGGGAACAAATCAGGAAAAAGAGGTAAAACTTGGCCACGTCCGGCCAAACTTACCCGGACGCAAAGTCGGACATCCATAAAAGGACACGTCCGGATCCGGACGCAAGCCGGACAAGACCCAACATGCAGATCCAAAACCTCTGTGTCATGTCTGGGTCCGGACACAGTTCCGGACGTAACCCGAGATTCAGATTCAAAACCTCTGTCTCATGTCTGGATCCGGACACAGAGCCGGACGTCACACAGAAACGAAAAATAAAAATTCATCGCGCTGATAATTATACTTTTGGCGCAATTATCAGCCGAAGCGGCGGTTTAGCCCATGCTCCGAGTAAATTAAGTCGATGCCCATGCTCAATCACTCTTACCCAACTCACCACTAACCAATGTTTTAACTTCTGAAGCCTATTTAAACTCCTTCAGCTTCTATTTCATTCGCACCAGACGCTCTCATCTAACTCATACACTCTCCCTCTCTACTTTCGCTTCCGTTCACGATAAATCCCATCTCCAGTCATAAAAACTTCCTCCATAACCTTCCTCCCTCAGTTACAGACACAACCCGCATTCACGCACCTCATTTAGCCACGTCCGGATCTGCGTCCGGATCCGAACTGACCCTCAACACCGCGTCCGGATTTGTGTCCAACCCAAGACAGCCGGACATCTCACAAATTTTTCCAGAATTTCCATTTTCACTCCATCTCATCAAGTTCACTTCATTGTCGCCAATTCCAACCTCCAAACCAGCATAGCGCAAGGACGAAGGGCGGAGCAAGTAAGAGGATCTTCGTAACAGATGATTTCTTCTAACTCTCTCTTATTTATGCTTTCAATTGCTATGTCTAGCTAAGAGGATTTACTCTGGGGGAAGGGATGTTGTAATTAGTTAAACTCTGCATTATTTTACTGCTTAATTGAGACCATTTGGATTGCTCAGGTTAATGTTTTTAAGTGCTTTTAATAAACATCATGAATTTATTATAAGCCTTCGAATCGTGTTATGATCAGATAAGGTAATTAGCATTGACGGTCCTATTAACCTGTTGCCTGTGGTAATTGCAATCGGATAGATTACATTAGCAGTTAGGTGCTTTAGTTCGGTCCAAACCAGACAAGTAATTCTATGCGATAAAACCTTCTAGATATACCCGTTAATTCTAGATTAGAACTATGTGCCCTGTCTAGATGAGCTATCTGGAATTAGGACTTAATACAGAATAGATATTTGAGAATTACAAGCCGATCCAAGTCTCCGTTAAAGTAGTAGGATATACAGAACCTAGCTAGTGAAACAACTCCCTGAACCTAGAGTACCGTTCATACTTCCTACCTATCGCTTTAATTTATCTGCTATTTATTTTCTTGTCTATTATTGATTCCAAAACCAAAACAACCCCTTATTCGTTACCTATCGCCTAAGGCTAGACTTATTTTCTTCAAGTCCCGCGGATTGATACCTGGTTGCTTCTTAATTACTATACTACTGTGACCGGGATTTTTGCAACCTGACGGTCTGTTGATTTGTTATTTTCTAGGATTATTTCTTGGCTTTTAATATATCAATTTAACCATTTGCAAAATGGCGCCGTTGCCGGGGACTTGACTTTGTCAAGTCCCTAGCCTTGGTTAATTTGTTACTCTATTACAATACCTTGTTTACTATTTTTATTTGTTTCATAATTTATTTTGTCTATTATTTATATTTAAGGTTTAATTTATTTTTGTGCCATTTTATCTAATTGTTTTTCATTACTGTCATTTAATTTCAATTTATAATTTTTCTGTCATTTAATTTTCCAGTACTATAAGTTCGTTTGTCTTAGTCATTTCAATTTTATTTTTGTATTCCCTTGTTTACTTTAGTTCTAAATTCAACACATTTTTTCCTTTCTCTTTTGCTGTTACAAGTACCTAGTGGATGCGCAGAACGCGTTCATCTGGTCCACCCGATATAGACTTTGACCCAGAAATCGAGAGAGTTTTCCTCCATGCTCTGAGAGCAAGAAGGCAGCTCTATTTCAACATGGCAGCAAACCATGACCAGCTGGGAGGAGGTCCAGTCGCCCAATACACGATGGGGAGAATAAATAGACCGCCAGCCACACCCAGAAGAGGTCCAGTGGTTCTACCAGACCTAACTGCAGAACTAGTGGCAGATTGGCAAAAGGTAAAACCCTCCCATCAATCCAATGTTGTTCGTAATCACCCTGCAGGAACCTTTTTCAGGTGCCGACCCAGCAGATGCACTAGACCACGTACATCGATTCCTAGTGCACTTGGACTCGCTTGGCTTATCACAAGGCTTGGAGGAATATGCCAGACGGAGTCTGTTCCAGCACAGCCTATCCGGAGAAGCTTCAAAATGGTTCCATAGACTACCACCAGGCATCATTACCACCTCGGAGCAGATGACGGATAAATTCTATGAGAAATACATCCCCATCTCCAGGACACGACAGATGATCGCCGATCTGACGGCATTCAGGCAGCTGGGTAGTGAGACAATATGCGAGGCGTGGGACCGATTCAAAGAACTACTCCGCCAGTGCCCTCATCACGGTCAGAATATCACCTCGCTGGCTCAAGGATTCTTCCAAGGGCTAAAAGATGAAAACAGAGGCGAAGTGAGAGCTGCCTTAGGAGGGAACCTACTAGCAAAAAGTGGGGAAGATTTCATGGCAGCAATGGAGTCCTACTGTGAGGAGCTTCGCCAATGGAGCAACAATGGGGGAAGAGTTTCTCAATAGGTCACAGTTCTACCCGAGCTCCGGACCCGATGATGGAACAGATAGCCGCCGAGCAAGCGCAGCTGAAAACCACGATGGGAAGTATGGCGAAAATGCTCGAACAGCTCACCATGGGGACAACCCCTAGGCAATCTGCCAAGAAGGTCTCCACAAGTGCCAACGAAGTCTGCTGCTCTCAATGTGGGGACGCACATGAATATGAGGATTGCCCAATGGTAGCCGAGATGAAGCATTCAGAGGAGGCCAACGTCATCGGACAATTCAACAATAGACAACCCTGGGTGCAGAATCAGCACCAAAACCTCAGGTATGGAAATCCGAACAACGTGCTAAACTCACATCAGATGCAGCCTCAGGGCGAACCAGGGAGGACCACCCGGCTTTGCTAGGCCTCAGTATAATCAGTTCAGGCCACAGCAGTCTCAAGCTCAGCAACCATCATTGAGCTCAAACAATGCCAATCTGAAGGAGATGATGGATAAGTTGATGGCTTCTCGAAAGCAGCAAACTGTAATCAATCAGAATCTGGCAGCTGGACAGCAAAAATTAGAGAATGCCATGGTAGATATGCAGGGAACGATGAGTCAGTTGACTCAGTTCCTCTTACAGCAAAGACCTTTGGATCACTGCCTTCCCAACCAGACCCCAATCCCAAGGAACAATTGAAAGCAGTGTCGGTCTCAGAAGCAGTAGTGATTAAGAACTGCGAGGATTCTGGAGAAGTAGCAGCAGTTACCCTAAGGAGTGGAAGGAGCTTAATCAAAGACAAAGTGGCAGGGAGCCACACTGATGAGGAGACCGAGCCCCCTTCTCATACCGTCGGTGCACCATCAGGGCATCCTGCCCCTCCTGAGGTAGTTCATGAGGAGACCCAGGCTCCTATTCCTTCTTCCTCTCATTCAACTGCTATTAAAAATACGAAAGGAAAAACATCTGCAAAAGAACTTCCTTTTCCAAACCGTCTCAAGGAGCCAGAGCTCGATGAGCAATTTGGAATTTTTTTAGATGTCTTTCGTAAGCTGACTATCAATATTCCTCTTATTGATGCGATCAAACAAATGCCAAACTATGCTAAATTTGTGAAGGATTTGATTTCAAATAAGCGGAAGTATAAGGAGAAGGACACCATTCAGCTGACTGAGACCTGTTCAGCAGCGATCCTACAGAAGCTGCCTCCAAAGCGTGGTGATCCAGGTCAGCCCATTATTCCTTGCTCAATTGGAGATATGGATTGTGGATACGGTCTCTGCGATCTAGGAGCGAGCATCAACCTGATGCCATACACTATGTTCAAGAAGCTTCATGCGGGTGAGCTCGTTCCTATTCATTTCAAACTCCAATTAGCTGATAGATCGTCAATCACACCCAGAGGTATGGTAGAGAATGTGGTTGTTGGTGTGGGTAAGTTTTTCTTCCCAGCTGATTTTGTGATCCTCGACGTGGAAGAGGATGTTGAGGTACCTCTAATTCTTGGTAGACCTTTCCTTAGAACTGCGAAGACTATTATAGATGTTGATAAAGGAAAGATTACCTTGAAATTTCATGACGAAGAATTAAGTTTTGATATTAATAAGATGATGAGGAAAAATACTTCTTCTCTTGCTGTTTTCTCTATTGATTTAATTGAGGATTTTTATGATCTTGAGGATGACTACATCCATAGAGTACTGATACTTCTAACTCTTTGTTTGAGTGTTCTGACTTGTTAGAGCAGGTATTAAGCCTATCCATTCAGGATGACAAGGAAAGCTTTGAGATGGCCTCAGTCGTCCAGCAGCTCAATCAAGGGAGGTCATATTTTCGCTCCTCCACTCCTCCAGTAGAAAAGCTGGATCTACCTATCCAAAGACCTATCCCTTCAATAGAGAAGCCTCCTACCCTTGAACTCAAATCTCTCCCTTCCCACCTTAAATATATTTTCCTGGCAGAGGGTAGCACCCTGCCTGTTATTATCTCTGCATCTTTGTCTGTTTCGCAGGAAACTAGACTTCTGGAGGTGCTCAAGAGGCATAAAGGTGTCATGGGGTGGTCAGTTGCTGATATCAAAGGGATCAATCCGGGTTTCCGCACTCACCGGATCTATATGGAGGATAATTATAAGGCAGTGAGGCAGCCCCAGAGAAGATTAAATCTCAATCTGAAGGAGGTGGTCAAAGCTGAAGTGCTGAAGCTTCTTGATGCAGGCATTATCTACCCGATATCTGACAGCCAGTGGGTGTCTCCAGTCCAGGTTGTCCCAAAGAAAGGAGGGATCGTGGTAGTTCCCAATGAGAAGGGGGAGATGGTTCCCCAGAGGCAGACGACCGGATGGAGAATGTGTATTGACTACCGTCGCCTCAACAATGCCACAAGGAAGGACTATTTCCCGCTCCCATTCATCGATCAAATGCTGGAGCGGTTGGCTGGTCAGGAGTTCTACTGCTTCCTCGATGGCTATAGTGGCTACTTCCAGATCCCTATTGCTCTAGAGGATTAAGAGAAGACGACCTTTACCTGTCCATATGGGACGTTCGCATATAGGAGGATGCATTTTGGCCTCTGTAATGCTCCTGTGATGTTCTAGAGGTGTATGATGGCCATCTTCAATGACTTCATTGAGAAGAGCATTGAAGTTTTTATGGACGACTTTTCAGTCTATGGGCAGAGTTTCGAGGTGTGCCTGGAGCAGTTGGATAAGATATTGGGGAGATGTGAGGAGACAAACCTTGTGCTGAACTGGGAGAAGTGCCATTTTATGGTACGGGAAGGTATTGTACTGGGGCACAAGGTTTCTAAGGAGGGCATCCAGGTAGATAAAGCCAAGGTGGAGGTGATAGAGAAGCTCCCCCCACCGACTACAGTGAAGGATGTCAGATCGTTTCTTGGTCATGCAAGATTCTACAGGAGATTCATTCAGGACTTCTCAAAGATTGCTAAGCCCCTGTCAGACCTGCTTCAGAAAGATGTCAAGTTCCAGTTCACTGAGGAGTGTTTGACAGCCTTTCAGACCATCAAAGATAAGCTCTGCTCAGCCCCAATTGTGGTCCCACCAGATTGGTCAGAACCGTTTGAGGTCATGACAGATGCGAGCGATTATGCTGTTGGCGCCACATTATGTCAGAGGAAGGATAAGATGTAGAGAGTAATCACCTATGCTAGCAAGACCTTGATAGACGCGCAGAAAAATTATACTACTACAGAGAAGGAGTTGCTAGCTGTGGTGTTCGCTCTGGATAAGTTTCGACCATATCTGCTAGGAAGCAAGGTGATTGTCCACACTGATCATACGGCCCTCAAGTATCTTTTCCAGAAAAATGAATCGAAGCCTAGACTTTTGAGGTGGATTTTGCTTCTCCAAGAATTTAATTTGGAGGTTGTGGATAAAAAGGGGAAGCAGAACGGAGTTGCTGATCACCTGTCTAGGCTTGACATTCCTGATGATGGAATCCCAATCAACGAGTTCTTTCCTGATGAGACGGTGTTCATGATTGGAAAGGTGAAATAACCATGGTATGCGGATTGGGCGAACTTTCTTGCTTCTGGGATGATTCCTCACGATTACATCTACAACCAGAAGAAGAAATTCTTATCAGAAGCCCGCCACTATATCTGGGAGGATCCCTATCTGTTTAGGATTTGTGCTGATGGTTTGATAAGGTGATGCCTTCCAGATGAGGAGATCCAGAGCGTAATAGAATTCTGTCATGCTAGAGAGGCGGGTGGCCATCATGGTTCTACAAGAACAGTTGCGAAGATATTAGAGTGTGGATTCTTTTGGCCCACTCTACATAAGGATGTCTACCACTTCTGTTCCCATTATGACCTCTGTCAGAGGATGGGAAACATCTCTAGAAGGCATGAGATGCCTCAGCAAGGTATTCTTGAGGTGGAGCTTTTTGATGTTTGGGGCATAGATTTCATGGGCCCCTTCCCTTCATCCCATGGAAACCAATATATCCTAGTAGCTGTGGACTATGTCTCGAAGTGGGTTGAAGCTATTCCCTGCCACACTGCTGATGCTAAGACAGTGGTAAAATTTCTGAAAAAGCACATATTCACCAGATTCGGGGTACCCAGGGCAATCATCAGTGATGGTGGCTCTCACTTCTGCAACCGAGCCTTCGACTCCTTGATGACTAAATATGGGGTGACCCACAAGGTGGCATTACCTTACCACCCCCAAACTAATGGTCAGGCAGAAGTGACCAATTGTGAGCTTAAATGGATCTTGCAGAAGACTGTTAATGCATCAAGGAAGGATTGGTCAGTCAAGCTGGATGACGCTCTATGGGCATATCAGACTGCTTTTAAGACTCCTATAGGGATGTCTTCGTTCAAGCTTGTGTAAGGGAAAGCCTGCCATCTTCCAGTGGAATTAGAGCATAAAGCTTATTGGGCATTGAAGGCCCTGAATTTTGATCTACACAATGTTGGAGAGAAAAGGAAATTTCAGCTGTCTGAACTCGAAGAACTAAGAGAACGAGCTTATGACAGCTCCAGAATTTATAAGGAGCGCAAAAAGAGAATCCATGATCAAATGATATAGAAGAGAGAATTTAAAGTAGGGGATCTGGTGTTGCTGTACAATTCCAGGCTGCGCCTTTTTCCTGGGAAGTTGAAATCCCATTGGGCAGGTCCATTTAAGGTTGTAGGGATCACTTCCTATGGCGCCTATGAGCTAGAAAACAAGTCAGGAGAGGTATTCAAAGTGAATGGTGCTCGACTGAAGAAGTACCTAGGCACTACCTTTTCTCAGCCTCCTGCACCAGGTGTATCCTTGATTGAAAGTTCTTATTCCATTACTTCTATTTCTGCTATCTGTACTGCAACACCTCCTCCAAAATCATCAAAGAAGCCACGCTTGCAATGGTATTTCAGACTGAAGAAAGCTATTACTAGCTGCTGTGGCAGCTCTCCTTGATACTATCTGCGAAGTCTAGCCAGAGACTCTAACTCCGGGCAGCTTGGTGGGAGGCAACCCACCGGTTTGTATCTCTTTTCGCTTTCTTGGTTTAGTTATTTATTTTACTTTGTTCTTATTTTGTGATGTGTTAAAGATGTTGTGCATATGCAAGAGTATTGGCTCTTATTTTCTACTAATAATTCTGCCTGGTTCCACTTGAGTTCTCCTGGTTTTGCAGATTTAATCTTTCATTTACCTCACTTTGATGCTAAACTGAACTCAAGTGTGGGGGAATACCACGGCATTGTTCATCACAGATAAGGGAGTCCTCTAACACTCTTGCTATTTCATTTTTTGCATTTCTTGTGTTTGTTTTATTTTTGCTTGATTTAGTAATAGTTCCTTTTTATTTTTAAACCAATGAGGTGTTTTAGAGTAGTGGTTGTTAATTTAATAAAATATATATTAAAAAAAAGGAGTTTTCAACGTGTCCGGCTAAGTTTAGCCGGACGCAAATCCGGACTCACATAACTAGTCACGTCCGGATCCGGACGGAAAACCGGACGTGACTAAAATCGCGCCGTGCTTTCTTTCTCTTCTTTATTTTATTCTTTCCACTTTCTTCTTTCTTTCTTCTTCCCCGACGCACTCAAACCAGAAACTCAAAATCACACCCTATTCTCCTCCATTTTCGCCACCACCACAACCCCACCACCACCGCCCAGCAACAACCGACACTGGCGACCCCAGGAGCACCACCACAGCCGCCTTAGTGACAGCCTTCCACTCTTTCTTGCTTTCTTTTATTTTATTTGTTTTCCGTACTTTTCTTTTTGAATTGCTTTACTTTTGTTTGTTGAAACTAACGCTAAACACGATACTGACAGGTGAAGTGGTAATGTTTCTATTTGGCAGTTCTTTAATTCTGATATGCTAAATTTCCTATTTCTCTGAGCAGTGCAGCGTTCTTAACTGATTTATTTACATATCCCCTCTACTGCGAAACGAACGGCTATATGTACAGGAACTGGAACCACATTACTCTCGCATGTCTGCTAAGCTAGAACACTGGGGAGTATTCTTTCTCTAACATTGAACATACAATTTAAATATTCCCTATCGTTCGAGTTAATGCACTTTATTCTGTGGTCGTACATGCCAGTGGAAAAATAGCAAATTTTACTCTACACAATAAGCATTTTGTCTGTGACTACGTGAGGAATCTCTCGACCCCTGCAAAACTTCAAGTGTGAGGAAGGACACCTTCCTCAATCTATGATACCAGGGAAGTCTCAGTTCCTAATTTCACATATTGATGTTCCGCCTTTCTTGCGTTGCGGTTTAATTATTGCACATGCATCTATTATGAGTATAGCATGTTTTGAAAGATCTTTTACTTGCATTTCTTTTATGACCAATGAGGACATTGCTCCTCTTAAGTGTAAGGAAGGAAAGACCTTTCCCTGAAAACATGTTAGTTGTTCTTTAATGCCACACTTACCTTTATGCTGCTCTAATGCCAGTGCACACCGAAAAATAAGATGAAATAATTGCAGGAGTTTTTGAAATTAAACCAAGTGACAACCATAAGAATCGTTCTGCTTGATGAGGTTTGGATAAATAAGTTTTATTTAAAAATACTCTCTTTTCACTGAAATCAGGTAGATTAGCTAGTTGTGGAAACCAGATTATTTTAGCTTGGGATTTTGGAAATGAAGTGAATGTTTGGAATGAAAAGGATGAGGCAAGGTACTCCGCTGATCAAAAATTTTTTCCTAACAATAGCAGGCCTCGTCTATCCAGTTATTAAGTCTTAAGGGTGCCTTAACACTTATCTACCTAAGGTCTCGGGATCTGGGATAGTTGGCCCAACACCATCTCAAGGATAGAGAGAAAAGTCTGGGTTACGGAATAACTCTGCAAGATCTTAAATATTAGTTTGTTTTATACATAATTCTTGAAGATGAATGCTTTCGCTTACAAAAGAGATAATTGCAGTTAAATTTATGCTTTTGATCATGAGTGCGTGGTGTTGAAAGGTATTGTGGAATAAGGCATTACTTCACACCCCTTGTCATCCAAAGGTTAGAGGAATGAAAATTGGTGGAAAGACCCAAGCTAAGCTAACTTGTTTTCTACAATCCAGTTTCTCTATGCTTTTACAAAATTGTTCTTCTTTCACTGTTTGTGAAAACCTACCTCTAAAGAGCAAGATTATTCTTTCATTTATCACTTTGTTTGATTTCACCCTGCACTTGTTTGATCTTGAGATTATTTGACGGCTTTAGAGATATTCTTATTCATTATTTGTGTAACACCCCGGTTTTCACACCCTAATTTATTTATTTATTTTATTTTTGTACAACTTTCTACAATATTTTACAGCGGAAGACTAAATAACACCTAAGCCAAACCGGAGTGCTACCGCCACACCCACACCAACTAGTGTGGATGCTAAGGCTAATCCACCTACAACCTAACTCCCGGAACATGCTCCAAGGAGTTTGCCACTTACAAATAAATAAAATTCCTAGTTATGTCGGCGTTCCCTTGTCCCAAGCTCAAGAACAATATCACACAAAGAATCAACTTGACCTGCAACCATAAACACAAATCTGTGGCCAGCAAGCTCACACAAAGGGGCCACAGGCACAAACCAGAAAACGTCAGCAAAGCTGAGTAACAAATATCACACCCTGTAAAATTCATTCTCTCTTTAAAACTCTTTGTATAACAATTAAGCATCAGACAAGCATAGGCAAGCAGTAAGAGTATATCACACAGAAGAGTTTACCTGCCCTTGGATTACCATCACATTCGTACCTCGTGAATCAGATAAATCTCAACACCCCACTGGAATCACAAAGTGAAATCCACAACTCTCAATTCTCTGGCCATATGTCCTTAAGTGTGCACACCCCCTAAGGCTAACCATAGCTCAAAGAGTAGATCATAGGACGACCCCAATTCATTGGTAGGAGTCTAATAATCAGTCGCCAATACGGCAAGCCATAAAATGACTTAATATTCAGTTGCCAACATAGCTTTTACAATAGGGCTAACCATAGCCAAGTCTCAACACCATAACTCATCATCCAACCAGTAAGCTCAACCACATATGTAAGATCACACACAATCACAAAATTCCAGTTTAGATCACAATTAGCACATATAATAGCTTCACAAATCTTAAAAGAAGTTTTAATCAACCTCTCACATTCTTTATGTAATAATCAAGGTCACACCATTCCAATGCCTAATAAGGCCTATTCAGATAGTAGGACCCACAGAAATCACACACAAGATTCAAGTTCCTCATTTAAAACTTTAAAGCGCATTAAGTACACTACAAGGTTTCCTCCTGATTTTCCCACTACACCACAAGCTAAAACCCCATTCCTAGATCCCTATTTACCTATAAGGACTAAAACAACCATCAAAGTCAATTTCCAACACACAACTCCACTCATAAAAGCTTAAAGTACATTTTTAACCTTAAACACTATCTGATAATTCGATCTACTTCCCAAACGAGTTTTGATCTGAAATTTTGACCACGCTCCTAAGTTCATATTATAAGAACACCCTAAAAATTTCAACTCAAACCAAGGTCGGAAACTCCCTAGGACAGCTTCTAAAGCTTAAAGCACATTTTTACACCTCTAGCTTTATCTCTTTGTTTTTCTGAGTACCTACGAGCTCCACCATCACCAATAGTCCCCTATAGTCATATATAGTCAGAATATCACACCAAAACACTCAAGATCCCACCGGTTTCAGTCTACACATCCTAAAACACATTTTCACTCATTTTAAAGCTCCTAACAGTTATCCTACTTCCAAAACGATTTTTGGCTTGATTTTCTCAGAGTATCATCTTATTATCACACTAAAATCACTGGAAAAATTTCAGCTAAAAAGGATATATGGTTCGAAATATACTGAAGAAGAGATTTAAGGAAGGAAACATGGTTTAAGGTGATTTTTGGGTGAGCATATGAGTTACCTGGTTCCTTCTAGCCATGGTGTCTTCTCTCCTGGGTTTCCTCTTGATATTGAAGCTAATAAACCAGCTATGGGTGTCGCCCTCCTATGCAGCTCAATTCCCTTGCCTTAAATGTGAGTTTCCCTCCTGATTTCACTTAGTTTACCTTGGTTTCTCTCCTCCTATGGAGCTCCACGTTTTTCTCTGGTTTTTCCTGAGTGTTCTAATGGCGGAAATAAGGTGAGGAAGAACATGGTAAGTCGGCTCCCCTCTTCTCCCTTTTATAACCGAATTTAACTTAATTTTATAAGTTATAAGGTAATGATGACTTTATGGATAATCATCCTCTCCTAACCCTTAGATTATGGACAAGTGTCCACATTAAATCCCAGCCCTACACCTTGGCCTAAAGAGATAAGGCTTATCTCCAAAATGATTACATAAGGACAAAAGATAATTAATAAGATAGAACACATGTCATGCTCCCATTTGTTTTAACTATTGTCTAATAACAAGGTGACATGTGGCTTCTCCTAATGGGACCATGTGTAGCCTATCATATGTTGACACCTCAGCGCTTACATCATCA
The DNA here is from genome assembly GCA_023374045.1 of Limonium bicolor. Classification (NCBI taxonomy): domain Eukaryota; kingdom Viridiplantae; phylum Streptophyta; class Magnoliopsida; order Caryophyllales; family Plumbaginaceae; genus Limonium; species Limonium bicolor. The sequence continues at coordinate 339,772,771 of CM041779.1, forward strand.
TTATGTCATGCCGACATCATCGCTGCATCATCACTGCCTCATCACTGCATCATCACTGCATCACCACTGCATCATCACTGCATCATCATGGTCAAAGTTGACCATTGACCAAGGTTTGACCATTGTCCAATGTTTGACCGAGGTTAGACCAAGGTTGACCAAGGTTTGACCACAGTTGACCGGGGCTTTTTGACCTCTAAATAACTTCCCGAAATTTCATTGTTTTATGGGACTTCCTTAATTAGGGTTTATGCAGGGTTTCTTGGTTGATTCCCGACCACTAGGGTTTCCTAATGTTCTCTAATAATTCCTAAGGAACTATGGTTTCCATTAGGGTTACAAAAATTCAGGGTGTTACAATTTGCTTGAGGACAAGCAAAAGCTTAAGTGTGAGGAAGTTGATAAGTGTGAAACATATAGGCTTTTTAGGGTTTAATTACCTTATAATCTACAACAATTTAGGCAATGTTTCCCACTTATTATGCGTTTTTCCTAAGATTGATGTTTTGATATGAATTGACGCATTTTATGTGTTAAATATAGGAAAAACCCATGGAAATGAAGATCTTACGTCATAAGGATTACAACGCAACAAACGGGGAACAAATCAGGAAAAAGAGGCAAAACTTGGCCACGTCCGGCCAAACTTACCCAGACGCAAAGCCGAACGTCCATAAAAGGACACGTCCGGATCCGGACGCAAGCCGGACAAGACCCAACATGCAGATCCAAAACCTCTGTGTCATGTCCGGATCCGGACACAACTCCGGACATAACCCGAGATTCAGATCCAAAACCTCTGTCTCATGTCCGGATCCGGACACAAAGCCGGACGTCACACAGAAATGAAAAATAAAAATGCATCACGCTGATAATTATGCTTTCAGCGCAATTATCAGCCGAAGCGGCGGTTTAGCCCATGCTCCGAGTAAATTAAGTCATTGCCCATGCTCAATCACTCTTACCCAACTCACCACTAACCAATGTTTTTACTTCTGAAGCCTATTTAAACTCTCCTTCAGCTTCTATTTCATTCGCACCAGACGCTCTCGTCTAACTCATACACTCTCCCTATCTACTTCCGCTTCCGTTCACGATAAATCCCATCTCCAGTCATAAAAACTTCCTCCATAACCTTCCTCCCTCAGTTACAGACACTACCCGCATTCACTCACTCATTTAGCCACGTCCGGATCTGCGTCCGGATCCGGACTGACCCTCAACACCGCGTCCGGATTTGTGTCCGACCCAAGACAGCCGGACATCTCACAAATTTTTCCAGAATTTCCATTTTCACTCCATCTCATCAAGTTCACTTCATTGTCGCCAATTCCAACCTCCAAACCAGCATAGCGCAAGGACGAAGGGCGGAGCAAGCAAGAGGATCTTCGTAACAGATGATTTCTCCTAACTCTCTCTTATTTACGCTTTCAATTGCTATGTCTAGCTAAGAGGATTTACTCTGGGGAAAGGGATGTTGTAATTAGTTAAACTCTGCATTATTTTACTGCTTAATTGAGACCATTTGGATTGCTCAGGTTAATGTTTTTAAATGCTTTTAATAAACGTCATGAATTTATTATAAGCCTTCGAATCATGTTATGATCAGATAAGGTGATTAGCATTGACGGTCCTATTAACATGTTACCTGTGGTAATTGCAATCGGATAGATTACATTAGCAGTTAGGTGCTTTAGTTCGGTCCAAACCAGACTAGTAATTCTGTGCGATAAAACCTTCTATATATATCCGTTAATTCTAGATTAGAACTACGCGTCCTGTCTAGATGAGCTATCTAGAATTAGGACTTAATAGAGAATAGATATTTGAGAATTACAAGTCGATCCAGTCTCGTAAGTAGTAGGATAAGAACCTAGCTAGTGAAACAACTCCCTGAACCTAGAGTACCGTTCATACTTCCTACCTATCTCTTTAATTTATCTGCTATTTATTTCTTGTCTATTATTGATTCCAAAACCACAACAACCCCTTATTCGTTACCCATCGCCTAAGGCTAGACTTATTTTCTTCAAGTCCCGCGGATTGATATCTGGTTTCTTCTTAATTACTATACTATTGTGACCGGGATTTTTGCAACCCGACGGTCTGTTGATTTGTTATTTTCTAGGATTATTTCTTGGATTTTAATATATCAATTTAACCATTTACATTTTAACACCTTAAACACTCCTTAAACCTTCTTAAATCATTGCTCAACTCTTTTACTCATTTCTTGATCAATCACCCCAAATTTTCATTTTCACATTTTACACTTTGACACTTGTGCATCTCCAAACTTCCTCTTGACAGTTTACACTTCTCCTCTCAACCATTTGACCATACCAATACATCTTAGGCATTTTCATCTCTAATTCCCAAGTTTACTCTTCATTTTCAAGGTCACACTCCTTAGTTCACCTCTAGCAAATTCAAGACTTTCCTACAACATTTTTGCTACAGTTTTTGCACAATTCTCCTCACTTAGCTCTTGGTGAGTTTAATCCACTCATTTACACTCTATTTTCCTCTAACCACTCTTAGGTTCTCCAACCTCTTATCATCACATTAAACACTCGGTTTTCTCCAGAAATTTCACCATAGTTCACCTACAATCCTTGCATGCCCAAACGCATCAATTCTCACTTCCTAATCAATTCAGCTAGCCACATCCATAAGGATCCTACCAGCACACAAGGTTCATCCAAAAATTCCATTAATCACATTACAATGCATAAACTTTAATGCTTGGCTCTTAGGCCCTTAAATCAAACCACAATCCACAATTACACTAAGAGAATCACAATTCTCTCTTAAGTCACCCAAACACATTTCCAACTAGATTTTGGTTCATTCTTTTAATTTCTCATCCCAAAATTCTACAAGCATTAGAATAGTAGTTAAGGTTAGATTTTTACCTTAATCTTCCAAGTTTCTCTTTTCTCTTCTCCTCTTCTCTTTCTTATTCATTTTTGGTCATGGGAAATGCAGTTGCCAACACTCTAGACCAATGTTCAAATGGGACTAATGAGTACTAATTAACTCCTTTAGATTATGAAAACAACTCATGAATTCAAGGGGAAGTGCTTAAAGCACAAAAGTTGGAGATTTACCTTAGAACCCTAGAATGAGGTTTTGGGCATGAATAAAAAAGGAGCTCTCAACCACCATTGGAGACTTGAACCAATGCTCAAAACAAGAAAGAAAGCAAGGCATCAAGAGGGCTAAAATCGGCTGGGTAAGGAAGAGGAGGAAAATGAGTTTTTTCTTGAATTTTCTTACCTTAAATCGAAGTGGGGATGAACTAGCTCTAGAAAATGAGCTTTTCTTCTCAAATGGGGCTATACCCATGGAGGTCATCTTCATCCTTTGGAGATTTTGAAAAGAGCACTAGATAGCCCTTGATAAGGAGAATAAGAATATGTGATTTATTTTCCATTTGGAGTTTTGGTGTAGCTTGGGCAAGCAAAGAAAGGGGATCTGCCATGGATGGAACTTGAAATCGCCATTGAGGGAGGGAGAGAGCAGGCTCACGGCTGGGAGGAAGGAAAGTTGGGAGAGAGGAGGGAAATGAGAGGAGAGAGAAGAAGGAACACCTTTTTACTTTTTTCACTTTTTGACTTTTCTTCCTTTTCTTTTTCCTAGCTAGTTAATAATAGAGAGGGGAGCTGATTTATCTACTAAAAACCAGCCCCCTTAGTACATATAAGCTAGAGCGTTTTTTGTCTTTTTACAAGAAACTCTCATAATTTCCCCGGTTTGACATTATTCACTAACCGGACCCGTTTTCTGGATTTTTCTCGTTTCTTTAATTTTAATGGTTCTTAAGCTCCCATTAATGTTAACTTATAGTTATATAGTCAACTATAATTTTTACGGGTCTGTTTGACCACTTATAGTCACGTTTTCGAGTTTTCTTGAAAAACGTGCTTTAAAGCTTCATTAGCGTTTTAACCCACTATATAGATCTGTTTTCTTCAGGAATTGTTCCCACATATTATTAGGTATAATTAAGCCTTAAGAAGTCATCTAGGACCCTTGTCGAGGTCGTATACCTCCTATAGTTGTGTAACGCCCATTTTTTATGTTTTACGCTTTTTAAGCGTTTTCTCCTTTCTTTTGGCTTTATTTTCTTCACCAATATTCTTTAGGCACTATTAGGCCCTTAAATATCATATTAGACTAATTTAATCTCCATTTGTAAGTTCGGGGTATTTCATTTTCTAAACAAAAAAAAGCTAAATAATTGCCCTACAAGAAGGGCAACTATCATAAATTTTGCCTTAAAGGCAATTTGAAAAAAATGCCCTCTTACAAGTATTAAACAAGACAACATTATGAAAAAAATGTCTTATTCGACTGCTATGAAAGAGGGTAATACTTTATGTCCTATTTCATAATCACCAAAAGCAACAAGATTTCTTATGTCCTATTTAATATTAACCTAAAAACAACAAATTTAAGTGTCCTTTTTGATATGCCCAAAGAGGACAAGCCGAACAAGTGTCACATTGATCTACCACAACAATGCTACCAGGGCAATTGAAAGACAATTTTTATTATGCCTCTATAGACTACTAGGGCAATATTTTGTTGAAATACGACATTAGATGCCCTTTTTAACTATTATGCTGTAGTACCCGTACAAATATAGCCTTTAAGTTTAAATTCTAGAATTTACATTTAGCCTAGCCTATTTCGCCTTTCGTATACTTATTATTCTATTATATTATGGGACCATACGACTAGCAATAAAGAAAACGTCAGACAATTATCTTTAAGCCACATTATAAGCTATAAAATTTATAAATACTTATAATAAATCAATATTTAAACAATACTAATTTTTAAAAAGTATCTTAAATTGAATAATACACTTTTTTTATGATTCTACGAATTTAAAATATAAAGCCCACTTGTTTCAAAAACAAAGTTACAAGTGTACGAGAATGATCTTTGTGATTAGTGTGAGGCATTCTTATTTTCAACCTTTCTTAATTATAGTATTAGTAGCGTAGCCCAGTTGCAGTTTTGCCAAAGAAGGCCAAATCAAAGTGAGGATACCGTTGACGGTGCAATTCTATAATCTGGTGACGAAGCAAAGCTAGATGGGTCAAATTAAGTGCACCGCCGCCGGCCACGTATATTGAAAGTTAATTAGAAACCCTGCTATATGCCAGCCCAGCGCCTTCAACAACCAATCAAATGAATGAGTGTATGTAACAGGCACGCACGTGGTCAAAAAAATACTAGTAAATGGAGTAACTATTTTCCAAGAAAAGGGAAAGAAGAAATAGTATAGACTAATTAGCTAGTGACAGGTAGTAGTACAGTTCAACAATAGGAGAAAGGTTCCACCACCTATACAAAGTCAAACCCCTCGTCATAAATGTGCTTCCTCATCTTCTTTAGAAATTCAAAATGAAATTAAGTTATGTCATCTACCTACGACTTTTGTTTTTGGAGTAGCACTACGAAGTAACTTTTAATTTGTTAAAAGTTTTCTTATTTTGATATATTTATGGTCACTTTTATATATTTATTTTATGTGATGGTATGCTAATGACTATCTATGACTCATGCATATATGAAACTTAAATAAACTAAAAATAGTGACTTATATACTAATAAATGTACCACATCAAATGTATAATATATACCAGCACAAACTAGAACATAAACTTCTAATTATTTGAATAAATATATACAACCGTTCCTAAATCGGTGTTTAAAAATTTTAGGTATGATATTTTGTTTGTCATAATTGATAAATTTTGTCTTGAAAGTATTGATGGATTCAATAATGAGGTTCTACTTCTGATGTCATACTTAAGGCACACATCACGTATCGAACCCACGATGGCCATCATATAAAGTTGAACAACTTTCATAATAATACATGTAACTTTTGCATCAATATGAACAATCAATACAAAAACTTGAACAACACTTGAATTTAAAATGAACGGTTGTACGATGCTCCCCGTACAACCGGTTGTACAATAGAATTTGCCGGCATAAACACCCCATATGGCATAATTAATTCAGACTAGTGTGCTACAAATCAAGGATCGAACCCTTAGACTAGAGAGGTAAAAATGTGCACACATTAGGAATTTATCCTGCAACGTGTTGATTGGATAGATATTATCTTAACCATTGGGTCATGATAGTTATTCGCAATATATATATACATACTACATGTATACATTGAATGTTTGATACTTTAAATATAAAAGAAAATTTTTGCCGAGATATGATCGAACATTGGATATGTAAAATTAATAAATGAAGATGTATGTCTGACTAAGCCACATTGATATTTATATATATCATTTACAAAAACTTTAAACATTTATAAATTTTATATGTATAGTTTGTATTTATTTTGAAAACTTTAACCAACACGTCAACTAATTTAAATTGTTACTCCCTCCGTTAATTAATATCTGTCGTTTTAGGATGTCATTCTTGTTCAACAATATATGTCATTCTAGCTTTTTGACACACTTTTTTTCACTTTTAACCCTACTATTCAACACAAAAGTAATTATTATTTAGATGAAAAAGTAAAAAGCAAGGGTACATGCGTCATTATTCTACATTCTTTAATAAGTGTGCAAGCTTCTAAAATGATAGATATTTTTGAACGGAGGGAGTATTATTTATCGTATTTTTATATTTTATTAATTTATGTGATTTTTGTAAATTAAAAGAATTATATAGTCAAATGTATAAAAAATACACAAGATTTAAAATTTATATACATATATATCAATTACAAATTTAAATTATTTTGACAACTAATTTATATTAATTTTAACCAACATATGTACTAGTTTAAATTATTATTACATGTACTCTATTTTATAATTTATTAATACGTGTTATACTTTGAAAAATGAAAAATATTATAAGTATCAAAAATATATATATCATGTTACATATATCTTATATGATAAATAAATTCTTGCAGTGCTATGTAGTTTTAATTAATTTTCATGAATTACAAATTTTTTGTTTAATTAAAGTTCTTTTTAAAATTTTGATAGCTAAAAGGTAACAAGGAAAATATACTAGAGGTACTATATTAAAAAAACTATAAAAAATAAAGGGAAATTTTAAGAAATACCACTATATTTTTGACTAATTCATGAAATGTCACTAAAAAAAGAAATTCACGAAATGCCACTATATTTTTGCGAAGTCCATGAAATGCCACTATGTCATTGACGAGAAGGAAAAATGACAAAAATATCTCTACTAGTTAACAAATTACTTTAAAGTTCACAATATGCGCCTAAGCGTAAAATACACTCATTCACAAAAAATCAAAATATTATAACAATATAGATAAATATAAAAAATATTTAAATATTATAAAAAATTATAAAAATAAATAAAAGATATTATAAAATATCATAAAACATTGAAAAAAGTAAATATTTTTTTAGATTTTTTTTAAAAATAATTTAGTACCATAAAAAATAATATAGAGTTTTAAACACATAATTTATACTAATTGTTTTACAATTTAGACCAATATAATACCTTATTTTATACCAATTAATTACCATAATTTTTACCGTACATTTTTAAATTATTTTTTTCGACCAATTAAAAATATTTATTCTAAAAAATATTTATATTTTTTAATTAATATTTTGAAAATTATAATTTTTAATTTATATTCCATTATGTAGGTCACTTTATGACATAATATAATTAATTTTGAATAAATAATTTAAATTTATAAAAACAGAATTTGAAAATGTGTAGTACAATTTATGGTAATTAATTGGTACTAGTTATGGTGCTTAGTTTGTAGAAAAATTTGTATAAATTATGACTAGTACCAATTTTTCTACCGATCAAGCTCCATAACTTGTACCAATTAACTACCATAATTTGTATCATATATTTTTAAATTTTCTTTTTTTTATCAATTTAAATTATTTATTCAAAATAAATTATATTATGTCATAAAGTCATCTGCCAAATAGAACATAAATTTAAAAAAATCTAAATATTAATTTAACTAATTTATTTTGAATTAAATAATTTAAATTGGTAGAAAACATATTTTAAAAATGTATGATAAGAATTATGGTAATTAATTGGTATAAATCATGCCACTATATTGGTCTAAATTTGTAGAAAACTAGATAAATTATGTGTTTAAAACTCTATATTCCTTTTTATGGTACTAAATAATTTAAAAAAAAATCTAAGAAATATTTACTTTTTTCAATGTTTTATGATATTTTAATATTTTTTATAGTTATCTATATTTTTATAGGTTTTTGAATTTTATGAATTTTAGTGAATTTTTTAACACTTAGTGGCATATTGTGAAATTTAAAAGTATTTTGTTAACTAGTATGGGTATTTTTGTCATTTTTTGCTTCTAATCAATGACATAATGGCAATTCATGGACTTTTGTAAAAATATAGTGGCATTTTGTGACTTTTTTAGTGGCATTTCTTGAAATTTTCCAAAAATAAAATATTTATATTTGAATATAAATATATCCACTGTGGTAGAACAATATAGGTTAGTATTCTAAATTATGTAGTAATCACACGTTTAGTTTATAAAGCAATAATAATTTTATTAACGCTTATGAATATTAGCTATCATTTCTTATATTCTATGTAACACCCCAACCGCTAATCCTATGCTTACCGTCCAATCGTCCTATTAATCCTACGAGTTCGCAGCGGAATTATTACATACTTACTACGGCGGGTGAAACAATGCCGCTAACCGCCTATACGGCTAGCTAGGCTACTAATACTTTACAGTCACGGTCTGATGAACATAACGTACCGAGCTACTAAATTACTTGCCAAAATACCATACACCAATTACTTACATCAATGGATCACCGAGTATTAAAGTATATTCGATTACATCATTTCTAAGTTCCAAAAGAATGAGTTACCAACTAATCATCTATACCAATCCTCATTCTATTCCGAAATCCAAAAAGGTGTACCCCATGGTACACCGGCTATTCAAAAACTACAGCCATGTACTACTCAGTACACCAATCATAAATTCACTGTTTACAATCCAAAAAGAAAGACAAGGAAATTAAACTTCAACTCTCCTAGTCTTCATCCTTCACGGGTACCTGCGTGTAGTAAAAATGGTGCCCCAAGGGGCTCAGCAAACGCTGCATATAGACTCCGCATATACCGCGTGCTAGCTAGGGCACGCCGACTATTTGACGTCCACTAAACATGCTGTTCATTTATTTCATACATACATGCTTTTCATACATCATACATGCTATACAATTCATTACACAATTCAAGGCAACAATAACATAGCATACATCCCACTTACCTTCACAAGGTTAGCCAAATTATGCATCGGGTTAATCGGAATGCTTTACTCTTTTACTCATTACTTACTTTTTCTTACTTACAATTACTTACTTTCATTTACTTTACTTACTCATTCTTACTTACTTACTTATACTCAAGTTAAGTCGTCGGGACCTCCGGCCCTGGGGACTACACCGTCCCACCTCCGGGATTTACTTGACTCACCAATCCGGGATGCTAACCCACTTAAGGGATTTGGGCCGCGGACCAGTTTAAGAGTCAGGAATTGGAGCCAACCTCTCGTGACTCCGCATCCTCACGCGTGGCCGAAACTATATCGGACTTCTACTCATTCCAATTTAATTACCATTTTAAGTTAGGATGGTTAGCTTGTTAGGAATAAGTTAGAAGTCCAAACACATCACAATCAGTCACAGTACAATACCTCATACATACACACATTCATATTCATCCAACATTTCATGAATTATACAAACTAAGAATTAAAGAAGATATACAACATCATACAACACTACATATTCACAAGTATGCATATTAACTCCGATTCGTGCATTTATCTTATTTGGTGATCAATTAGCACACAACACACAAATCAGAGTAACCAAGATAGCATACGGGGCATGAGGAATCCATACCGTTCACCGTTGCACGTGTTTCCAAACGTCCTCCGGTGTCACAAATCAAGTCCTATCATATACATACGATTGAATGATTAATTTACCTATCATCAACTTAACTCCTACTTACTATGTTCTTACATTTCTTACACTTACACTTTACTTACTTGTTTTTCATTACTTAAGTTTTACTTTCTTACTTAACTTTGGCATGTTTTCATGTATGTACATATATATATATATGTAGGTACATACATACATATATATATATATATTATTTAAATTAATTTTTTTTTTTGACCGGACCGGACTTGCGACCTACCTTGCAAGTCCGGTCCATTCCAGTAGCTCAGATTACCGAAATCCTTCTGGCCGACCGAACTTGCAAGTCCGGTCGCAAGTTCGGTCCATTCCAGTAGCTATCCTCGGGAAATTTTTCTGGACCGACCGAACTTGCATGTCCGGTCGCAAGTCCGGCGATTCCAGTAGGTTACACGATGGAAATTTTTCTGGCCGACCGAACTTGCAAGTCCGGTCGCAAGTTCGGTCGATTCCAGTAGGTTACAGACGGGGAAAATTTCTGGTCCGACGAACTTGCAAGTCCGTCGCAAGTCCGGTCGATTCCAGTAGCTCACCCGTCTTGTAAGTCTGGGCTTGACCGAACTTGCAAGTCGGTCGCAAGTTCGGTCCGGCCCAGTATTTGCATTTTACTTTCTTTTTCAGTCCTCTCTTTTACCCAATACTTCCCCATTGTTCCTACACTTAATCCCACATGTTTTAAACACTATTTAAACCTCCTAATACACCCTAGTTCATTTCCTAACTCCTTACACAATTTTATACTCATTCACTCACCTAATTTTCTAAGTTTCAACTCACACTTTCACTAGTTGTTTCCTAGTTGTGTTTTGCTACAGATTTTATTCTAACCCTCTCCCAACATTAGCTCTCTCTTCTAATGTCATTTCTAGCACTCTCAATGCCTTAGAATACATTATCCAGCTCTCTCAACTTACCCTCTATTTTCCTTCATCAAAATCTGTTACACACTCACATTAGTCACCTAGTTTTAATTCTCTAAGTGTTCTAATCCTAGGCAAATTTTGACATAACCTCCCTATATTTTTACACTCTCACCACATATTCTAGTTCACATTTTGTTACCCTTTTCACCTGTTTCAAAACAGCAATAATAGCCAAGCTCTCAAACACTAATATGAACTACTAAATACTCATAAAATTCCTGCACATCAATACTAATTCCCAATCTGTTTTCAATAAGTTTTACACATCTTTTAAAGCTTCAAAACACTTGTATTTCCTCACACATTATACTACTAATGCATTACCATTTCTATTACTCATTTCAAACTTCCAAAAACTGTTACATACATATACCAAGTTACACAAAAGAGCATTTTACCTTGCTCACTTTAGATTTCTTTCAGCTTATTCTCCTCCTTCTCTCTCTCTCTACCGGTTTTCAAACCAAACCTCCAATGCTACAGTCCATCAACATACATATTTTCAATACTAAAACTAACCTTAAACATTATTTGAGTTCTAATGCACATTCTAGGGTTAGAATTTATATTACCTTGCAAGGTTCAAATGGAGCTTGGAGTGGCTCAAGAACAATATTTCCAACTCCACCAACAAGCCAAAATCGGCTAGAAACACAAGGAACAACAAGGGTTAGTCTATGAATTTTGTTTTGCCTTTGAGGCTAGAAAAGATGGGAGTTTTCAAAATATTTTACCTTAGAAGAACAAGGAGAAGGAGGGCCTTCTAATGGTGGTGTTGAAGCTCCAAATGGGGTATATACCCATAAAATCGAAAGTGCTTGTTTTGAATTTTGGAAAGATGGAAGTGTAGCTCTTGGTGAGAGGAT
>CM041779.1:339785129-339868687 GCA_023374045.1 Limonium bicolor
CATGCTCAATCAAACTATGCACTCACCATTTACACCCAACTTTCACTAACCTGTGTTTCCCCCCCTAATCCTATATAAACCCAACTTCAGCTTCATTCCAATTCGCACCTGACTACACAGTCTCCTCTCCTCTCTGTTAACCCTCTCACTCACGATACACTCCATCTCCATTCATCAGCCTCCTCCACAAAACTGCATCGTTCACCCACATAATCCGTAATCATTCCAAAACCTTCATAATCTTCACCCCTCACTCACACACACATCTCATACTCATACGCACCATTAAGCCGCGTCCGACCCTTGTCCGGATCCGGACACACACAACCGACTCACGTCCGGATCACGTCCGCCTGGACTTAGCCGGACACACCTCACGTCCGGACCTACGTCCGACCCTGTTGATCCGGACAACTCACAAAACTCACTAAAATTTCCACTTTCGCCCCATTTCACCCAGTTCACTCCATTATCACCAAGACCAACCTTCAAGCCAGCACAACGCAAGGACAAAGGACGGAGCGAGCAAGAAGATCTTCGTAACAGATGATTTCTCTCAACTCTCTCTCATTTATGATTATAATCGCTATGTCTAGCTAAGAGGATTTACTCTAGGGGAAGGGATGTTGTAATTAGTTAAACTCTACATTATTTTACTACTTTATTGAGACAATTTGGATTGTTCAGGTTAATGCTTTTAAGTGCTTTTAATAAACGTCATGAATTTATTATAAGCCCTCGAATCATGTTATGATCAGATAAGGTGATTAGCATTGATGGTCCTATTAACCTGTTACCTGTGATAATTGCAATCGGATAGATTACACTAGTCACTAGGGGCTTTAGTCCGGACCAAAACCAGACTAGTAATTCTGTGTAATAAAACCATCTAGATATACTTGCTAGGTCTAGACTAGAACTACATGCCCTGTCTAGATGAGCTATCTGGAATTAAGACTTAATACAGAATAGATAATTGAGAATTACAAGCCGATCCAAGTCTCCACTTAAGTAGTAGAATATGCAGAACCTAGCTAGTGAAACAACTCCCTGAACCTAGAGTACCGTTCACACTCCCAAGACTATCACTTTAATTTATCTGCTATTTACTTCCTTGTTATCTATTTGTGAAATCCAAAACCAAAACAAAACCCCCTTTTTGAGTTAACCATTACCTAAAGCTAGACTTACTTATCAAGTCCCGTGAATTGACACCCCGGTCGCTTCATAAAATTTGCTATACTATTTCGACCGGGATTTTTGCAACCTGACGATCTATTGAATTATTGAATTCTAGGATTATTTCTAGGCTTTTAATATACCAAATAAATCGTTTGCACTGTGTAAGAAGCAAACAAACTAAAAATTCTTTCAAATCAAAGAACATGGTAAGTACATCTAAGCCACTCAAACTACTTCATATGGACTTATGCAGACCAATGAGAGTTAGAAGTTTTGGAGGAAATTGGTTTGTGTTTGTTATTGTTGATGATTACCCACGATTTGTATGGACAATCTTTATTAATCCCAAAGATGAAGTCTTTGAGAAATTTCAAGCATTTATAGGACAAATCCAAGTACAACTCAACCTCAAAATCAAGGCCCTTCGGTCTGATCATGGTTCAGAGTTTGAGAATCAACAATTCATGAAAATGTGTGACCAACATGGAATCAACCATACATATTAAGCACCAAGAACACCTCAGAAAAATGGGGTAGTTGAGCGTAAGAACAGAACATTACAAGAAATAGCTAGAGCCATGCTATTGGGGAGCAATCTTTCTCAAGCCTTTTGGGCTGAAGTTGTAGCAACTGCCTGTTACATCACCAATAGAACGCTCATACGACCAATCTTCAATAAAACACCCTTTGAGCTTATCAAGGGTAGAAAACCAAGCATAAGCCATCTTAGAATCTTTGGTTGTAAGTGTTATGTCCATGAAAATGGAAAGAATTCCCTAGGAAAGTTTGATGTCAAGAGTGATCTGGCTATATTCCTTGGTACTCAGAAAGGAGCGGGGCATACAAAATCTACAACAAAAGGACTCAAAAAGTATAAGAGAGTGTACATGTGGTCTTTGATGAGGCTGAAATCCGTAAGATAAAAGAACCTGAAGAGGATGAAGCTTTTGGATTTGATCTAGCAGGACAAGATCACACAGACAATACCAAAGATGAGTCACCGACTAAGGAATACCTGCCCGACTGGTCAACGACTGGTCAATAACATGACAACAAAGGAAACTATGATGTCGAAGATCCTCTATCACCATCAACCATTCATAAATCTTGAGTCATGTATAAAGATCACCCATTGGAGAACATCATATCAAATATCTCCAAGGGAATTCGAACCAGAGCTCAAACTTGTGATCTCTTGGCCTTCTCCACAACGGTTTCACCCATCGAACCCAATGAAATACCCCAAACTTAGATATGGTGTTTAAATGATAAACTAAGTTATAAGAAGGCTAAATAATGCCTTAGAAACATTAAGAAACATTTCTAATCAAAGAAAACATAAGGAAACACCAAAAGAGCAGTTTAAGCAAAAACGTGCTCTAAGCTTGGAGAGACTTGGGTGAGTACCCAAATATTGTTCTAAGACCTTAGTAATATCCTAATGGTCATTTTAAATCAATTAACAAAGAAAAATAAGCTTGAAAACAAGTTAAAACACAAAATGTGCTTTAAGGAGTCTTAAAGCACATTTTTGAAAAATTGTCTTGTAAATGGGTTTTGAGTGGCTAAATGTCCATCATTACTCTTTAATTAACATGTGTACTAATTAGTATCACATTAGGAAGTCTAAATCAATGGGAAATCAAAAATTTCACAAATATGTGCCTTGGTTAGTGAATAGTAACTAAATAGTGCTAGTTTAAGACATTAGTCAAAGTAAGTCAATTTAGTTTATTTAGTTGGTCAAACAAGACCATGACTAGCTTAATTAAAAGGGGGTGGCCGGTTTTTAAGGTGATGATTCACCACATGAGCAAATAAGAAAGGAAATTATAAGATAAAGTAAAAACTACTATTTACTTTATACATAAATATCTCACTTTACACCTCTCTCTCACCTCTTCATTCTCTCTTGTTCCCACCGGTTTTGAGTTGCTCTCTCCCTTCTCCATTGACGTGAAGAACAACCCCATGCTAGCTCCACCTTCCTTGTACACTACTTACTCATTTTAGCTCCAAAACCAAAACAAATTACATATTCTTCTTAGTTAGCTCAAGCTCTCTCTTTCTATCTTTTCAAAACTTCAAGAGCTTTGATTTGGTGCCAAGCCAAACCACCATTAGAGGAGGAAACTCAAGCTTGGAGACTCCATTGGCTTCTCCATTCTCTTAAGGTAAAGAAAGTGTAAGAAAATCTAGGTTTCCATCACTTTTTCTTCATGACCGAAAATACATGCTCATGAGGCTTCATTTTAATGCCTTGTTCTAGCTTGTTTTCTACTCTTCAAAGGATAAAGGAGGTCCTTCTTGCTTCATATCCAAGCTTGTCTTGAGAAACCAAGGTAAAACAATCACCTTAATACCTTAAAGCACATTTTAACCTAGGGTTTGTTCCTTAGGGTTAATGTATTATCTAGTACTCATTGGAGTCATTGGATATTGGTTAGAACATTGGCAAGGAGAGTTTAAGTGGTGACCGAGATTGAGCAAGGAAAAACCTAAGGAGGAAAGTTTGTGAGCTTGTGAAAGAATAAGGTAAATTACTTACCTTAAGGTGTTTTATGTTTAAGGGAATGGGATTTAGATATGTGATGAGTTTAGTGTAGAGTTTACATTGGGAAAAGGGGTTATAACCTAGGAGAAAGAACAATGACTATACTTGTGAACTTGTGACTAAGGAGCCAATGAGAAAAGAGATAGTCAACAATGTTGAGATGAATTACAAGAAGCATTTTATTTCAATGGGAGCCTTGTTGTGTGTATTCGCAGGTTAAAGGCAAATATATGTGGAAATTCAGTGGTTAAGATTATTGTCATTTAAGGGCCTAAGTGCCAAGCATTTAAGTTATACACTATGTAATGATGTGGTGTAGTTTTGGTGTAAATTGTGTGTTAAGGTGTTGTGATGAGAATTTGAGTGATATTGGTTGTTTGATGGTGAAAACCAAGTGTTTGGTGCAACAATATACTAGAGAACCCATGGCAAAATTTAGTGAAGAACTAAGTGTTTAAGATGTTCTAAGGAGATTTCATGACTAAGGAAGTACTAGGAAGTTCTAGAGGTTGTCTTGATGAAAAAGGGTGGATTAAGGTGTTTAAATGGCTTATAATGACTTAGGCATCACTATGAAGGATTTAGGAATCAAAAGAGTGTACTTGGGTATTTAGGACTTAGGTAAATGTTGATAAACAACTAGGAAGGAGATAATGTGTTGATGGATGGAAGCATAAGCTTATGAAGGAACCTTAAGTAAATGCATAAAAGAAGCTAGGAAACTTGTGTAAGTTTGATGTGAATGAGTGTAAAACTTTGAGATGATTTAGGTAGAAACTAGAGTTTAGAATTTAAGGAAGGCTTGGAAAATGTAATAGGGTGCAAGTGGTGTATATGTGGTCAAGTTCTTAAGGAGGGAACTTTTGGCTAGTAGAAGTTCTAGGTGAAAGGGATGTTGAAATGTAGGAAAGAAATAAGTGTTAAGTGTTAGTAGTTGTTGTAAGAATTGAGTAAAGGATTGGAATGATCTTTGGAGGTTGTTTTAATGAGTTTGGAGGATGGTTTAAGGTGAGTTTAAGGGTCTAAATGATGTTAGAACACATTAGGAGGCTTGGGGAAAAATTTGGAATTGAAAGAACAACTTAAGAGTAAGGTCTGTAGTGGTCCGACCCAGGGTCCGACCCAGTTCTGGGTCGGACGGACCTCTGTTAAGCCACCGTAAAGGTTTCTGGAATGGTCCGACCCAGTTGGTGGGTCGGACGGTGGGTCGGACGGAAGAGTTTTAAAAGACGGGAGAATTTCTGGAATGGTCCGACCCAGTTGGTTGGGTCGGACATGGGTCGGACAAGTGGAGTTTTTCAAACCCGAAAGTTACTGGAAGGGTCCGACCCAGTTGGTGGGTCGGACGACCCTTAACACTTAAAAAAAGAAATTTGAATTCTAAGGATGATAATTGGTAATAAGGTATCCATTGGTAGGGTAGTGATGATTAGGACCTAAGAACCTAAGGGATTAAGTTAAGTTAAGTAAAAACCTTAATGTTTAAAGTTAAGTTTATAAGGTTAAGTGGCAAGGATTTAAGAGGATATCGAATGGGAATCTTTAGGGACTAAGTGAGTTAAGTAAGGTGCAAATAACTAATGGCCTAAAAATGAATCAATTTTAGGTTTGTGAATTGGGACCCCGGAGAAGGTTAACGAACGACAGACGACGGTGAACGGTACAATCTTTCTTGTGACCTGCTTGCTAACGAGGTGTCCCTCGGCTTGTGTGCTATCTGTTTACTTGCTATGACTAAGACAAGATAAAGCATGCAACCGGTTATATTTGTACTCGTTGTGTATGTGTTTTCTTTACACTAACCCACGAGACTTGAGATTGTTACAAACCAAGTTTAGTACTTACTGAGTTAAGAATAAGAGTTAAGTATTGGTGATTGTTGGTTAATACCCGTTAAGGTTTAACTAACACATGGTGTTTAAGATTTTTACTAACTGGAACTTGAGTGAGGAAACCCGGGACTGTCTCCGGTCATGCATGCTAAGGAAAGGGGGACGGTATCTGAATCAGATCCGCCCTCCGCTTAAGGACTTGTCTTCGGACTTGTAGCCTAGGGCCGGTTGCCGGCTCAGCTACGCTGGACTCCCGTCCAGGGTAGGTGGCATTAAGATGGTGCGGTAGGATCACCTAAATCCTAGGTTTGAGATTAAGCTACAACCATTCCCTTCCAGGAACGGTTTGTATACTGAGAATAATAAGGTTAAGATTGAGGTAAGATAAGGAACTGAGGTTAAGGAAATCAGGACTAAGGAGGGGGTTACTAACCCGCTTGATAAGGGAACGCTTGTGTCGTTCATTGTGTGTGAACTATGTTCATCTGTGGATTGTTGTTTATTGCACTTCATATCATGCTTGTGTACTTAATCAATTTCCATGCTATCGACAATTAGTCGTCGTAGCCCCGTTAGCTTGGGGGCCATGAGAGGGAGTACCAGCATTCGTGCTGACCCCCTTTGGGGGCTGTTTTTACACTTGCAGGTAAGAGGCCCATGAAGACGCACCACGAGAGTAGGAGCGGTTAGACTTAGGATGGGTTGTTATTTTGAGTACGGGTTGCGCTTGTGCTCCCGTCTGTTTATATTGAAACTGATGTAAGTTGTGATTATGACTTAGTTAACTTACTCGGTTGGTTGGTGGTATTTTGGTTGGTGGTGATTGGTGTTGTTATTTTGGATAAGTGTTGTAATATTATAAGGCCGGTATGTTCTAACGATCAGACCGTGGCAAGGTCCAGGTGTTTGTTATTTCCGCTGCGACGAATTCGATTAAGCGTTAAGTTTAGCGATAACCACGATTGGCTTGGAATGGGGTGTTACAAAAGTGGTATCAGAGCGTAGTACGCTCTGATCAAGAAATACCGGACATAAGAAACCACCGAGTTAGGATATAAGAAGGAATAAGTGATGGGTGAAGGGTGGTGTGAGAAGTTAGAGTGAGTAGAGTCAGATGACCATAATAAGTGTGGATCGTCTTTACCGTCTACGGGCGTTATAAATTCGTTACCGAAACAGTGGTGGATGCGAATCTAATGTGAGTTATGCTTGTTTAGATGGCAGGACGTCCTCGAGGAGGCCGAGGTCATGGCCAGGGCGATGATGCTTCAGGGATACCAGGAGGGCAGACGATCGCCGAGATCGTGGCTGCCGCATTAGGGCACATGGGCTATCAGCCTGGTGTGGGTGCACCACCTCCACGCCACAACCCAGGGAACCAAATTGGGTGAAGAGTCTTGCAGACCTTCGACCCGCACACTTTAAGGGGAGACCGATCCCGCCAAGCTTTAGGCGTACCTCTCTGAGCTGGAGACCGCCTTTGAGACCCTTGATGTCCCTGCTGGGATCAAGGTGCGTCTGGCTGCTTTCTATCTAAAGGGGGCGGCAGGCGATTGGTGGAAGCTGGTGAGGGCCGAGTGGGCCAATCCAGAGTTCGGCTGGGAGTAGTACACCGCCTTGCTACGAGCAAAGTACTACCCGCCCATGTCCAGACAAAGAAGCGCTTGCAGTTGGATGCGCTTAAGCAGACCGCAAGATGACGGTGGACGAGTATTACTCAGAGTTCACCGCCTTGCTCCGTCTTCTGCAGGTCTTGGATATTCAGACCAGATCCTGGTGGACCGCTTCTATGGCGGGCTTAGCCATCGACTCCACACGACATGGGGCCGACGAGTTACACTACCTTGCAGGTAATAAGAATGATTGAGATTTGGGTAAGTAAATGAGTAAGATTTAGATTATGAGAGAAATAAGAGTGACTAATACTGTGGAAAGCAGGAGTGCTATCATGCCGCTCTAAGGTTGAGATAACCGTCCAGCTGAGGGGACGAGGAGAATGCAAAGAGAAGGTGGTAAGAGCACGGAGAGCCAAGGGCAAGGTGGGTACAAGAAACAGAAGTACCAGCCTCAGGCCCAGAAAAATCAGAACCCAAAGGGAAGGAGGAAAAGGAGAAGGCTCCGGAAGAGCCATTGAAGTTGACGTATGCTTACGCAGCTACCCCCTGCGCTCAGGGCGCCAAAGGGTAAGGGATTGGTGATTGAGTGAGTAAGAAACAATAGTAACCGTTTGAGATATGAGTATTGAATTGTGAATGATCAGGATCTGAGACTGAGAAGGGAGCCGGTAGTGGCCAGCGACGCTACATCTGTAGGTGGTGTCACAGGGACCACCCGGGCTCGATTGCAAGGGGAATAAGGTGGAGTGCAACTATTGTGGGTATACGGACACCGAGCATATGAGTGCTTCCGGAACCCCGCTAGCAGAGCCTATAGGCCCGATACTAGGGCAAGGGCAAGACCGATCAGGGAGCTAGATCTGACGGTCAGAGGAAGGTGCAGCAAGCTGCAGACAAGAACCCACGGGTGACCCAGAAGTCGGGACCACACTACACTTGGTGGACCGGACGACGATGAGCCTGAACCCTCATCGAGGCCAGGTACCCCTATAACCACTTAGTAATAAAATTGCCTGCTTACCGCATTATCATGCATGTTTGGTGAATAATTGAGTTAAGAATGAGATGAGATTAGAACTTAAATAAGATATAACCTACTACCACTTTAGGAAGCTTCAACATCTACTATCCAATACCATTTACACCTAACCCGGAGCACACCGACATCGAAACCATAGACTTTCCAACCGAACAATGTCAGGTTATCCGTCCAGGTATGATCTTATTAAGGGGATACCTAACACCTGAAGCGCAAATAGCCATCATCAGGAAATGCAGTCAACTAGGAATGGGACCGGGAGGTTTTTACACACCGCAGTACCCAGGGGGAGCAAAGATGAGATTAAAAATGATGAGCTTAGGCAAGGATTGGAATCCGTATGCCAAGAACTACCAAACCACGAGGATGCAAGATGGAGTCTCACCACCGGGGATACCCGAAGAGTTCCATCCAGTTATTACACAAGTCGTGGAAATCGCTCAGCAATTGGAAGCTGAACCGATTCTAGACATTCAAGCAGACATTTGCATTGTGAACTTCTACGAGAAGGATGGGCCACTTGGACTACACCAGGATAAGGACGAGACAACGGAGTCTCTCGAAAGAGGGATACCCGTAGTGTCTTGGTCCATTGGGGATGATGCAGAGTTTTTATACGGCGAGAAGAAGCGTGCGGACCGTGCGAATAAGTTGGTACTTAAGTCTGGAGATGTATTAGTTATGGGAGGAGAATCAAGGATGTTATACCATGGGATTAAGAGAATCAAGCTGAATACAGCACCGTCAGCAGTAATTAATGCGACGCATATGAGACCTGGGAGATTAAACCTAACCTTTAGACAATATTAGCCATGTAATGTTAGAATGAGATGAGGAATGAGATGTAAGATTGAAGCACATGTTGTAAACAGGATGGTTATGAATAAAATAACAGTGTTGTTCATATGAATTGTTACGACTCTTGTTATACCATCAATACTCATGAAGCTTGTGAACATAATTAGGTTATGGACTCGGTACGGAAGGTGCGTTAAGCATACTTACAGAGGCACAGGCCGACGCCAGTAGTACTATCCTCACCGGCACCTTTCCGATTAATGGGATCGAGGCATCAGTTCTCTTCGACTCAGGGGCCTCGCATACCTTTGTCTCGGCATCATTCGCGAGCAGGTTGGGGCTAGACGCTGATGAGCTACCCGACTTCACGGTTACGCTCCCGTCTAAGGAGAAGGTTCGTTGCACTCGTTACTACCGAGAAGCCACTGTCAGAATTAAGGGAGAAGACTTTCCGGTCAGTTTTATTGAGTTCAGTGAGCTAGGATTTGATGTTATCTTCGGGATGAACTGGTTGGAGCGGCACAAGGGACGTATCCTCTACGCCGAGCATAGATTGCTGCTCAGGAGTCCGTCTGGGGTAACAATATCATACCGCTAGAGGCCCAGAGAGCCTTCGACTAAGATCATCACCGCCATGGCAATGTATAAGGAATTGAGGAGAAAGGAAGAAGTGTACCTCTGCTATGTACAGGACATAGAGAGAGACCCCGAGTTCGACCCCGACTTGCTGGTAGTGTCGGAGTTCCCCGACCTATTTCCACGGGAACTGCCCGGCATGCCACCCACTCGGGAGGTAGAGTTCACCATTGAACTACTACCTGGTACCGGACCAATAGCCAAGGCACCATACCGTATGGCTCCGGTAGAAATGATTGAGTTAAAGGAACAGTTGAAAGATTTGTTAGATAAGGGATTTATAAGACCAAGTATGTCACCATGGGGAGCGCCAGTCCTCTTCGTGAAGAAGAAGGATGGTAGTCTCCGCCTCTGCATCGACTACAGAGAGCTGAATGCAGTAGCATGAAGAATAATCCCACTACCCGCATGACGATCTGTTCGATCAGTTGAAGGGAGCATCTGTGTTCTCCAAGATTGATCTCAGATCGGGGTATCAGCAGATAGCCATTAAGGAGGGAGACATTGAGAAGACGCATCGGACACGATACGGCCATTATGAGTTTACAGTGATGCCGTTCGGTTTGTCGAACGCACCGGCGAAGTTTTATATCTGATGAACGCTTGTTTCGGGAGCAGCTGGACAAGTCGGTCGTGGTGTTTATTGATATTTTGATATACTCGAAATCTAAGGCTGAACATGAAGAACATCTGAGGAGAGTATTGGAAATATTGAGGGAGAACCAGCTATATGCTAAGTTCTCCAAATGTGAGTTTTGGCTTGACCAGGTCTCTTTCCTAGGTCATGTCATCTCGGATGCTGGGATCTCAGTGGATCCAGCAAAGATTGATGCCGTACGTACTTGGCCAAGGCCGAAGACTGTTACCGACATCCGAGCTCTCGGTCTGGCAGGTTACTACAGGAGTTTGTTAGGGATTTCAGCAAGGTCGTGAAACCGATGACCAGTCTGATGAAGAAAGATGCACCGTTCGTATGGACGGCTGACTGTGAGAAATCATTTCAGAGTTTGAAGGACTCACTGACCACTGCACCGGTTCTGACCATCCAAGACGGTACAGAGGGCTTTGAGGTTTATTGTAATGCATCCGGTAGAGGGCTGGGTTGCGTGCTCATGCAACATGGCAAGGTGGTGGCATATGCCTCACGCCAGTTGAAGAAACATGAGGAGAACTACCCACACATGATTTGGAGCTGGGAGCTGTAGTCTTCGCTTTGAAGATATGGCGCCACTACTTATACGGGGTTAGTGTGACTCTACACCGATCATAAAGCTTAAGATACATATTACTCAGAAGGAGTTGAATCTCAGACAGAGAAGATGGTAGAGTTCTTGAAGACTATGACATTGACCTCCAATACAAAGAGGGAAAGGCCAATGTTGTAGCAGACGCCCTGAGCCGTCGAGCACACTCACTCCATTCGCTAGTCTCTTTCTCCAGCTTGGTTGATGAGGTGCGAGAGGCTCAGAGGACAGATGAGTACATGAGAGAGGTCAGATAGAAGCTAACGATGGTACCTTTGAGAGTCAGATATACGACTTCAGACTTCATGATGATGATCTGATCAGACTTAAGGGCCGGTTATGTATACCACGGGGCAACACGGATCTGAAAGACCGTATACTTAGAGAATCACACTATTCTTCAGTTTCCATCCATCCGGGAACCTCTAAGATGTATAAAGACATGAAGAGATACTTCTGGTGGTCGGGGATGAAGACAGATGTTACCGATTCGTCTTGAGGTTCTCACATGCCAGAAGTAAAATTCGAGCACCGACGACCGGGCGGAAGGTACAGTCGATGCCAGTTCCGGAGTGGAAGTTCCATGATACTCCATGGACTTTGTAGTGGGACTCCCACCTGCTAGGGGAGGTCTCAACATGATATGGGGTGGTGGTGGATCGCCTTACCAAAGTAGCCCGATTCATACCGATGAAGGATACTTGGAAGGTGACCAAATTAGCTGAGTTGTTTGAGAAAGAATCATGAGACATCACGGATACCGAAGACCATAGTGTCAGATAGAGATACCAGATTCCTTTCGGGTACTGGAGAGCTACCAGAGAAGCATTGGTACAGAACTCAAGCTGAGTACCCGTTCCATCCTCAGACAGATGGTCAGACTGAGCGTACTATTCAGACACTCGAGGACATGCTGAGGCATGTCCCTTAGACTTCCAGGGCAGTTGATTGACAGACTACATCTGATCGAGTTTTCTACAACAACAGCTATCACGCTTCGATCAAGATGGCACCTTTCAAGCGTTGTATGGTAGACCATGTCGTACACCGCTCTGCGGGATGAGTCGAGTGAGACGGTCATTATAGGACCAGAGTACTTAAAGCAAGTTAAGGCTGAAGTTCAGCAAATCAGGGAGAACATGAAAGCTGCTCAAGATAGGCAGAAGTCGTATGCTGATGTTCGACGACGGGACCTGGAGTTTGCGGTGGGCGACCAGGTATTTCTGTGAGTTTCACCGATGAAGGGTGTATTCAGGTTTGGGCAGAAGGGCAAATTAAGCCCGAAGTTTGTTGGTCCTTATGAGATTACGGAGCGGTGTGGGCCCGGTTGCTTACAGGTTGAATTTACCTGCTGAACTGGGTAAAGTGCATGATGTTTTCCATGTCTCTCAGCTAAAGAAGTACATGCACCACCCCTCCCATGTGTTAGAACCTGAGAGGTTGACTTTAGAACCAAATATGAGATCCATGGAGACTCCTCAGAGAATCTTGGACAGTAAGACTAGGGACACTCGCCACAAGTCAGTACGACTGGTGAAGGTTCTCTGGTCTAACTAGGATGTCGAAGAGGCCACGTGGGAATTAGAGGATAAGATGAGGGCGAAGTACCCTTATTTGTTTACTGACTAGATCGTCTGTATAAGGTACGGGGCGTACCCCTTTTTAAGGGGGTAGAGCTTCCTCGCTTTTGAGTTAGGAAACGAACTTGTTGTCGTTTGTTTGTTGGTTTTTAAGATGTGAATTTGTGTAAGTTGCTACACTTTGGTTGTTAAGTTTGAGTTATGTATAATACTTATGTATTGTATTTGAGATTGACCTTTGAGTCTTGAGATGTATGAATGTGAATATAAGATGTGGTGTTAAGATTAAGGGAATTGAGTACCGTGAATGGTTAAGCATATATGTGAACTTTGGGGACAAAGTTCTTTTAAGGGGGGTAGATTGAAATACCCCAAACTTAGATATGGTGTTTAAATGATAAACTAAGTTATAAGGAGGCTAAATAATGCCTTAGAAACATTAAGAAACATTTCTAATCAAAGAAACATAAGGAAACACCAAAAAGCAGTTTAAGCAAAAACGTGCTCTAAGCTTGGAGAGACTTGGGTGAGTACCCAAATATTGTTCTAAGACCTTAGTAATCCTAATGGTCATTTTAAATCAATTAACAAAGAAAACCAAGCTTGAAAACAAGTTAAAACACAAAATGTGCTTTAAGGAGTCTTAAAGCACATTTTGAAAATTGTCTTGTAAATGGGTTTTGAGTGGCTAAATGTCCATCATTACTCTTTGATTAACATGTGTACTAATTAGTATCACATTAGGAAGTCTAAATCAATGGGAAATCAAAAATTTCACAAATATGTGCCTTGGTTAGTGAATAGTAACTAAATAGTGCTAGTTTAAGACATTAGTCAAAGTAAGTCAATTTAGTTTATTTAGTTGGTCAAACAAGACCATGACTAGCTTAATTAAAAGGGGGTGGCCGGTTTTTAAGGTGATGATTCACCACTGAGCAAATAAGAAAGGAAATTATAAGATAAAGTAAAAACTACTATTTACTTTATACATAAATATCTCACCTTTAATCACCTCTCTCCTCACCTCTTCATTCTCTATTGTTCCCACGGTTTTGAGTTGCTCTCTCCCTTCTCCATTGATGTGAAGAACAACCCCATGCTAGCACCACCTTCCTTTGTACAATACTTACTCATTTTAGCTCCAAAACCAAAACAAATTACATATTCTTCTTAGTTAGCTCAAGCTCTCTCTTTCTATCTTTTCAAAACTTCAAGAGCTTTGATTTGGTGCCAAGCCAAACCACCATTAGAGGAGGAAACTCAAGCTTGGAGACTCCATTGGCTTCTCCATTCTCTTAAGGTAAAGAAAGTGTAAGAAAATCTAGGTTTCCATCATTTTTCTTCATAACCGAAAATACATGCTCATGAGGCTTCATTTTAATGCCTTGTTCTAGCTTGTTTTCTACTCTTCAAAGGATAAAGGAGGTCCTTCTTGCTTCATATCCAAGCTTGTCTTGAGAAACCAAGGTAAAACAATCACCTTAATACCTTAAAGCACATTTTAACCTAGGGTTTGTTCCTTAGGGTTAATGTATTATCTAGTACTCATTGGAGTCATTGGATATTGGTTAGAACATTGGCAAGGAGAGTTTAAGTGGTGACCGAGATTGAGCAAGGAAAAACCTAAGGAGGAAAGTTTGTGAGCTTGTGAAAGAATAAGGCAAATTACTTACCTTAAGGTGTTTTATTGTTTAAGGGAATGGGATTTGGATATGTGATGAGTTTAGTGTAGAGATTACATTGGGAAAAGGGGTTATAAAACCTAGGAGAAAGAACAATGACTATACTTGTGAACTTGTGATTAAGGAGCCAATGAGAAAAGAGATAGTCAACAATGTTGAGATGAATTACAAGAAGCATTTTATTTCAATGGGAGCCTTGTGTGTGTGTATTCGCAGGTGAAAGGCAAATATATGTGGAAATTCAGTGGTTAAGATTATTGTCATTTAAGGGCCTAAGTGCCAAGCATTTAAGTTTATACACTATGTAATGATGTGGTGTAGTTTTGGTGTAAATTGTGTGTTAAGGTGTTGTGATGAGAAGTTGAGTGATATTGGTTGTTTGATGGTGAAAAGCCAAGTGTTTGGGTGCAACAATATACTAGAGAACCCATGGCAAAATTTAGTGAAGAACTTGAGTGTTTAAGATGTTCTAAGGAGATTTCATGACTAAGGAAGTACTAGGAAGTTCTAGAGATTGTCTTGATGAAAAAGGGTGAGATTAAGGTGTTTAAATGGCTTATAATGACTTTGGCATCACTATGAAGGATTTAGGAATCAAAAGAGTGTACTTGGGTATATAGGACTTAGGTAAATGTTGATAAACAACTAGGAAGGAGATAATGTGTTGATGGATGGAAGCATAAGCTTATGAAGGAACCTTAAGTAAATGCATAAAAGAAGCTAGGAAACTTGTGTAAGCTTGATGTGAATGAGTGTAAAACTTTGAGATGATTTAGGAAGAAACTAGAGTTTAGAATTTAAGGAAGCCTTGGAAAATGTAATAGGGATGCAAGTGGTGTATATGGTGTGGTCAAGTTCTTAAGGAGGGAACTTTTGGCTAGTAGAAGTTCTAGGTGAAAGGGATGTTGAAATGTAGGAAAGAAATAAGTGTTAAGTGTTAGTAGTTGTTGTAAGAATTGAGTAAAGGATTGGAATGATCTTTGGAGGTTGTTTTAATGAGTTTGGAGGATGGTTTAAGGTGAGTTTAAGGGTCTAAATGATGTTAGAACACATTAGGAGGCTTGGGGAAAAATTTGGAATTGAAAGAACAACTTTAGAGTAAGGTCTGTAGTGGTCCGACCCAGGGTCCGACCCAGTTCTGGGTCGGACGGACCTCTGTTAAGCCACCGTAAAGGTTTATGGAATGGTCCGACCCAGTTGGTGGGTGGGACGGTGGGTCGGACGGAAGAGTTTTAATAGACGGGAGAATTTCTGGAATGGTCCGACCCAGTTGGTTGGGTCGGACATGGGTCGGACAAGTGGAGTTTTTCAAACCCGAAACTTACTGGAAGGGTCCGACCCAGTTGGTGGGTTGGACGACCCCTAACACTTAAAAAAAAGAAATTTCGAATTCTAAGGATGATAATTGGTAATAAGGTATCCATTGGTAGGGTAATGATGATTAGAAACCTAAGAACCTAAGGGGATTAAGTTAAGTTAAGTAAAAACCTTAATGTTTAAAGTTAAGTTTATAAGGTTAAGTGGCAAGGATTTAAGAGGATATCGAATGGGAATCTTTAGGGACTAAGTGAGTTAAGTAAGGTGCAAATAACTAATGGCCTAAAAATGAATCAATGTTTTAGGTTTGTGAATTGGGACCCCGGAGAAGGTTAACGAACGACAGACGACGGTGAATGGTACAATCTTTCTTGTGACCTGCTTGCTAACGAGGTGTCCCTCGGCTTGTGTGCTATCTGTTTACTTGCTATGACTAAGATAAGATAAAGCATGCAACCGGTTATATTTGTTCTCGTTGTGTATGTGCTTTCTTTACACTAACCCACGAGGCTTGAGATTGTTACTAACCAAGTTTAGTACTTCTTGAGTTAAGGTTAAGAGTTAAGTATTGGTGATTGTTGGTTAATACCCGTTAAGGTTTAACTGACATTTGGTGGGTAAGATTTTTACTAACTGGAACTTGAGTGAGGAAACCCGGGACTGACTCCGGTCATGCATGCTAAGGAAAGGGGGACGGTATCTGAATCAGATCCGCCCTCCGCTTAAGGACTTGTCTTCGGACTTGTAGCCTAGGGCCGATTGCCGGGTCAGCTACGCTGGACTCCCGTCCAGGGTAGGTGGCATTAAGATGGTGCGGTAGGATCACCTAAATCCTAGGTTTGAGATTAAGCTACAACCATTCCCTTCCAAGAAAGGTTTGTATACTGAGAATAAGATAAGGTTAAGACTGAGGTAAGATAAGGAACTGAGGTTAAGAAAATAAGGACTAAGGAGGGGGTTACTAACCCGCTTGATAAGGGAACGCTTGTGTCGTTCATGGTGTGTGAGCTATATATGTTCATCTGTGGATTGTTGTTTATTGCACTTCATATCATGCTTGTGTATTTAATCAATTTCCATGCTATCGACAATTAGTCGTCGTAGCCCCGTTAGCTTGGGGGCCATGAGAGGGAGTACCAGCATTCGTGCTGACCCCCTTTGGGGGCTGTTTTTACACTTGCAGGTAAGAGGCCCATGAAGACACCACGAGAGTAGGAGCGGTTAGACTTAGGATGCGTTGTTTGTTATTTGAGTACGGGTTGCGCTTGTGCTCCCGTCTGTTTATATTGAAACTGATGTAAGGTTGTGATTATGACCTAGTACTTATACTCGGTTGGTTGGTGGCATTTTGGTTGGTGGTGATTGGTCGGTTGTTCATTTTGGATAAGTGTTGTAATATTATAAGGCTGGTATGTTCTAACGATCAGACCGTGGCAAGGTCCAGGTGTTTGTTATTTCCGCTGCGACGAATTCGATTAAGCGTTAAGTTTAGCGATAACCACGATTGGCTTGGGATGGGGTGTTACACCCAAAAACATCAAAGAAGCCGTACAAGACTCAGACTGGATTAAGGCAATGTAAGAGGAATTGAACCAGTTTAAAAGATGCAAAGTTTGGCATCTCGTGCCCCGTCCCTCACATCAAGGGGTACTTGGCACGAAGTGGGTCTTTAGGAACAAACTAAATGAAATGGGAGAAGTCATTAGAAACAAAGCTCGGTTATTAGCACAAGGATATCATCATAAGAAGGAATAGGTTTCCAAGAAACCTTTGCTCCAGTACTAAGGATGGAATCTATTCGACTACTGATTGCATTTGCAACACATAAAGGAATCAAACTCTTTCAACTTGACATCAAAAGTGCCTTTCTCAACGGGTATGTCAAGGAATAAGGGTATGTAGAACAACCTCCAGGCTTTGAAACACAAGAAGGGAAAGACTTGGTACTTAAGCTTAATAAAGCTCTCTATGGGCTCAAACAAGCTCCAAGGTCATGGTATGATTGCCTGTCCTTCTATCTATTAGAAAACAATTTCAGAAGATGTAAGGTTGACAAGACCCTTTTTGTATACAATAACAAAAGAGATTTTGTAATAGTGCAAGTATATGTTTACGACATAATCTTTAGAGCCTCTGATGAGAAGTATTGCAAGAAATTCGAGGCATTGATTAAAAGAGAGTTTGAGATGAGTGATCTAGGAGCGTTGAAGTTCTTTCTAGGACTTCAAGTCAAACAAGATAATGAAGGGACTATCATATCCCAACAAAAGTACGTAAATGATTTACTAAAGAGATTCAGGATGGAGACATGTAAGCCTTTTGATACACCAATGGAAGTTGGCACAAAGTTGGGTATCACGACTAGTGACCAACCGGTCGATCAATGATCGTACAAAGAAATGATTGGTTCTCTATTATATTTAACTGATAGTAGACCTGACATTGTATAGTGTTTGCTTATGTGCCAGGTCTCAAGCAAATCCAAGAGAGAGTCATCTCACATCCATAAAAGTAATCCTATGTTATCTCAAAGGGTCCATAAATCTTGGACTCTTTTATCCAAAATTCACTAACTACAACATTGTAGGATTTTCAGATGCAGACTATGGTGGTTCTATAACTGATTGAAAGAGCACGTCAGGAACCACATTCTTTGTTGGATCATGTTTGATCGCATGGGGATCAAAGAAACAACAAAGAGTGGCAATCTCAACTGCTGAATCAGAATACATAGCTGCGGCAAGCTGTTGTGCTCAACTTTTGTGGCTCAAACAAATTGGTGATTGTGATGTCAAAATAGGTACACTACCTGTTATGTGTGATAATACTAGTGCCATATCTATCTCCAAAAATCCAGTACATCATTCTCGTACTAAACACATTGACATTAGACATCATTTTCTTAGAGATTGCTGTGAAAGGAACTAGTTGGTTTAAAATACATTTCAACCGAAAACCAACTAGCAAACATCTTTACCAAGCCATCAAGTAAAGAAATATTCAATAAGATTATTCATGATCTTGGAATGACATTCATTTATCAAGATTAGGCTATCTTTCAACTCTCATGACCAGTCACTGACAGGTCAACAACAACTCAAGTATGCCGTTCAAGGGTCTTTGTACTGTTTAATGCATGAACGTTGAATCAAACGGCTACTTGAAACAGATACGTCAGCAAAATCACAAAAGAGAGGCTAGGATAGAAAAGGTGTATATAGATATCTGAAACCACAACAGATCGATTCCGAACGGTCATGACCAATGTCCATTGTGAATAGTACCGTTACAACCTGTCAGTGAGCGGACGGGGAACAGTCGCCGACCGTTACCTGATAATCTATAAAAGGGCTACGAGAGTCTCACTCTCATCACATATTGCTCTCAATCTCCCTAAACTCTCAAAGCATAAAACCAGCTTTCTCTTCTCTCTTACAAACACCCTCGTGAGCTTAGTGTGAAAAATCCCTAAATAGTCATCTCACATTCTCGCTAAAAGAAATCTCGATCTTTAGTACTAAACTCCAGAAAATTCTTCATCTGAAAATGGCACCAAAGTCTGCTCGCCACTCCAAGAATCTCAAAACCACATTCAAGGATCTCAGTCCCAAAAAGATCACCGACATACAGCTGACAAGTCCTGCAACGGCATCACCACCCGCTCGCCTTTCTAAAGAAGCAGAAGATCAACTAACACTCAGAGTAATGGATGAAGGCGATCTCCAAGCAGAGGAGATAACCTATATAAACACCTATCTTCCCAAACTCCAAAACCTTATTATCTCCGGAATTTTTAAACCCACCATACTACCTGCTATCACCCCATCAGAACCCATGGCATCCACCGACCAACCATCAATAACCACCAAAATTCCCACAAAACAATCACCCGTAAACAAACCCAAACCTTCCAAAACCAAAAGCCTCACACAAGCCTTTACCAGCCACACCACTCATGCTTCTAAACATCTTCAAAACAAACAAAAGACACATGAGAAAACTCAATCCACACCTGAGCCTGCATCTCGCATAATTCATTTCACCGATGAAGATGAAGTAACTCCATCAAATCTCATCGAGCGAATCATCCAAGAAGTGAAGGAAGAAGAAGTCCAAAGTGACGAGAAGTCACAAAAGGATAAATTAGTGAAAGAGGAACCTCGGGAAGAAGGTTTGACCGCACTAGACTCCAACGACAAAAACTCATCTCTTGCTCGAGCTGCTCAACCTATCGATGACCGCTCCCCAACGCCTCACCAATCCAGTCGAGATGGAGGAAGCGATACAGAATTACGCTCTCCAGTTATCCTAACTTTAAAGGAATGTGATCAGCTGAAAAAGGCCAAGGGTAAGCAAACCATGGATCCTCCACCTCACACTCAAGAGCTGAAAGAGCTCTTCCAGACTAAACACAACGTCGCTAAGTCGCACCCCAAGCAGTCGCTCACACTTTCGAAGAGGCTGAGTCAGCTACCACCCACAACCATCAATGCAGTCAACATCAACGACAAGTCGTGTCCCGTCCTGCCAAAGACAATGGACATGGAATGGATGGATAAGATGGGATTAGGACAGATAGTAGAGCTCTTGGAGTTTCAAGGATAGGTTGACTACTTCCAAGAACTCATCGCCTGCTACACTGAACTGCTCAAGGAGTACATGAGGCATCTTGGATCACTCTAGAGCGATGATGATGACGACTACCTGATGTTTGAAGTTCAAGGACTTCAAATCGACATCACCAAATCCTGGATATGCAAGACCTTCAACTTGGAGCCTGAGGGATTAGACATTCCCAAGGAAACCACATGGAACGATCTAGGTCATCAAGGAGGAAAAATGATTAACTTCTTCAACAAAGCGGCAACCATGAAGAATTTCAACACAGCACAAATGTCTATCCCCGACAGAGTCCTCCACAACATTCTCACTCACAACAACACTCCAAGGAACCAGCGCACCCACATCGTAAATGCAAGAGATGTGTAGCTAATGTATGCGCTCAGGATGAAGGAAAAGATTGATCTTCCGGCAATGATTCTCCTTACCCTTGATAAGAGTAGGTACGTGAATCAAGGGTTAGTGCATGGAGGAGTGGTCACCATGGCATTACAAGAGTCTGGAGTGGACACCAACCACTTCAAAGAATGTGCAAGGACTGCTCAGGACAGCATCTGTTCTGAGATGTTGTCAAAGATGGGGATTAAAACCCAAGGGGAGAAGCTCACGGTTCTAAGAAGCCTACAAGGAGTGAAGACTCCCGTTCAGAGCCTCACCCACTCGCCAAGCCTTCGGCAAAGAAGAGAAAGCACAATCTCTTACCGGTCCAGGATAGGTCGGGAACCAGTCTGGATGCTCCAGCTCGAGATGTTCTTCAGTGTGTGAGAGTGACTCTTACAACTGTCCAGGCTGTCTCTGAAGAACCAAGTGTCCAACACATGGTTCAAGGAGCCATAGATTACATAGATAAATACATATAGCCTGAGAGTTCTACGCCTTCTAGAGGCCTGAGAGAAACCGTGAACTACCTTTACAAACTTTGTTAGATTTTTGTGTCTTTCTTTTTCTTTTTCTTTATGTAAATGACTATCTGTTTCAAACAAATCTTTTGATATCAACAGAGTGTGGACTGTTACAATTTCTCAACACTTGTTTACGAATGACGTTATTGCATTGACTGCTTCTTTCTTGATTACAAATTGCAAATGTTGTGAGACATACCATCACATCATTACACTAATCTAACTCCATTACTTGACACCTAAAAAGCCTACTCGCTATACTACATACCATGATGACAACTCATTTATTACACCTCATCGACCAATCGGTGAGCCTATCCTTCAACCATCTTTAAATCATCATGACCAGTCCTCTTCCAATATACTCAAACACTTTCATCATTTTATGTGAACTCTAAAATCCTTAACCCATACCAACTTCTAATGTCATTAAGACCCTAGTCTTAATGTAGCCTTATGTAGTTCTCAGCCATATACTAAAATCCATTTGTAACCCTTTATAATTCACGCATTTACCCATATATTCAATATTATACCATGTCCACCAAATCTTTCCTAATATTACCATTTAACCCCAAATCACATATCTTATAACATATCCACTCTTATTTAATCTTAACCCAAAGTCCACCCAAATTCTTGAAATTACCGAACAACCCTTGTTTATTTCCAGCATTTACCATAACTTTTCCATAATAATAAATCCACCCCGTAACCTTATAAATCTTACAATTTCATCCTTAATTCATGTCATCTCATAATCTCCTAACTTATTCCACTTTCTACCCAGATTTCTCCACTAATCCAAACAGACCCTAAGTCTGTACAACTCATCTCTTCACCCCAAACTTTATATATGTCTGAATTGGCCCCAAAATATTTTACAACTTACAATTTCATTCCTAAACTTCACCTTTTATAATCTTCCAATTTAAATTCCAACTCTCAACTTAATTTCTTCAAAAACTCCAGGATAGACCCGAGTTGTTCTATACTTTATTTCCACCCCTATATTTCCAGAAATTGCAATTTGGCCACATAAGTTTTCTGAAACTTACAATCTACTCCTAAACATCATTTAACTCACATTTTCTCATCATTTCCTCTTCAAACTTGGTCAAAACTTTAACCCCACTATACTTGACCTCAATATTCTGCCTTGACCCCCAATTTTATAGAAATTATGAAATAGCCCTAGAACTTTCTCAAAGTTTTCATTTAACTCCTTAAATCACTTAAACTTAGATTTTTGCATTCTTGAACCATCCAAGACATAACTCTTGGCCTATTACTCATTATTTACTCCCAATATCCTTTTATTCATCTCATATAACTCATCCACCATCTTAAAATGTTCCTTAAACACTCATCACATTCCTAAACACCTTTAAGTCCATTCTTGGCACTAAACCAAATCCAAGAAATACCTAAACCTTAGGTAACATTACACCAACCTTCTTAGGTGGTTTTTATCATCCAAACAACCTGTTTACACCATATTTTTACCCGACACTGAACATCTATATAGTCCTTAACATTTAGAACATTAAATACCTTAAAATGCTTGTAACATTGGCCTAAACACTTGGCCTTCATTCCAACCAAAAACATAGCTTGAATACTCACAAAATAGCCTCCACACTTCAGCCACACTAATCCCTAGGCCATAAGTTTTTGGTATTTACACAATACCCACATAAACTTCACAAACTTGACATTTCAAGTCATAAATCACTAGTTATCACCACCAAACTCATTTACATAACTTCATATACATTCTTAGGTAAAAAATGACCATTTTCCTCACATTTTTCTCACCCCCAATTGTTCTAAACATAAAACAACTTTAAAGCATAAATTGTGCATCAAGGTAGAATGTTTACCTTGATCTCCAAACTAGGAATTTTCCACAAGTTTCTCTCAGACCTATATTTAAAATAGGTAGAACTTTCAATTTTGTGCTAATCTAAGGGCTTGACACATGGTTTAAGCACTAGAGCTTAGATTAAAAGCTTACCCTTGATTTAATGAAGATTCTTGCCCTTGTTTCTCCCTTGATTCTTGGCCAACTTGAAGGGTGGAATGTGCTTCACTTTTATGTGAACAAGGAAGAAGAAAATGAGCAAGAAGAACAAGATTTCTCAGCCAAGTATTGAAAAAAGAAGAAGGTAGAAGCTTAGAGCAGGTTTTTACCTTAACTTGTTGAAACCTTGCTTAAACTTGTGGTTTATTTGAGCACTTGATAGAGCAAAGATTTATCTATGAAATGAATGAGATAAGGGTGTCAAAAAAAGATGTGGTTCTTGTTTTAATTAACCAAAGGAGAGTTAAGTGCTTAAAGCACATTTTTGTACCTTAAGAATGAACTCTAGCTTGGCTCCATTTCCTTGTAGATGCTAGAATTTTCTCCTCCCAAGCTACAAATTTTTCCTTGTTTTTGATCAACAAAGTGCAGCTCCTTTCCCACCTTGGAATAAGGATGAAGAAAAGCGAAGGAATTAGGTGAAAAAGCTTAGGTTTAAGGATTCACTCCACCATTATTGGAGCTTGAAGAACACAAGGAAAATGAAGAAGGTAGAAGAGTTTTCTCGGCCGGAAGGGAGAAAAAATAGGTGGGAGAGTTTGTGTTTTGTTCCAACTTAATGAAGGGAGAAGTCAAATGATGACTAGTACATCTAAGAAGATATATATGTGTAACACAAACATGACTTATCTCTTGTGACCCGCCCCCCCCCTTTGCTTGTGATTTCCGGTGCCAAATTGTGCCTTAGGGGCATTTTAGTCTTTTTGTGTTATTATAACATTATAAGTCAAATGTTGTACATTTTGAACTTAGTTTATGTGTAGGATTTGTAACATATGTCATCGCCTTATCTTAAGGTGTATTTATAAGTGATTATTGCACTTATAAATTGTTTTAACTATATGAATTGTGTTTTATAGTCTTTTCACATTATTTGTGATCTTAGTTCATGAATTAATGTGTGACATTATTCATTGACTTTAGGAGTTAATCTCTCATTTATAATACTCCTCTTTAGTCCATTAATCATTGTAAGGTCTAATGACCTTCTTGGACCTTGTATATTAATTTATACAATGTGTTGGAGTTTACATGATTCCTTAACTCATTAAGGTTCATTAGTCTTCCTAATCACATGATTAACCTTTAATTAGTTTTATAAACCTTAGGGGTATTTCAGTAACACCCAAAGTTAGTACGATTGGCTTTATTCTTCCACTGTCTCGTCTTTTAAATTGTGTTAGGCACGATAGTTAGTATGGATTTACAAGTAGGGGCGTTACACAACCATTCATGGCTCAAGAGCGAAGTAACTAGGTCCCAAAATGAAATGCTCAAACTTTTAGAACAGAAGTGCATAACCATGCATTTACGTGAATAAATCACTTAGTCGAACTTAGGGGATCATGACCCCGCAAACAAGAAGCCAAAGAGGAGCTCAATCGAATAATATAGCCAAAATCAGTCGCTTGTCCGGGCTTACAAGTATGGACACATGCCAAGACTCAAAATAGATAAGTCCAGACATGTTTTCGGGCTTGGAAGTGCGAACAAATGTCCAAAAAAAGTTACGTGGTGACATCCGGACATGTGTCCGGGCTTGCAAGTCCGGACACATGCCGAAAGTTAAAACAGAAGAACATCTGGGTATGTCTAGACATGTGTCTAGGCTTGCAAGTCCGGACACATGTCGAGACTTGAAACCCATAATTTGTCCTGGCACCCCGTCCGGCCACATTCAAAACTGTGAAAATCAGAAGGCATTTGAAGCCCTATCTGGACATGCAAGTCTGGACAGAAGTTCGGACCCGGCAAAACCGGAGGCGCAAATTTACAAAACAACTCCCGAATTCACGGTAGATTTCACACAATCAAAACACATCAAAAACAGGAGAAACCATGGGGGTTTGAGAACTCAAACAACAACAAAACAGAGGATTAAATAATCCACAAAACACAACAAATCATAAGAATGTAAAAGCCCAATTTCAGAAACTCCCGATGGGCGAACAACCACGTCGAAACTTTTCTCCACCTACCTCAATAGAAGTGCAGAAATTCCACGAAATGAAGTCGAACAACAACTTAGCAAACCCACATACCAAATCGAACCAAGGCACTCACTAAACGAAAATTTCAAACCGAAATAAAAAATAGAACCCGAAGCACCATACTGAGAACAAAACCATAATCGAACTCACAAATCAAACCTGAATGCAGACGAAGAAACAACACAGGAGCAGAGCCCCAAATCCACCCGACACAGCAGCAAATCAAGACAAGGGAGCACTTGGAAGAAGGAATAAGAGAGGAGGAAGAACGCTGAAACTGTCAAGAAGAACGAAAAATGGAAAAGAAGGATTATTTCCCACAATTAAAACTCCTTGCCTTAAAACAAATGGCAAATGACCTCTTTGCCTTTCCCCTTCTCCTCAAACCACAAAAATAAATGAAATAAATCACACTTAATATAAAATAACAACATAAACTCCGACTTATAATAAAATCCGGGTTATAACAGGAATGATTATTGGTTGTTGGTTGAAAGCTCCCTTATCATTTTTTAATTGTGGTGGCTGTTTCTTTGCTGCGATTACCGCTGTTCTTGGCTATGATTGTTGTGTAAAAGACTAGCTGAAACGATTTACAAATAAAATGAATTTCACGCTATTGGTGGTTTACACAGTTTCCCTGATTTGTGCAGTCCCTTTTTATGTGTTGTTGTGCATTTTTTGATCGTTAGTAATGATAACTATGGCATTAGGGTTGGGAACACGTCACCACATAGTTGATAGTTACTTGTTTAAGCTGTTGTTAATTTCAAATGTCAATGAATATGGAATAGTATTATTTTATGCTAATTCATTTGGATTTTACAAATAATGTTGAGTTGGATTGTAGTTTTAGCCTTAACACTCATTCAGATTTGGTTTTGTTATTTCGCTGTGATCGTATGCTCAATTAGCTTTATTTTTGAGTATTTTCACTAAGTTTTTCGTTCTTGAATGAGACAATTATAATTATTGTGAGATTATGTCAAAGGTGGAGCTTTGTCATTTGTTTTTGAGGAATTGGCCGTGTCCGGACAGGCCCTATAAGTATTTTTGTTTTCTTCTGCTCGCTGTGTTCGGACATCTGTTCGGGATTACACGTATAGACAGAATGTGAGAACGAGTCTGGGTTGGAGTCTCGGCATGACTGAGCTTCCATGCTCGGACGTAAGTCTGGACCCACGTAGGGATTTTTCATCAGACTTACGTCCGAACATCTATGGTTTCTGGTCTTGGCTTGCATCCGGACTTCCATGCCTGGACACAAGTCCGGACATCACCATTTTGAAATCCCTACTTATGTCCGGACTTCCTAGTCCGGACACAAGGCCGAACACGTCATCGTTTTCAGTTTTAAAGCTCGTTTGACTTCTGTTCTTCTCTCCGCTTGTGGCGTTACTGTCCAAAGTCTATATATTATATTTTGGTAAAATCCCGGGGTGTTACATCATTGGCAACGGAATTTGAAATACTCATCTAACACATTTCGTCGTTAATCAGTTGCTATTTATTTTGAATTTTGAAAATTTTATTTAATATTTTGATTTCTAAAATATATTCACCTGTATATTTTCACATGTGATATATTTTATTCAAATCAACCAGTAATAGTACTACATAAAGATTTACTCATAATAATTGAAAACACAATGCTATTTTTAGTAACCAAAGTATAATACAATCGAACGTAATATTAGTACAATCATCAAAAGATACAAACAGTATAATGAAAGTCTAGTGCAATCAAAGTCTATCACAGTCAAGCAATCTATCTATCTATGTTCGTGCTCCCAACCATGCTCATACCCCGAACGATACCCCATCTGATCACCTGCACCACTCGAATCATATCACTAAAAAAATAACAGGATTTAGTGTTCGACGTTTTCAGACACTAAACATCAAAAATAGGACGCTAAATGTGATTAGCATCCGATTTTTGATGTTTAGCATCCAAAAAATATCGAACGCTAAAAGCCTGGATGCTAATTTTTGTTTTACGTCCGCGGACGCTAATTTACGTCCACTTGGCGTCCTTTTTTATCAGACGCTATTCAGCATCAACTTGTTAGAGTCCGCAACCGGACACTAAATAACGTCTATAAAATGGTCGCATGCCTCTTAATCAGACGCTAACGAACTGGTGACAAATTGATTACAACTTTACGTCCAAATTCTTCGACCGCTAAATTACTATTCAGACGCAAAGTTGTGTCTATCTGACCAACTCACACTTTTTTGTAAGTAGTGTAACCAACATCATCAGCAATCAACTAGAAAAAAAATAAAGGATTGCGCAATGTTAATTTGTACATAATATTAATTGCAATTAATGTATCAGTTTACAAACATTTATCTACAACAAATGATGTCTAGGAAGTAACTAAACTCATTACAATATTTGCCTCTCACTCTAATAACTTTTCAGAGACAAGGCTGGCTAATTACATATAATTACGAATAACATGGTTAAGACAAACTGATAGATTCAGTAGCTCACACACAAGTCATAAATGAAAGTGAAATAAGAAGAGCAAGAAACACAGTGGAGAAGAAGAGGATAAACTTCTCATTAACTATAACAGAAGGGAGTCGGGAGTCTTATATAGGCAAGGGGAGAATTACAGAACAATAACTACTATAACCACTAACAACTTAACTAAGTGTATTATTACACTCTATCATTCCCCCTCAAGCTTTGCGTGAGATTCTGTAACGCCAAGCTTGCTTCTGAAAAATATAAAAGACTCGGACGGCCTCAGTTTGAACAACATCATCAACTATATGTGCCTCCGGCAGACAAGCTAAACTCTTGGAGCGAGTAATCATAGGATGGGTATTAGTAGGTTCAGTTGGAGCTGGTTGACATTCATTGAGATCAACAATGAGATTAATCCCATCTGTATTGGACACAAACATAGAAGGATTTAAGGGTGAGATTGTAGTGGTACTGATAGTGGTAATAGGGGAGTTCTGGATACTGCTGTTTCTATTAATGCGTAAGGAGGGTGAAGGTGAGACATTGATGGTATCTGTATCAGTTGTAGAAGAAGTGTGTGTAGAAGGAGAGTGTGTAGATGGGCAATCAACAATAGTGGGATTCGTAGGAGATGATCATTGTTGGATTCAGGTAGATCAAGAAAAATTAAGGAAGGTGATGTCTCTGTGGAATTGGTGGTGTCTGTGAGTGGTGATGTATGTATGGGAGAGATAGAAACAGTTGAAGGTTGAATATCAGTAGGTCGATCATCACAGAACATTCTGAAGGTAGTGAGAAAAAGATCAGCAGTGTTACCAGTTTCTGTTTCTGGAGTAACATAAGGAAAAAGAGTTTCATCAAAGACCACGTGACGAGAAATGTATGTTTTCCTGGTTGAAGGATGATAACATTTGTAGCCTTTGTGCAGGTTACTATACCCAATAAAAATACATGGTAAAGATTGAGGTTGAAGCTTGTGGGATGTTTTGCATCTCAAGAAAGGGAAACATCTGCAGCCAAAACTGCGAAGGCAGGAATAATCTGGTTGTGACTTGTGCAGTCTAAAGAAAGGTGACTGATTCTCCAGTGATGGTGAGGGTAACCGATTGATAAGAAAAATAGCAGTCATAAATGACTCAGCCCAAAAGACAATGGAAGGCCAACATGAAATAAGAGAGCAAGTCCCATCTCAACTATGTGACGGTGTTTTCGTTCAGCCACTCCATTTTGCTCAGGTGTGCTTGGACAAGAGATATGTTGAAGAATCCCGCAGTTATGAAGATGTTCAGTGAAGACTTTACTTGTAAACTCAGCTCCACCATCACACTGAAACACTTTAATTTGCGCAGAGAACTGAAGTTCAACCATCTTTTGAAATTGTACAAAAATCTCACTGAATTGAGATTTTCTCTTCATTACATACAGCCAGGTAAAACGGGTAAAGTCATCAACAAAAATCACATAGTATTTCAATTTCTGAGAAGAAGCAACTGGTGCAGGACCCTAGATGTCACAATGTATCTTTTCTAAGACTACAACAAACATTTTATCATTCAGAGAAAAAGGTAAACGACAACTTTTGCTCATTTGACAGCTAGAGCAAACAGAAAACTCCTTATTCCATTTACTAATATCTATTTGATTCTGATGACTGAGATTCTTCAGAATTCTTGAATTTGGATGCCCAAGTCTTTGATGCCAGACGTTGCTAGTAGCTTTCCCAGAAAGAGTAGTAGTTAGAGCTTGAGCATTATTATCTCTCAAGGTATACAAGTCTCCTTCTCTACTGCCTCTGGTTAGAATTTTCTTGGTCAACAGATCCTTGACAATAAACCCAGAATTAGTAAATTCAACTGAACAGAAGTTGTCCTGTGTGAGTTTACTTACTGATAACAAGTTTCGCTTCAGGTCAGGGACAACCAAGACATTGTTCAAATACAAATCCTTTCCTGACTCAGTGGCAATAGTGGCACTTCCTGACAACTCAATTGGTATTTGATTTCCGTTTCCAACAACAACAGACTTATCCCCGATATAAGAGATAGGACTAGAAATCTTACCTGAGTTAGTCACCATGTGATTAGTTGCTCCAGAATCGACATAGTAATCATCGACACTTTGATTATAAACCATGGAATTGTAGGCTTGAGGCACATTCCAGGTTTGAGTGACTGGCTTCTTGAAATCAGAATTTCCTTGATAGGACTGATCCCATCGATAGAAACAGATAGCAGTCGTATGATTTGTGCGTCCACATATTTGACAGGGATTGACTTGGTTTTGAGAGGATTGGCCAATTTCAGGACTAGAATTAGGATTTGACGGAATTCGATTGGGATTAGAATTTTGGTTTTGATAGCTAGAGTAGTTGGAATAAGAATACTGACTCCTTCCTCTTCCGCCTTGATTTCGACCTCTTCCACGACCGAAACCACGGCCTCGACCTCCAGATTGGTCATTCTTGGATACATTGAAAGCCATAACAACTTCCTCTGACATTTTCTCTTTACTTTCTTTCCCGTCTTTTGCACTGCCTCCTTCTCGAAGATCAAAATCTTCGATTGCACTTATGAACTGTTTCAGTGTCGGATAAGGGGCTTTGCTTAGCATAATCGATCGTATCATGCTATATCGTTTGCCACATCCCTGAGCTAGCAGAAGCACCTTATCGTCGTCAGCTAACGGTTTTCCGATAGCAGCAAGATTTTCACAAATAAGCTTGAACTCTTTGATGTATTCCTTTACAGATTGATTGTCGCCTAGCTTCAGATTTTGGATTCGCTGCTTGAGTTGGAACTCTCGATCTTTTGTAGATTGAAGAAATTCTTCTTGTAACTCATTCCAGATATCTTTTGCCGTCTTGCATCCAACAGCAATACTGACGCAATCTTCCGCCAGAGTAGCGATCAGCCATGTTCGAACAAGAGCATCAGTTTCAGTCCATTTTGCAAGATCTGCTGAGTCTTGGCTCGGCGCTTTATCTTTGATAAGATCAATGACTTTGACTGACTCGAGCAGATTTTAACATCTGAGTTCTCCAACTCAGATAGTTCTTTTCTCCTTTCAACTTGATTGGAAATGCTGACGAGTTGATACAGATTTGTCGATGTTAATAGAGGACTGAACACCGAACTTTCTTTCTGTCCAGTAGCCATTTCTTGTAATCGCGCAAGGAAAAGAAGACGCAGGTGCGGATTAAGAATAGAGCTCTGATACCATGAAAGTGAAATAAGAAGAGCACGAAACACAGTGGAGAAAGAAGAGGATAAACTTCTCATTACTATAACAGAAGGAGTCGGGAGTCTTATATAGGCAGGGGAGAATTACAGAACAATAACTACTATAACCACTAACAACTTAACTAAGTGTATTATTACACTCTATCAATAAACAATTTATGATGTTTTCTGCTGCGCTTTGTACAGTCTTTTCTTTGTTTTTTTAACTTGATTGATGTTCTTCAAGGTTAGTTGAATTATTCACAACTCTTGCAAGCAGACAAGTTTGACCTTCCATAATGCTACTGTATTCATAGACAATTGATTAGTGAGCTAATGCATTTAAAATGACTCCTAGTTGATTAAACTTATTTTGATCTAGTCATCTACTGATAAAAGAAGCGGGAACTCGGAATGAAATGAAATGAAATTCACCCCACTTTTGAC
The DNA here is from genome assembly GCA_023374045.1 of Limonium bicolor. Classification (NCBI taxonomy): domain Eukaryota; kingdom Viridiplantae; phylum Streptophyta; class Magnoliopsida; order Caryophyllales; family Plumbaginaceae; genus Limonium; species Limonium bicolor. Next base: position 339,816,350 of record CM041779.1, read on the forward strand.
ATAGTAGTAGTAGTAGAAATCAACAAGTATGAACATTTGAACCATTTATGAAAGAGAATCATGGATGGCCATACCTCGCAATCTAATGCTGTTAGTATCGGCCCCTTAGTGTTCCATCAAATACAAGCAGCACCTGATTTAGAAGCGGATTGAAAAAAAAAATTCCTAGAAACAAATTGAAGAAAAGGGCATTTACATACTACACAAGAAGACGCTAGCGAAAGAAAGATTGAACGTGAGATGAAAGGACGGTTCTATCTGCATAATATTTAAATACTCCCTCCCTCCGTCTGAATTGACCGTCCTGTTTGCTTTATGGGCACGTTTTTCCACTACAATATTAAGTATAAGATAAAATAATTTTATAAAACTAAATTTTGTAACATATAGTTTAATCATGTAAGGATCATATGCAAACTTAAATTTTCAAAATAAATTTATCTTATATGTTAAATTGAAGTCAACGACATGTCCAAATAGTAAACAGGACGTCAATTCAGGACGGAGGGAGTATAAAAATAGAGCTAGTTAGGAGATAACATTAGCGGTGTTCAAAAAAACCGTAACCATATAACCGATACCGAAACCGTGGAAACAGCATCAAAATCCGGTTAACCGCACCGATTTTCCAGTTTCGGTTAACCGACCAGCTAAATTAGCTGGTTACGGTTTACAGTTTCGGTTATCAATTTTTGCCTATCCGGTTAACGGACTACCGTTAATTATACATATAATTATATTTTTTAAAAATACTCTTCCCAAAACTTTTTCACGACATGGTATTTTGCAACCCTAACAACGCGGATAACTTCTCACCCATCATTCACACGCCGTTTCTTCATTCTCTTTCTCTTCAATCTTCCTCACTCAACATCTCGCTCACCAGTCACCACCAATATCTCCATATTGAAGACTAGACTGAACCCTAAACCCATCTAGTTCATCCTGCAACAGGTACTATAATCGAACTCACTTCTAAGCGGTTGTCGAACAAGGAACGTATATGCTCTGCGCCTCTGCAAATTCTCTTCTTGTGTTTGTGTTTGGTGCGTTGAGAATTGTACTCATCGACTCGACAATCAGCCACCGACGTGATAGATTGTGTACCGGAGAAGGCCAAAATATCAGCCATAAACAACCACATCTCTCCAGGTCTCATACATAAAACAAATCTCCGTTTATCTACAACCATTAGAAGAAAGATTTATAACAATAGAAAATTTGATTTCTTCTGTCGCACCCTGCGAAGCAAACGATACGCATGCTATTTCCAAAATCCGCCAGGCTGGAGAATAAGCTTCCCAGTAGACTTTTAGAGTAGTAATGGTGTTCCCCGCAACCAATATTGCCAGAGACTTGTGTTTGTATCTGTTCGCAGAGATAATGAACTGCATCTAGTGTTTGTGCTTGTGTATGTATGTAGATTGAAGGTATTTGGCTGAGATAATGAACTGTATCTTTCGCAGAGATAATAGAAGTTTAGTAAATTCTGAATTTTTTTTTTCATCCGGTTTACGGTTAACCGATAAACCGCACCGAAACTGACGGTTACCGTTCCCGGTTAACCGTTGCTAAATGAAGCGGTTAAGGTTATTAATATTGACTAACCGTCAATACAGTTAACCTATTAGCCGGTTAACCGGTTATGAACACCCCTAGATAACATATACTACACTATAATTTATTAAAAGACTAACTTTAGTAATGATGGATTTTGTCATGATAGATATGAGGGGTTTGTCGTAACAAATTATTTGTTACAATAATGTTATATTTATGAAATTTTTTAATATGATTTTTGGTGACAATAGTCATTACTAATAATAATATTAATGGTAGCGATCTTTAGTCGTTCAAAGTTGTCACCAAAGATACAGTTTTTACTAGTGATTACTCTTACTAAAATGAATTACTCCATCCGTTCAACAAAATCTGTTGTTTTAGAAACTTCCACACTTATTAAGAAAAGCAGAAAATGACGCATGTAGCCCTACTTTTTATTTTTTTATCTAGATAATAATCATTTTTTTGAATAGTAGGGTCAAAAGTGGAAAGAAGGGTATCAAAAAGTTAGAATCACTTATATTTTTGAACAAGATTCAAATCCTAAAATGACAGATATTAATTAACGGAGGGAGTATTAAGTTTAAAGTAGTGTGGTATCATAAGGTTAAAAATGATTTTTTTCATATATGTAAATTAGCATCCGATTTTCAATCGAACACTAATATCGGACCCTAATCTGTGTCCGCTAGTGTCTAGTATAAGTCTAGACACAATCAAGTGTTTGATTTATTATTGGGCACTAATATCGGACGCTAACCTGCATCTGACTAGTGTTCAAAAATGACTTAGACACAATTCAGAGTCCAAAAGAAAATCGGATGCTAATATCGGACGCGAATAAAAAAAATAGCGTCCGCTGCTTATTCGGACGCTAATTTTAGACGCTAAATCCTGCTTTTCTTGTAGTGTTTGAGCCACCACCAGCTGGACCTGTCCACGGACCTATCCGCCCGCCATACTAGAGCTAGCGCCTGGAGCACCAACGAATCCTACTGAGAGGGAAACATCTGAGAGATCTGCGCTCATATCAACGCCTGCATCTCCTCGCTACACAGCTCCTAGCTGATTGTTTCCCGCTCCTCAATACAAATCTACTCCCTGTAAGTGTCAGCCGGCTCCTGAAGCAGATCTCGCTCAATGTCTGACTTCATCGACTCGTATATACTCTGGTCGTAACCAGTAGCACGTGAGCTAGTGTTGGTGTTGCAGAATAAATCAGGGAAATACTCTGGTGTTACCTTGCCCACACCATAGACCCTATGCTTTCTCTCAATTTCCCTTTAATAGCCTTGTAAAAAATTTAGTTAGGTTCATGGGGTGTGGCTGCAACACCCCTACCGCTAATCCAGTCATTACCTCCTAATCCGTCTCAATTACCAATACCAAAGCAGCGGAAATTCACCACAACAGTGGGTATTACAATCCGTTCGTCACCCACGTGACTAACAAGGCTAAATCCATACAACATTCAAATACAATATACGGTTTGATGGATTATTATACCGAGTACTCGACATTTACAATTACCTTCATTCCTTAATCAATCCAAATACAATACAATCCAACCTCAACAAATCTATACCGAGTTCCTACAACTGTCAAGTGTCCAATACAATTCGGACTTACTCATCAATCTTTACAATGTACAAACGTTCCTATCAACTACCCATGTTCAACCGCCATCCCCGTCCTACACTCGAACGGAATCAGCTCCAAGGTATCCGTGAGGTAAAAACGGAGCTCCTAGGGGCTCAGCAAATTGCTGCATATGAACTTTGCATACCCCGCGTGCTAACGGGGGTACGCTGACTATTTGGTCGAGAGCATGGGATTCATTTTAATTCAATCAACATGCAAGATAGCAATACATTATAAATGTACACTAACACATGCAATCAACATCCAACCAAGGAATACAATCCCTAACTAACACATCAAGGTTGTTAGTTCAAATTAATTTACTCTTAGGCCTTGAGGGTTTCTACCTCACTAATGCCTTAGTCAATTATTCATCATCTTACCACTCCCACTCTCTGGGTTACTCTTACTCAAGCTCTCTTATTCTCAATCTCAATCAAGTTCTACAATACTCAATCTTAATCCCCACTCTCAAATTCTCAATTTTCAACTCAATTTTTGATTCTCAAGTCTCATACTCAATTCTCAAATTCCCAATATCAAGTTCTCAATTTCAAATTCCCAATATCAAGTTCTCAATTTCAAATTCTCAAAGGTATCTGTTAAGTCATTACCCATGACCTCCGGGCAGAGTCATACACAAGACTCACCACCGGGCTTTCAATTACAAGTCTTACTTCCCCAGTTTTGACCCTACTCTGGGTCTAGCATAGTGGGAAGGTTCGACTATCAAACGGAACTACACACTTAGCTCCTCAAATTCTCAAACGTCCGTTTCTCTACCGGACTACTCAAATTCCCCAAACTCCCCTCTCGGAGTTATTTCATAATCTCATAGATTAGCCTAGAAGTATCTCTCTCGATATCATCTATTAGCTTGGGGAATTTCTTAATGTCTAGTATTCTCAGATTTAAGGTTTTACCCACTTATCGAATACTTTTATGTTCGGGACATTTTCTTAAATTAGGTCAGATCCTCATATTGTGGACCGACTATTTTTCTAAGGGAGTTGATGGTCCCTTATTATTCGTTTACTTCTCTCAAGAGTTCATATCTTTGAACTATACCAATCTCTTATTAGAGGTTTCATTACATACTTCCACTACTATTCGTTTTGTGGATTATTTCAATTCGGTTCTCTAACCGTTATCGGGAGTTTTGCTAATCCCGTACAACTCTCTCATGTTCTAGTGAGTTCATAGGTTTACATTATCGTTATTCTCGTTTCAATAGTTTTTCGCGTGTTTCCACGTTTTCGTTAATTCGCAAAACGACCCTTCCTACAAGTCACTAATCAAACAAGACTCATCTATGAGTCGGTCTCTAACACTATGTAACACCCCTACCATTAATACATGCTTACCGTCCAATCTCCTTACACATCAGATACACACAGCGGATACTTACTCACATACAATGGGTGATACAATGCCGTTAACCACCCACGTGGCTAACAAGGCTACTACTACGGCTTACAGCATCGGTCTGATGGACCGGAATCCCGAGTACTACACATCTATAATACATACTCCATTAATTAATCAAATACAATAATGCTCCATTCAATACTTACTCCTCCATAATCCATACATTACAATATACGTAACCGAGTCTACTAGGATCCTTATACAATTATAATATCCCTTCCAAGTTCATACATGCTCACTAAGAGTCTACATCTACCCATTCCTCACAACTACTTACTTTCTAAGTACAAGGTGTGCCTCCGGTCTCTTCCTTGACCATATTCGCTTCGGGTACCTGCACACTAAAAATGGTCCCCCGAAGGGGTCAGCTTTCGCCGAGCATGATAACCGCATACCCCGCGTACTAGTGAGGGTACGCCGACCACTTGGTCGAATACATGCGATTCGTTTCCATACAAACATACATGCATACATGCTCTTATACACAATATTATAATACATTACGCAAGGCATACACACATACATACACTTTATCACATACAAGAAGTACAACATAAACCATTCAATACTTACTTACCTTTTTCCGAATTACACATACACATTACATACACAAGATACAGTTCTTGTTAGCTTCATTGGTCCACCCGGGTTAATCGGATGGAGATTACTCTTTTACTCATTATTCCATACATACGCATACATACTCATACTCATACTCATACTCATACTCATACTCATACTCATACATACTTACTTCTTACTCTTACTCATGTTAAGCCGGTATGGCCTCTGGGCAGGGACTACACCGTCCCACCACCAGGCTTTACTTGGTTCACTAATCCAGGATGCTACCCACTTAAGGGATTTGGGCTGTGGACCAGCTTGCGAACCAGGAATCGGATCCAACCTCTTGTGTCTCCTCATCCTCACGCGTGGCTGAAACTATATCAGACTTCTACTCATTCCAATTTACTCACTTAAGTTAGGAGTTGGGTAGTTAGGAATTAGTAGAAGTCAACATCCAACCATATACACAATACATTATACAAGTACACTACAAGGTACAATTACACATCATCATCATTCATACATTTCATGAATTATACAAACTATTGTTCAAGACAATATCGAGAACAATGTAGACAAGCACAAGTAAGTGCAATATAATCCGATTCGTGCATTTATCTTATTAGGTGGTCAAATAAGCACACAAATCGGGGTAACCAGATTAGGATACAGGGCATGAAGAAATCATACCTTTCACCGTTGTACTTGTATCCCAACGTTCCTCCGGTATTCACAATCCAAATCCTATGGTATACATACAACCGAATAATTAATCTAACTATCATTAACTTAATTCGGTTACCCTTACACTTCCTAACTCATACTTATTAGGTCTTCACATTCCTATACTTACATTTTATTTACTTACTTTTAATTACTTAACAATGGTTTACTTACACATATATGCACGTATGTATAGGTGGGTATACATATACATACATACATATACTAACCATAGTCTTATAGTTTTTTTGTAAGTTTTGACCCGACCGAACTTGCGACCGACCTTGCAAGTTCGGTCCGAGTCAGTAGGTTACATCGGGTGAAAATTCCAGGGCCGACCGACCTTGCAAGTCCGGTCCCAAGGTCGGTCCATTCCAGTAAGTTACTTAACGGAAAATTTTTAGCCCGACCGACCTTGCAAGTCCGGTCGCAAGGTCGGTCCATTCCAGTAGCTTGCTCGACGAAAATTTTTCTGGCCGACCGAACTTGCATGTCCGGTCGCAAGTCCGGTCGATTCCAGTATTTGCATTTTACTTATGTTTCAGTCCCATACTTTACCCATTGTTTCTCCAATCTTCTTACATGTAATCTCACATGTTTAAACACTACCTAGGCCCTTCAAATCGCCTTAGTTCATCCACTTTACATACTTACTAATTCTTACTTGTACAATTTCATTTCCATTCTTCACTTACTTCTCATTCTTATTCTAGCTTGTTTATACTCCTAATTACTCTTAATTATGATTAATTAAGTCTTATGCAACTTATACAATTATACCCAAACAATGCCTTAACTTATAACCCATTATAATTTCTCTCGGGTGAATTATGGTGTTGGTCCGGGACCTTGTTCAGGTCCTAAGTCCCGGACCAACACAGATCAGAACTCTCGAATTGATTTTTGTTATGGTCCGGGACCTTGTACATGGGGTAAATCCCGGACCAGGCGTTTTGGGAAACTCTCGGATTGATTTTGGATAGTGGTCCGGGACCTTATACCAGAGGTAAGTCCCGGACCGCTAATGAATTTGTAACTCTCGGGCTACTTTGGATGGTTGGTCCGGGACTTAACACAAGGCCTAAGTCCCGGACCAGTAGTGGTCTGCTACGAATTGCATTTTTTCTTCTTGCTCTGTTTCGTTCTCTTCTTCTTCTAATCACTTCCTAATGGTTTCTAATCTTAATATTACATGTTTAACTACTTATCCAAGCATCTAAACTCACCTTAATCCCTCACCAAAATCAATTCCCTCAACCTACTGCTACCTCACCATTTCCACTGTTTCATTCTTTTCTTCCTTTCTGTTGCAGAGTTCGAGCTGCTACTGCTTCTTCTTTCTTTCCTTTCTTTCTTTCACAAATGTTACCAGCTCCTAAGCAAGATAGTTTCCTCTCTAAATTTTGACATGGTATCCCCTAAAAACTTAAGGTTTCACCACATTAGTTTGTTCACCCATCAAAGATCACAACCTGTTCAACCATACATATATGCATCAGTTCACTCACGTTCACAGCAGCAGCTCATTTCTTTATGTTTTGACAGATTTCAACTTATCTACACAACTAATGTTATCAATACCATTATGCTCATCTGTTTATACGGTTACAGTAGGTTTACATTTGTTAAACAGTATACTTATACATACACACACGCCTTATACACAAAACTGAACAGAGGTAATTTACCTTGTTCTTGTTTTCCTTTTCTTTTCTCTTCTTCTTGTTTTCTTGCTCATTTTTCCTTCTTTTTCTTCTTCCTCTACCGGTTATAGTTTCTCAACAATCTAACATTACAACCCATTCATAAATACACCATTCAATACTAAAAACTAACCCTAACATTACTTAAGCTTTTAATGTATATTCTAGGGTTTAGGAGTTTCATTACCTTGCAAGGGAGTAGATGAAACTTAGAGGAGTTTAAGAACAAGGTTTCCACCCCTTCAAAGAAGCCAAAACCGGCTGGGTACAAGAGGAACCAAACAAGGGTTTAGTTCGAATTCGTTTTGCCTTTAAGGCTAGAAAAACAATGGAGTTTCGAAGAGATTTTTACCTCAAAAGAACAAGGAGAACAAGGTGGCTCTAATGGTGGTCTTGAAGCTCCAAATGGGGTATACCCATAAAAACGAAAATGTGTGTTTTCGAATTTTGGAAAGATAGAAACGTAGCTCTTGGTGAGAGGATTACAATGGTGTAATTTTTGGAAGAGATTTGAGTGGGTTACAAGAGAAGAGAAGTGAGTATATTGTGTTGGTTTCTCAAGCCCCCATGGCTGTCGCTTTGGAGAAGAAGAAAGAAAGAATTCAGAGAGTGAGGGGATGGGTTACATGAGTTTGTGAGGAAATGAGAGATAGGAGAGAGAGAATAAAGGTGAGTGTTTACTTTATGTATTTTATTGTATTTGTCTTTTGTGAGTAAAAGGAAGTAAAGGGAGAGTGTGAGGGGGGTATGAAATCGGACACACCCCAGCCCATGTGGGTTTTGAATTTCTTTTTACATTATTGGACACATAAGTTTTGGTTGTTTATGTTTCTACCCCACAACTTCCTGCTTTTGACAGTTTTTTACTAATTTCTCGTTTTATTGATTTTATTGGTTCTAAAGCTTCACTAATATTTATTAATGATTATTTAGTTGACCAAAATTGTTACGAGTCTATTTGACCCGCTTAAAGTCACATTTTCCCCGGTTACCTCGAAAACGCGCTTTAATGTTCATTAGTGTTTTTAATCCATTTTAGGATCCGTTTTCTTCGGGATTTGTTCCCTAATATTTATTTAGACTTAATTAAGCCTTTATAATCCTTATAATACGCTAACCGAGGTCTCATACCTCCTATGGTTATTTGACGCTTATTTAGCGTTTTTTTCGCTTTAAAGTGTTTCTTTATTTCTTTTGGATTTATTTTCCCTTACAATTATTTCTTACTCTTTACTAGGCTCTTAAATACCTATTAGGATAATTAAATCGCCATATTTAAGGTCGGGGTATTTCACACTAAGTCAGACCAAGCAATCGTTCAAGTATGGTTAGTTCATACATCAAGCATCAAGATACACAAACAAGCAATAAATCATTTTCATGCTTTTATCTTGATTAAGATGGCACACAAACACACAAATCAACGTAACCACGTTCGCATACGGGGCATGAGAAAATCAAACCTTTCACCATGGATTAACTTTACCGGGTCACCTCACGTTCCTCGGTTTACTCTCGAATCACTATCATATATCAAGTGGTTCTATTAACATTAAGGTATTACGGTATGTAATATACTACTACTCCCGTACTTACCCCGTTATCCGTTAATCTCCGTTTTACTCATGTGTATTTAAGTTCACAACTTTCTCATTCACTTCTCAAACTTGTTTACACTTCCAAGGACCTTTATAGGTCACCAAACAAGTCCTAAACATCATCTAAAACCATCCCCAATCAATTTCCCATCTTTAAAACACTTTCTGGTGCACTTTTACATTGGTCTGGGTTTGTGTCCTGGTTTGTAAACCCGGACCAATCCTGGAAACACATTCTGTCTATTTTTTCATGTGGTTCGGTTTTGTGTCCGGGGCTATAAACTCGGACCAACCACTGGAATGATTTTCTGCCTAGTTTTTGATGTGGTCCGGGTTTGTGTACCGATTTGCAAACCCGGACCACCCCTGGAACTGTCAAATTTTACAGTTTTTGAACTCTTTTCAACCCCTAATTCACCCCTAATCATTCCCTAATCTTTCCACAAGTTTCCTACATGTTTAAACACCTTAAAACATGCTCTAAACCTCTTCAACTCATTGGTTTAATCCTTGCTCAACTTCTTGCTCAAATTCAACAACTTTCCATCCTCACTTTTTCATTTTGCACACTTGTGCATTTATAACTTCCTCTTGGTGGTTTACCTCTTGCTCTCACTGAAATACCCAGGAATTCCCAAGTTATGAATAATATAGTATATAATATGAATGATATGTCCGAGATTAGTATTAAGGTAGCCCAGGGAATTAAACGACATTTATCTCTAAATTAACCCTTCTCCTTAAAATGTTTACAATTAATTGTAACGTTTTGCCTTGATTAACTTTAGCTATATTTCATATATTATTCTGTTTAAATATTAATTCATCTTTTCAACTTCATTATTTTATTTAAATCCCAAAATACCATTCTAGAATCTTCTTTCTAACTTATTAATTTTAAATAATTAGAGTTCAAATCCAATTTGACTTTCTCCTTGTAGCTATTTGATTTCTAAGAGTTCAGATCCTATTGGACTACTTAATGTATTACTTATTAACTCTCCTAATTCTTCTCTCAATAATTATTACTAGCATTTTGACTTACCTCTCTAACGTAATTGTTTTCTCTTTTTGTTGGACCTTTGGACTAATTATAATTTATTATTTCTAGTTTCTTTCCTTATCAATAAAGGTTTAGTGCTTAACTTCCTAGATATTTTACTTCTCATCCTTATCTTTAGCAACAATGAAATAAATCCCTTTCCATTTTATTTCAAATTAAAGGATTATTTCTTTATTTTCTGATGGGTTATTTTGTTAGTGTTTTGACTTCTTCTCCTTATGTTTCTCAACGTCAATATAATTTCTAAGTAATTACAATATGAATGATTTGAATTCTCCTTCTAAATTATTTACATTATTTAATTAACTCCTCTACTCCTTTAGAAAGAACGTAATTCACGTAATTTATATTAATAATCTTTTATTCCCTAATTTACTTATTTAAACCACGATCTTATTGATCATTCTTCATCTTCTTCACGCCGCCACTACATTCTCCTTCCCAACTCTCAATTCACGTTCCTGCTTGTGTTTTTGGTCAAAACCCTTCCCTGGTGCCAACTAGAGTTATATCGGGTAAAGTAATCGTATCGTTAGTGTGTTAATTATTCAGTTGTGTTCGTTGATTTCTGTTGGGCAAAATAATGTTGAAACTATCTTGCTAACTATGGGCAGTGAACCCAATCATTTTAGTACAACAAGGTCGTATCCACAGGGACTTCGTAACTATTTAGCTAATTATAAGCTTAGTAAATATGCAAGAGGATATATACAAAAGTGCATAAATGTAAATTAGGGGTTTGGGTTTTCGAGTTGTAACTGGAGAAATAAAGGAAAGCAATAAACACTAAACTATCTAATCTAGGATAGGTGTAGCTCGGGATAGGATATTCGTACCCGTCACCCCTTTCTACCAATTGTCTAACCTCGAACTCATAGCTAAACAATGGGAATTTAATTAATAGCCAAATCCAGGTCTATTAATCCTAACCAATTTAACGGGGACTGAATGTTCGTTCAAATCCCCAATTCAATCAGAAGCATTAAGCACAAATCTACCCTAAGTTGCAATGAGAACCTCATCTCAAAATTAGTGAAAATCGGCTAACATTGATTTAGTCCCAACGGTTTAGGTTTCTATCTCAGAATATCATTTTGATAGAATCCCACAATAATGATAAACTAATCGGTAGGCCAAACCAACCAATTTAACACATAGAAGACAAATTGAGCAAAACCCTTAACAAATCCCCAAATCATGAGCAACAAGTTTAGAAGTCATAAACACTCAATAATCATCTTCATTAAGCTCAAAGACTAAAAAATCACAAACACAAGTTCAAGATTCAACAATGGAGTTTTGGGGGATTTGGGGCTTTATCCAAATCCCTAGCTACAAGTGAGTCAAGTCTCCATTAAATCACAAATAAGAGAAAAGGGAGAAGAGATAGCCATTAATGGAGCTTGGAGGGAGGTGAGCTTCTCTTCTTCTCCTTCCTCTTCTTCTCCTTCCTTTTCTCTTCTTTTCTCTTCTTCTGCGTCGCCTGGAGTCCCGCTCTTGACCTCCCTCTCTTTCCTCTCTTTTTCTCCTTTTAAAAACGCAAATCTGGGCAAAATTTCGACCTGACCGACCTTGCAAGGTCGGTCCTAGGGTCGGTCGGAGTCAGTAGTGATTTCGGGCGCATTTTTAAGTTTGACCGACCTTACAAGGTCTGTCCTAAGGTCGATCGATTCCAGTAGCTTGCAAAAACGCAAATCTGGGCAAAATTTCGACCCGACCAACCTTGTAAGGTCGGTCCTATGGACAGGCTAACTCCAAAACGCTGTATCTTCTTCTTGTTTTAACTCCGATTTTGGATCCGTTTGCGCCCACGCGTTCCTCTCTTCGTCTACTTTACTCCTAGCTATGTTACTCCTCCTGTTTATACAATAAATGTGTAAAACACCAATGAAACACAAAACTAAAGGAAAACAAGCTAGAGTGGAGAAATGAGCATGAAAATGTTAATTAAACATATGAAATACACCCCTAAAACATGCTCATTTGGACACTCATCAATTTCTGATTGTGAATTGTTATGTTCTAGACCACGGTGTCATTGACGAACATTGTTGGTGATCTCTGTGAACCGTCTTCCTGAGTCAAGGAAACGACTAGGTAAATTCTGTGCTCATTGTTAGATTTGGTTGTGGATAGTTTTCTATCACAAATTGTGTTTGAGAAACTTTGCTGTGGATTTGGTGATGGTTTTGTTTTGGGAGCTCTTCACTGGTATATAATTTCTGGGGTTCTTGGTGCTCCCTGACTCACCATGTTGGTTCTCTGCACTGTGAGGATGAATTATTTACACTGACTTATATATATTGCGCTGCATACAATGACTGCAGTTAAGCTCTATGATCTACTCTATGGACTGATGATTCATAGGGGGTGTGCACACTTAAGGACTTAGGGTGAGGGTATTTGGTATTCCAGTCTATTGTGATCGTCTGATGGTTTCCGTGGATATTCCTGTTGAAGGCTCCCCAAAATGTTTTATTGGTTATTGATATTGAAACATGGAGACGATTGCGGAAATATAAAACTTGAATGTTTCGTTATTCAAACTCAAAGGAATTTCAAAAATGTATTTTACGTAATGAAATGGAATTTACTCAGTTTCGCTGATTTGCACGATCCCTTCATGCTTTTATTGTTGTTTTCTGATCGCAGGTACAAGTTGCTGACTTGGGGGAATGGGGAACGCACTGTCACGTAGTTTAGGAGAACTGGAATTGTTTTGAGACGTTAATTGAGTTATGAATTTTTGGAATACAATGTTTTAGTTACTTTGATGATGTTTTATTGTTGATTACAGTTTGAGCTTCCGCATATTTTGGATTTACAATGTTAAGTTAATATTTTGGAATGTTTTGCGGTTTATTAGCCTGAGCATCCAAGGGTTTGGATGTGGCGGTAGCACCTTGGATAACGAGGAAGTTTTCCGCTGTATTTCATGGTAAAAAGTGTTGTTTCAATTCATTTTTTCATTGTAGTATCCTTATTATGGTTTGTATAAGTTTTGGTCTCTGTTTTACACTTTGAAAGCGCATACAGGGACCTGTCCGAACGTCCGTCCAGACGTCTATGTTCGGATAGGCCCCGAGAGTTCTAGGTATTTTCACTGTTTGGTCGTGTCCGGACTTCTGTCCGAACTTCAAAGTTCGGACAGCATGCGAGGACTAGTTCGACTTGAAAGTCTCGACTTACGTCCGAACTTGCAAGTTCAGACCTACGTTCGGACACACACGTAAGGATTTTCGGGATTTTGAAACTCGACTTGTGTCCGAACTTCAAAGTCCGGACACAAGTTTGGACGTCGTCGTTTTTGGTTTTCTCAACTCTTGACTTGTGTCCGAACATCAATGTCCGGACACAAGTTCGGACAAATGGTATTTCTCAGTTCAATCTTCTCGACTTGTGTCCGAACGTCCAATGTACGGACACAAGTTCGGACCAACACTATTTTTCACTTCTAGGACTCGTTTGAAGCCCGTTTTTATTTTGTTTACGCCGTTAGATTTGTATTTCCATAAGCTATCTTTTGAGGTAAAATCCAGGGTGTTACAAGGTGGTATCAGAGCCGTGTTTTCGAAATAAGATAAAAGTGTGATTTAATTGGACTAAAAATGTGGGGATAAGCCGAATGGGAAATCTATGATATGTTATATTGTGTGTTATTGTGGAGCTACTTTGGTTACTATGTGTGATACTTGAATGGTTATACTAATAAATTGGGATTCCCTTATGAGCCATATATATCTGTGTAAATGTGTGTATGCTGAGTACGCGAATTGTTTATTTGGATTGTTACTACATATGTATATGATAGTTTGAACCGTATACTTGGTAGTGTATATGGGATGGATTAGTAGACTTGTAGTATGAGCTCGAGGGTGGTTATAAAAATGGAAATCTTTATTCCTCTACGTCGTAATCAAGGGACCACCTAAACTCAAGCTCATAGGATTGACATACCAACTCAACTTCGCGTACAACACCCGGAGTAGGAGCAGGAGGATCAATATGGCAGCTAACATCCCATGAGGCAGCTTCAAGAGCTCGCGCTGAACTTGGGGCAGATTGTCCAACGCCAGGCCCAGCGGGACAACGTACCTGAGGACTACACAAAGAGGATTGCGCACCTGAAGCCGACCGCTTTTGCTGGAGAGGAGGACCCGGTCCTACTTGAAGACTGGATCCGGGAGTTCGACAAGATTTTCGACGCGGTCAACTGCCCAGAGGACAGGAAGGTCAATGGAGCGGTGTACTACTTCAAGGGGGAGGCCGATATCTGGTGGACGGCCAACCGAGATGTGCTGCTAGCTGAGCCTAATTTTGGATGGGAGGCGCTGAAGCAAGCTATGAGGAGGCGCTTCTACCCCGAGCATGTGCGCATGCAGAAGTACCTGGAGTTCTCTGAGTTGAAGCAATTGTCCAAGAGTGTGAAAGACTATCATTCAAAATTCCTGGAGCTGGCGAGATTCGCACCTACCATGGTTCCTGACGAAGCCTCGAAGGTGCAACGGTTTGTAGGGGGGTTCAACTGGAGTCTCTAGGAGGCCCTGAGCATCTTGACCATCCCAACTCTTCAGGACGCGTATGGGAAGGCTGCCAATCTCTACAGAGTACAACAGAAGAGAAGGGAGGTTCAAGCGGGCGAGAAGCGGAAGGCAGAGGATGGGGAGGACTCTCGGGGATGTGATGATAAACCCTAGAGGCCGAACCAGGAGAAGAGATGGAGGCATCATTCGGAGGAGAGGCGAAGATTAGAGGGGAACCAGAGGTGGGGCGACCGACCCCAGAATCAGACCCAGAAGACGGAGCATGGGCCGGAGAGGCACTTCCATTGTAATAGGTGCCGTAGGGACCACCCAGGAAAAGACTGTGAGGGGAATTTGGTCACGTGCTTCCGGTGTGGCAAGAAGGGCCACAGGGTATTTGAGTGCTTCAAGAACCCTCCCGGGGATAATCAGAGGAGAGGAGGCGGCGGCGATCGGGCCTACAGACAGGCAGACTCCCAGTCTAGAGGCAGAGAGTAGTGCCAAGGTCAGAACCAGCGCAGGGACGCTCCCCAGCGTGGTAATGGCGGAGGCGGAGGGGGAGAACCGAGACAACCCGGACTCCTGGGAAGATTAATGTCATGATTGCGAGCCGAGGCCGAGGCTGAAGTGAAGCTGACGTGTTAGCAGGTACCTTTTCTATTTGTGGTACCCCTGCTCGTATTTTGTTTGATACCGGAGCCTCGTACTCCTTTATTTCTGGAACTTTTGTTGAGAAGCTAGGGTTAGTTGCTAATAGGACCTCGCCTATAGCTGTATCTATACTCTCGGGGCGTGTAATCCCTTGTAATAACGTACTAAAAGATGTGGGGGTAGACATAAGAGGGGAAACATTTGTAATTGATCTTATCCAGTTCGTCCTCCCCGACTTCGACATCATCTTGGGGATGGACTGGCTAAGTAAATATAAAGGGAAAATTGACTGTGGAGAGCAGAAGATTATCCTGAAGGGACCGTCAGGGCAGAGAGTGTCCTACCGGAACGTGGAGAAGAAGCCCGGGGTGAAGATCGTCTCAGCTATGTCGATCCTCTCCCAGGTGAGGAAGGGACAGCAGGCGTACCTATGCCATGTCCAATACCTAAGCCGAGAGCCAAGCAAATTAGAAGAGATTCGGGTGGTGAATGAATTTCCGGACGTCTTTCCTGAAGAAATTCCAGGCATGCCGCCAGACCGGGAGGTGGAATTCAGTGTCGATATGGTGCCAGGAGCAGTGCCTATTTCCAAAGCCCCATACCGTATGGCGCCGTCAGAGCTGAAGGAATTGAAGGTGTAGTTGGAGGAGTTATTGGAGAAGGGGTACATCTGTCCGAGCGTATCACCATGGGGAGCTCCAGTCCTGTTCGTGAAGAAGAAGGACGGGAGTATGCGACTGTGTATAGATTACCGGGAGTTGAACCAGATCACTGTGAAGAACCGGTACCCGTTGCCAAAGATCAACGACCTCTTCGATCAGCTTCAGGGCGTCGAAGTTTTCTCCAAGATAGACCTGAGGCCGGGATATCATCAGCTTCACGTTGCAGAGGAGGACATCCCGAAGACAGCCTTCAGGACCAGATATGGGCACTTCAAGTTTCTGGTGATGCCCTTTGGACTGACGAATGCACCAGCCGTCTTCATGAACCTCATGAACCGGATCTTTGATCCCTACCTAGACCGGTTCGTGGTGGTGTTCATAGACGATATCCTCATTTACTCCAAGGATGAGGAAGAGCACGAGGAGCACCTGAGATTAGCCCTGCAGATCCTGAGAGAGCAGCAGTTGTATGCCAAATTGTCTAAGTGTGATTTTTGGCTGGACCGCGTGGCGTTCTTGGGCTATATCATTACGAAGGAGGGGATAGCAGTAGATCCATCCAAGATCCAAGCAGTGAAGGAGTGGCCGAGACCGGGCAACCTGACAGAGGTGCGTAGTTTCCTGGGTTTGACAGGATACTACAGGAGATTCGTGAAGGACTTCTCAAAGATTGCCAGACCTCTCACCAACCCGATGAAGAAGGTGGTCAAATTCCAGTGGAGCGACGAGTGTCAGGCAGCATTTCAGGAACTGAAGGAAAGGTTAACCATAACCCCAGTGTTAACCCTACCTTCAGGGACGGAGGGCTTTGAGGTATTCAGCGACGCTTCCAAGTATGGCCTGGGATGTGTCCTGATGTATAAGGGGAAGGTGATTGCTTATGCGTCGAGGCAGCTGAAGGAGTACGAGACTCGATATCCGACGCATGACCTGGAATTGGCAGCAGTGGTGTTCGCCCTTAAGATTTGGAGGCACTACTTGTACGGTGTTTCTTGCAAAATCTACACCGACCACAAGAGCCTCAAGTACATCTTCACGTAGAAGGAACTCAATATGAGACAGAGGAGGTGGTTGGAACTGATCAAAGACTATGACCTAGAGATTCTGTACCACGAGGGGTCCAACCTAGTAGCAGACGCTCTGAGCGGAAAGAGGAGCCACTCAGTAAATTCAATGTGGGTCCTCCCTGATGAGCTAGTTCGTGAGTTCCAGAGATTAAATTTGGAGGTGATGGAATCTGGAGGGGTAGAGCAAGAGGTAAAGCTGTTCCAGATGAGTGTCTCTCTCCGACATCTATAGGGAGATACTTAAAGAGCAGCTTGGTGACGTGAAGCTAGAGCGTATCAAGGAGAAGATGAAGGAAGGGAAAGCTGAGGGGTTCAAGATCCACAATGATGGTAGCTTGCGATTCAGAGGCCGATGGTGTGTGCCTCAGGAGTGCGCAGAAGTGAAGGAGAGACTGATGAAGGAGGCTCACAACACTCCGTATTCAGTTCATCTTAGGGGTGACAAGTTGTACAAAGACCTGAAGAAGATGTTTTGGTGGCCAAAGATGAAGAGAGTGGCAGAATTCGTGTCGAAGTGTCTTACCTGCCAGAAGGTCAAATTCGAGTACAAGAGGATGGGAGGTTTGCTACAGCCGTGGGAGGTCCCGAAGTGGAAGTGGGACTCCATTTCCATGGATTTCGTGATGGGTTTACCACAGGCGAGAGGAGGAGTCGATCAGATTTGGGTGATTGTGGACCGACTTACTAAGTCTGCACAGTTCATACCCATGAAGAAGACGTGGTCTATGAGTCAACTGGTGGATGCCTACATCAAGAACGTGGTAAGATACCATGGGGTGCCGGAGACTATCATTTCAGACCGAGACTCGAGATTCCTAGCTCATTTTTGGCAACAATTTCAGAAGGCGATGGGTACCAAGCTGAAGTTGAGCACACGTTTCACCCAGCCTCTGATGGGCAGACTGAGAGAACCCTCTAGACCTTGGAGAACATGCTTCGAGCATATGCGATGGACTTCCAGGGTTCATGGGCTGATATGCTGCACTTGGTGGAATTTTCATACAACAACAGTTACCATGCCAGTATCAAGATGGCTCCCTACGAGGCTCTGTATGGGAGGAAGTGCAGGACCCCACTATGTTGGAGTGACATCAGCGAGACAGTGGTGTTGGGACCACAGCTGATAGAGGAGACCATGGAGCAGGTCCAGGTAATTCAGGGTCGGATGAAGGCAGCTTAGGATAGGCAGAAGTCCTATGCCGATCTCAAGCGCAGATCGGTTGAGTTCGAGGTGGGATACAAAGTTTTTCTGAAGGTATCTCCTGTGAGAGGGGTAACCAGATTTGGAAAGAAGGGGAAGCTCAATCCCAAGTTCGTGGGACCCTATGAGATTTGGAGAGGATTGGGAAGGTCGCCTATCGCTTGGCACTCCCTTGTGAATTGGAGAAGGTTCACAACGTGTTCCACGTGTCTCAGTTGAAGAGGTACATTCCCGACCCTTCGCATGTGCTGCAGCCGGAGGTTCTGGAGCTGGAGCTGGAGCAAATCTATCTTACGAGGAGTATCCCATCAGAGTGATGGACACCAAGACCAGGGTGACCCGCTCGAAGTCGACCCGAATGGTCAAGGTTCTGTGGTCCAATCATGGAACTGAAGAGGCTACGTGGGAAGTAGAAGAGGAGATGAGGAAAAAGTACCCACAACTCTTCGATCAGGTAACCACTCAAGTCAGTACTTAGTTAACAGTTTTTGCCTTATGGATGAGTTTTAGCTTCGAGGGTGAAGCTTTCTTTTAAGGGGGATGAGATGAAATACCCAGGAATTCCCAAGTTAAGAATAATATAGTATATAGTATGAATGATATGTCTGAGATTAGTATTAAGGTGGCCCAGGGAATTAAACGACATTTATCTCTAAATTAACCCTTCTCCTTAAAATGTTTACAATTAATTGTAACGTTTTGCCTTGATTAAGTTTAGCTATATTTCAGATATTATGCTGTTTAAATAAAATATAATTCATCTTTTCAACTTCATTATGTTATTTAAATCCCAAAATACCATTCTAGAATCTTCTTTCTAACTTATTAATTTTAAATAATTAGAGTTCAAATCCAATTTGACTTTCTCCTTGTAGCTATTTGATTTCTAAGAGTTCAGATCCTATTTGACTACTTAATGTATTACTTATTAACTCTCATGATTCTTCTCTCAATAATTATATTACTAGCATTTTGACTTACCTCTCTAACGTAATTGTTTTCTCTTCTGTTGGACCTTTGGACTAATTATAATTTATTATTTCTAGTTTTTTCCTTATCAATAAAGGTTGGTGCTTAACTTCCTAGATATTTTACTTCTCATCCTTATCTATTGCAACAATGAAATAAATCCCTTTCCATTTTATTTCAAATTAAAGGATTATTTCTTTATTTTCTGATGGGTTATTTTGTTAGTGTTTTGACTTCTTCTCCCGATGATTCTCAACGTCAATATATTTCTAAAGTAATTACAATATGAATGATTTGAATTATCCTTTTAAATTATTTACATTATTTAGTTAACTCCTCTACTCCTTTAGAAAGAACGTAATTCACTTAATTTATATTAATAATCTTTTATTCCCCAATTTACTTATTTAAACCACGATCTTATTGATCATTCTTCATCTTCTTCACGCCGCCACTACATTCTCCTTCCCAACTCTCAATTCACGTTCCTGCTTGTGTTTTGGTCAAAACCCTTCCCTGGTGCCAACTAGAGTTATATCGGGTAAAGTAATCGTATAGTTAGTGTGTTAATTATTCAGTTGTGTTCGTTGATTTCTGATTGTGAATTGTTATGTTCTAGACCACGGTGTCGTTGAAGAACATTGTTGGTGATCTCTGTGAACCGTCTTCCTCAGTCAAGGAAACGACCAGGTAAATTCTGTGCTCATTGCTAGATTTGGTTGTGGATGGTTTTCTATTACAAATTGTGTTTGAGAAACTTCGCTGTGGATTTGGTGATGGTTTTGTTTTGGGAGCTCTTCACTGGTATATAATTTTCTGGGGTTCTTGGTGCTCCCTGACTCACCATGTTAGTTCTCTGCACTGTGAGGATGAATTATTTACACTGACTTATATATATATATTGCGCTGCATACAATGACTGCAGTTAAGCTCTATGATCTACTCTATGGACTGATGATTCATAGGGGGTGTGCACACTTAAGGACTTAGGGTGAGGGTATTTGGTATTCCAGTCTGTTGTGATCGTCTGATGGTTTCCGTGGATATTCCTGTTAAAGGCTCCCAAAATGTTTTATTATTGGTTATTGATATTGAAACATGGAGACGGATTGCGGAAATATAAAACTTGAATGTTTCGTTATTCAAACTCAAAGGAATTTCAAAATTGTATTTTACGTAATGAGATGGAATTTACTCAGTTTCGCTAATTTGCGCGATCCCTTCGTGCTTTTATTGTTGTTTTCTGATCGCAGGTACAATTGCTGACTTGGGGGAATGGGGAACGCGCTGTCACATAGTTTAGGAGAACTGGAATTGTTTTGAGACGTTAATTGAGTTATGAATTTCTGGAATACAATGTTTTAGTTACTTTGATGATGTTTTATTGTTGATTAAAGTTTGAGCTTCCGCATATTTTGGATTTACAATGTTAAGTTAATATTTTGGAATGTTTTTGTGGTTTATTAGCCTGAGCATCCAAGGGTTTGGATGCGGCGGTAGCACCTTGGATTACGAGGAAGTTTTCCGCTGTATTTCATGGTAAAAAGTGCTGTTTCAATTCATTTATTCATTGTAGTATCCTTATTATGGTTTGATGTATAAGTTTTGGTCTCCTGTTTTCATAACACTTTTAAAGCGCAAACGGGACCTGTCCGAACGTCCGTCCGGACGTCTATCTTCGGACAGGCCCCGAGAGTTCTAGGTATTTTTGCTGTTTGGCGTCGTGTCCGGACTTCAAATTCGGACAGCATGCGAGGACGAGTTTGACTTGCAAGTCTCGACTTACGTCCCCGAACTTGCAAGTTTTGAACCTACGTTCGGACACACGCGAAAGGATTTTCGGGATTTTGAAACTCGACTTGTGTCCGAACTTCAAGTCCGACACAATTCGGACGTCGTCGTTTTTGGTTTTCTCAACTCTTGACTTGTGTCCGAACATCAATGTCCGGACACAAGTTCAGACAAATGGTATTTCTCAGTTCAATCTTCTCGACTTGTGTCCGAACGTCCAATGTCCGGACACAAGTTCGGACCAACACTATTTTTCACTTCTAGGACTCGTTTGAAGTCCGTTTTAATTTCGTTTGCGCTGTTAGATTTGTATTTCCATAAGCTATCTTTTGAGGTAAAATCCAGGGTGTTACACTCACCCATTTTGACCATTCTCAATTCATCTTAGATAAATGCATTAGCTATACCCAATTCCATCTTCCATTTCCAAGATTATGAACACTAACTATTATCTAGAAATTCTAAGGTCTTCACAACCCATTTCGCTACAGATTTTGCATACTCAAAACTTCCTTATCCAACTACCATTTCATGGTGATTAATCAACTCAAATCATCCCAATGAACACCTAGGTTCTCCCATTTTCAAAGTCACCTAAAACACTTATTTTGTACTAAAATTTTGCCATAGTTTCCCCACAATCTAAATCTAGCATACCCAAATTCATCAATCCTCACCTTTTTTCAATCCTAAACTAGCCACACCCATAAAGGGCCCTACCAGCACACATTAATTCCTCAAAATCTCATCAAACATCAACTTAAGCACAATCATAACCATTTGGCTCTAAGGCCCTCAATTCAATCATCAACTTCACAATCTTATCAATTTTCAACCAAGCACATTCCTAGTACAAATTTTGGGTTCATTAATTAATTTACCCATTCCAATTTCTAAAACAATCAAATAAACATTAAGTGGGTTCTTTTACCTTAAGCTCATAATTTCCTCTTTTCTTTTCCATCTCCCCTTCTCTCTTTCTTGATACAAATAGGCCATGTTGGCCAATCACTTTCCAACCTCAAAATCAACATTCAAATGGGGAATTAGGCACTAACCATTACTCCTAGACTTATTAATTAAGCTAGGTTACAAGGAGAGGTGCTTAGAGCACAAAAATGAGGAATTACCTTGAAACCCTAAAATGGGATTTTGGTCATGAATCAAAGGAGGACTCCCCATAATATTTTGAAGCTTGAATATAACTCATTCAAGGAAGAAAAACAGGAAATTGGGGGAGTCAAAACCGGCCACATTAGAGATGAAGAAAATAGTGAGTTTTGTGATTTTTCTTACCTTAAAACAATGAGGAGGCATCCAAGCTCCATAAAAGCTGATTTTCTCTTCAAATGGGGTATACCCATGGAGATGAACTTCTTCCTTTTGAGATTTTGAAAAGAGGGAAGTGTAGAGCTTGTGAGAGGGACAAGAATATGTGATTTATTTTCCATTTGGAGCATTTATGTGGCTTGGGGAAGTGGAGGAAGGTGGCTGCCATTGGAGGCTGTTGAAGCAGCTCAAAATTGCCAGTAACGGAAGGGAGGAAAGGGAAGAATACAGTGGGGAAGAAAAGGGAAGGAGAGAGAAGAGAGAAATGAGAGGTGAGAGAGTATTTTCTACTTTTGTACTTTTTTTTCCACTTTTGCTTTTTGACTTATTTTAATAGCTAGCTAGTCATGTGAGAGGGCTGATTACCCTTATAAAACCGGCCCCATTAATAAAGTAGGCTGGGGGCGTTTTTCATCTTTTACCAGAAAACGCTCGTTAATTTACCCGCACTATTCACTAATCGGGCCCGTTTTCCGGATTTTTCTCGTTCCTTTAATTTTAATGGTTTTAAGCTTCCATTAACGTTTAATTATAGTTATATAGTCAACCATAATTTTTACGGGTCTGTTTGACCACTTAAATTCACGTTTTCGGGTTTTCTCGAAAAACGTGCTCTAAAGCTTTATTAGCGTTTTTAATCCATTTTGTGGATCCGTTTTCTTCAGGAATTGTTCCCACAATTATTTAGGCATTATTTAAGCCTTGAAATTTATCAAGATCCTTGTAGAGGTCGTATTCCTCCTATGGTCCCGTAGCGCTCATTTTTGCGTTTTTCACTTTTTTAAGTGTTTTCTCTCTTTCTTTGGATTTATTTTCTTTACCAAATTATTTAGGCACTAATAGGCCCTCAGACACCATATTAGAATAATCTAATCACCATATTTATGTTCGGGTATTTCAATTTACCCCCCTTAAAGAACTTTGCCCTCAAAGTTGGTGAATCCAATATAGTTAGTCACATAGGTATTCTATGCTAAGGTTATAGTCTCTATATAACCTGAGACTCCAACGTCTGACTCGATGTATACCACACGTCCAAACAACATGTCACTGCATGCATAACAATCTAAAATATTCTTTTTCCAACCTCTCTATGAGGGTCCATCCGCAGACAATTAGGCACTCAGTCCTCCCCCATATCGAGTGATCCCTCAGGTTCCGTCACATTTGAACACTTATGCTTTCTGGTTCACGGCCTTCACGACTTTGGGCACTTACGCTCTCTGGCCCTACGGTCCTTTGGTTCTGATCAAATTCATTTGCACATCTAGAGATCCTCAGGCTACAACTTGGGTACTCTCCCCACACAGGACTACTCATATCCTGCTGCCCTTGGAAAAATACAAAACACACACCCACCGTTCAACCGGCCATCAAGACTTAAGGCCACAACCACGATGGGTGACAGCGGTTTCAAAACTAATCATCACTCCCACCGGCTCACAACTAGCCTTACTTCCCGGGTTCGACCCGATACTGGTGCCTAGCCGTGGGAAGGTCCAACTAGCGCCCGTGGGAGCGGTTTCAAAACCGATCCTCATTCTCAAGTTTGAAGAAAATCATTTGTACCAAAATCAGTTTGGAAATTCATTTTGAAAACTCAATACAACTCCAAATTCGAATTTATGATAATTACACCTATTACTAGCGTTATTGCTCGTGACCACTTATAGGGAGCTTCAAGAGTCATTCAACCCTGTGATCAGCATTGGTGTTAAACTATCCTTCTACCCACTTTCTACCCAAATTTTGTTCGGTTTCCCTTGATCGCTAGCAAATCAAGTTCCACCCCCCCTCAATTCACACAATCAAATAGTCAAACGTTATTTCATTTTCTATCTTTTTATCTTTCTAGTCATAATCACCAAGGCAATACATTTCCAATTTCTAGAATTCTTTTACTCACTTACTAGTCATCTCATCATTATTACTCAATTTATCTTCAACTACTATACCTAAGAAATTCAAAAGCATAATTTTCAATAATTTTCTATCCTCCAATTGTTCACAAGTAAAATCAAATCAACTCAAGTCACCTGGGGGACTCATCCCACTAGGTTCAACATCGGTATCATACCGATTTATACTTATCAAATCTCCCAAACATACTCATTTCTCAATACCGGTTTCATACCGGCTCACATCTCATACCATTACCAATCGGGGTTCTCATTCCCCTCGAGTTTCTCTTCTCCCTTCCACTTCAAATCTCATAAATAATCAAATTTACACAATGAGTGAATACAAATGTTTATGTAACATAGTACCAATCATCAAAAAAAATTCTTTTGCGCTATGCGCATTGTAGTTTACGCACTTATTACGTAAAACATACACTTTGCGGTTTTCGCTCTACCCCCCTTAAAAAGGGATTACGCCACGTAATCTACCATGTGTCAACATTGGACATCGGTCGAAGGCATTCAGCCGTCATGGAGTGGTTGAGCTTCCATGCGGTCTATTATACAATGTTCTTTGGTCAAAGGGTCTTAACGGTATTGTGTGTCGGTTAGTCCCTGCACCAAGAATTCTCATTGGAGTTGTTTAACTCTTAACCGGTTCGGTTCTAGCCTTAATGCTTCAAGACATTGATAATTAGTCATTTATTCACTAGGTATATTTCACCTTAGAATTCTAGGCCCATTAGCTTCTGATGCGCGACCCTGATAACTTGGGTTTATTCGCCCTTCTAGTTATCCTTAATGTGTTACACATCACCTTTCCGTCCCTTTTTATATTAGGAATAAGGTTTATCAATCCACTCGGGGTATTTCTTACCGTACGTGAACTTAATGAGCTTCAGATTTTCTATCCGGCTCTTTGGAAATCTATCGTACATACTGTTGTGTACTACTGTGATTATTTACTTGATTATTCTGACGTGTTGTCGGTTGAGGTTGAGCCACTACTTAGTATGTAGTGCTTCCTTTGTTGTTAGTGGCATCTGAATTATGCCCACTTATCTGATTTTGTACAAGTGTTCTTTACTTGTATGACCATGCATTTTCTATGCATCAGTCTTCTAAATGTTCATGGGTTTCATACCGCTTTTATTCTGGTGGAATTCACTTCTTGTGATTGTTGGTGTGTTCCACACCCTTCGTGCTTCTTTGGCCTTAGGCCATACGGTTTATTTCTAAGCTTTTGTTTAACTGGCTTGTGCCACGTTCATTGGTGTGTATACACCTTTCGTATTCAATACGGTTGATTCATTAGAAATTGGGTACTCTTGTCCTGAAGTTAATTACTTTTGTTATCAATTTGATCCATTGATTTTGCTTCCAGTTCCTTATGCAATTTCAATAGGAATGAACATTGCCTCCTCTGTGAGGTCTCTCATCACATGGCGCAGACTCCTGGCTTGTTGCCCAGTCTGTCTACCATTTCCTATTCAACATCTCCATATCATTGTGTGGTTGTTGAGATACATTGGTCGCTTGCTACGCACCATGTTCATATTTATTTATGACTTGGTTTCCATGGCGTCCGCTATTACTAGCTTCGGTTCATGCATTTCCACCATTTATACCATGGTTCACCATTTATATCTCTAAGCTCATTGAGCGTTATTACCTCATAATTCACATTGTACACATATAGTGTTTCTTCTAAACCGGTTACTCCTTGGTTTTCACAATTGTTATCAAAGCTTCCTTCGGTTCATTTTGTTCTAATTATCGCTTGGCAATGACTATATGCTCAAGCTTCACTACATTAGTAGTTATGAGAGAGACGTATCTTCAGACTTCCACTAATGACATCCTCTTCTTTGGAATATGTTTACCGCTTTCGCGGTCTCACAATAACGAGTGGGTATTCTCGCTTGTTAGTTATTAAACAATCTTACTGGTGCCGTTCTTGGCAACCCTCCATATGGTTCGCATTAGGTTTTTTCAACCGTTGGATTATGTATTGTAGTAGGTTAATGCCATACTAGCCACGTTGCCTAGAGCTCTGCCCATTTTAGGTTGTTCACAAGCATGCTTCTCCGTATACCATCAAATGACTTGGAGGTAATATTGGGCTCCATGATAAGGTCATTGCATCACGCTTCCGTTCGTTGGGGCCCGTTAGGTATCTAGATATTGATCGATACCATTTGTCAATTTAGGGTATCCCCTATCAAGTGGGATCCCTTCGGCGTTCTAACCGAGTGTTTGTTCTAATTCTTGTGTTCTTATCACGACATTTGTTCTACACCCTTCAAGGATTGCTCCTGGGTGTGGTTAAGTGTTGCCATTTCATCCGGCTTGTACATCTGGGTGTGTTCAGTTGCTATCCTGCCTCGCGGTTCAGAATTTCACTTTGTCCCGTTTAGGGTTGTAACATCTCCCATTCTCATGGTAGAACCATGGATACTTCTCTTATGTTTATAACTGGTTTGACATCCTCTTCGGTGATGAATGGTATTCTCCGGTACCTTATAGGATCATCATTGGTATTTTATCCCGTTCATTGAACGTTGATGCGTTACGTTAGGCATCTGCCTTACTGTGTGTAGACTGGGTATTCATTCCAGCTAACGTGCTTTTGCTCCAATATCCTTGAGACATATCCGATGTCTTGCTCAATTACTAGTGCTTCTCGCACTTCCTCTCTATTTTCTTCCTGGAGTGAGTTCTTGGCTCTTTTAGCTTGTAAGCTTATCTGAGTTCCTTCGATCGTTTGAGATGTCCAACCGTTTCGGTTTGAATTTACCTTATAGTCCGTAGAACGAAGTTGACTACTCCCGTGTTTCGTACACTACTTGTATACATACGTGGGGTACCTTATTGGTACGTTACCACTTACCCGACTAACTCATAAATGGTCTGTCAGGCCCGCAAGCTCCTTCGGAGTGCGGTCATCCCACATCCCATAATTGGGTACACTCGTAGTGCTCGTCACACGCCTAGGTGAAGTATCCTATTGTCAACTCCTCTCGTATCATTCTATGATAACTTACCGTGATTCTTTGGTTTGGTCGTAAATCTGAGGTTTAAAGAAATAATGAGTTTTGAACAAAAAGTTTTGAGTTTGAAAGGAAGGTCTTGAGTTGAAAGAAAAATTTTCATGGTGTTACCATGTCTGACGTCTTGACCAAGTCCAGCTTCTCGTGACTGGTATGTTC
This sequence comes from Limonium bicolor, assembly GCA_023374045.1. Taxonomy (NCBI): domain Eukaryota; kingdom Viridiplantae; phylum Streptophyta; class Magnoliopsida; order Caryophyllales; family Plumbaginaceae; genus Limonium; species Limonium bicolor. The sequence continues at coordinate 339,843,939 of CM041779.1, forward strand.
TTAATACAATGGTCAGGCCGTTAGGCCTTCCCAAGGTTCCGTTCTTCAAGTTCTTAGGACTGGTGGTCCTGTAATGGCTTCAATCGTCATAGTGGTGTTCCTAGTAAATACTTGTTGGTCGTTGAAGGTGTTCCAACTGACCCTGTTGTTGCTGCACTTGTCCTGGCAAGTGCGCGGGTAGGTCGGTTTTCAGGTTAACATATACCGGTTACGGTATTGTTTCCATCCATATTTGGTGATTTTATTGGATCTTCCTTCGATCTTTTGATCTTAGTGATCAATATCCTGAGTAGCTTCTTAGTGTTCTCGACATGATTGTCATTAATCTGGGTATTCCTCCATTCTCGGGGATCCTTGTTTGTTGTTGCTCGTTCCTACACTTTACAGTGGTTACCGAGGTTTGACTTATCCTTAGGAACTACGTTGTAGTCCTATTGACGTATGTTTCATGAATTTCTCATAGTTGTCTGAACTATGTTATTCGAGTATTACGGCCTCTTGGCGTTGTAGGTTTGGAGTTATCCAAGCTCGACTAATTCCTTAGTCGGTTAGTATACCGTTGGTGGTATTGTCAAGCGTTTGTAGTCCGTAGACTCTCTTGTCTCGGGTTTTATTACTCCGCCTTTTCGCTTCATTGCACAGTTATGCCTTCCTTCTTGTTGGCTGCGCATGGTTCTCGCCACTGCGAAGCACGTCACCCCATGGTGCCATAAATTTAATTATCCGATGGTTAGGATTCTCAATCGTCCGCTATTTAGTGCGGTCATTGTCATTCAAACGGGAACCGTCTCCGGGATTCCTGTTCTTGGAATCTACCGTATGACTGGTCCTTTTTCTTACAAGGTTTATTTACAACTGCCAGATCGGGTCTTCCCGAGTAAGAGAGGTCTTTCCATCTCTCTGGCATTCTTTTCCCAACTTAATATTGGGGGTTACGGAGGGCGGGTATGGTTATTGTAGGTTTCCGGTTCACACGGAAGTGCCTATCTCGCGTACCTCATACGCTAACACTCAATCATTAGCCCTAAGTCTCTAATTCCTAACTCGGTATTTTCCTAAACTCGGTATTTCAACCATCAGAGCGAAGAATCACTCTGATACCACTTTTTGTAACACCCCCTACCGCTAATCCAGTCATTACCTCCTAATCCGTCTCAATTACCAATACCAAAGCAGCGGAAATTCACCACAACGGTGGGTATTACAATGCCGTTAGTCACCCACGTGACTAACAAGGCTAAATCCAATACACAATTCAAATACAATATCGGTCTGATGGATTATTATACCGAGTACTCAAAATTTACAATTACCTTCATTCCTTAATCAATCCAAATACAATACAATCCAAACCTCTACAAATATATACCGAGTTCCTACAACCATCAAGTGTCCAATACAATTCGGACTTACCCATCAATCTTTACAATGTACAAACGTTCCTATCAACTACCCCATGTTCAACCGCCATCCCCGTCCTACACTCGAACGGAATCGGCTCCAAGGTACCTGTGAGGTAAAAATGGTGCTCCTAGGGGCTCAGCAAATTGCTGCATATGAAATTCGCATACCCCGTGTGCTAACGGGGGTACGCCGACTATTTGGTCGAGAGCATGGGATTCATTTTAATTCAATCAACATGCAAGATAGCAATACATTATATATGTACACTAACACAAGCAATCAACATCCAACCAAGGATTACAATCCCTAACTAACACATCAAGGTTGTTAGTTCAAATTAATTTACTCTTAGGCCTTGAGGGTTTCTACCTCACTAATGCCTTAGTCAATTATTCATCATCTTACCCACTCTCTTGGGTTACTCTTACTCAAGCTCTTTTATTCTCAATCTCAATCAAATTCTACAATACTCAATCTTAATCCTCAACTCTCAAATTCTCAATTTTCAACTCAATTTTCGATTCTCAAGTCTCATACTCAATTCTCAAATTCTCAATATCAAGTTCTCAATTTCAAATTCTCAAAGATATCTTTTAAGTCGTTACCCATGACCTCCGCCAGAGTCATACACAAGACTCACCACCGGGATTTCAATTACAAGTCTTACTTCCCCGGTTTCGACCATACTCAGGGTCTAGCATAGTGGGAAGGTTCGACCATCAAACGGAACTACACACTTAGCTCCTCAAATTCTCAAACGTCCTTTTCTCTACCGGACTACTCAAATTCCCAAAACTCCCCTCTCGGAGTTATTTCATAATCTCATAGATTAGCCTAGAAGTATCTCTCTTGATATCATCTATTAGCTTGGGGAATTTCTTAATGTCTAGTATTCTTAGATTTAAGGTTCTACCCAACTTATCAAATACTTTTATGTTCGGGACATTTTCTCAAATTAGGTCGGATCCTCATATTGTGGACCGACTATTTTCTAAGGGAGTTGATGGTCCCTTATTATTCTTTTACTTCTCTCAAGAGTTCATATCTTTGAACTATACCTGAAATACCCCTAACCTTAAAAACTTAATCAAATGATCTATTAATGATATAAGATGGTTAATAAACATCTAAATACCATTGGGGGAACAATCTAAAGATCTCAACAAGGCAAAACATGCCTTAAGATCGGTAAAGCCAAAAATGTGCTTTAAAGCACCATAACGATTGTATGACCTCAAATAGGATCCGAAGTGGATTCCTAAGTATTATAATGAAGTAATGAACATTATAAAACCATTCTCAAAGGAAACCAAGTTCTAAAACATGTTCTAACACAAAATGTGCTTTAAAATTCCTTAAAGCACGTTTTTGAGAAAATTGACTTTCTGAGTGGGTTTTGAGTGGTGTTAAGCATTGGATTAGACCTTGATATACTAATGTACTATAATATACCATTAGAAGGTCTAAATCCAAGATTTAAAAAAAAATCGAAAATATGGCATTCATTTGTGAATAGTAACCCAATAGTGCATTTTTAAGCAAAATTGACCAAGTATGGTCAATGGTCAATTAATGACCACCCTAACCCTTTGGCTGTCGGCAGGAATGGAGCTTAGAAGACAGCTCATTCTACTTTAGTGCTAAATATCTTCCTAATTTGGTGAATCACCATTTTACTATTCTTTTTTCTACTTTTCATTCATTAAATCACATTTCTTTTCTTTCTCTTGCCTCTTGTCCCATTCCAGCCAAGCCATCAGCTCTTCCAAACCCTCTCAAGCTGTGTTCTTGTGTATGGAAGACAAATCAATCTCTTAAGCACCTATCGTAATGGTTTAAGGCATATTTTAGCTCTTTTTCTTCATCTTTCCATTACCTACACTTGGAGCTCATGATCTATCACTTTCCATGGCTCATTCTCAGTGTTCTAAAGCTTGTGAAACAACTAATCTTGGCTGAAGCAAGTCTAGGGACCACGGTTTCCAAAATTTGCATTATAAGGAAAAACATACCTTAAGCATGTCCTTTCTCCATCCGGTTTTCTTCTTCTGATTTTTATGAGTTTATTCACTCATAATCTTCATATTTACATGTTTATTCAGTTGGTTAACCATTTGGAGCAAGGGTGGCCGAAAACCAAAGGAAATACCATTATTTAAGGCATTTTGCCAAGGTAAAACCTATTACCATAGCAGCTTGTTGTTTTCTAACTATTTCCTATGTTTATATGGTGAATTTAACACCATGTGGTGTGTTTAATTCAGGCCGGAATACTTTGGAAACTTCCTTGCATTTTAAAGGTGATTTTTGCCTTAAATCTTACATTAATTGTTCTTTATGGTTAAGCTCATGCTTAGAGTATAACCATATCTTATTTTGGTGTATTAAACATGTCTAAATGATGTGGTGATTTTTCCCTCCAAGCTGCCGAGTTGTTTTCTAAGGATAAACCAAGGTATAAACACCTTAAACTTATGATTTTATGATTTCTTAGCATATATATATTATGTGCCGAGAGTGGAGTTAATTATATGGGTTATTTTAACCTAAGTATGGAAAAAAATGACTAAGATATATTAAGCTAGTCATTTAAGTGATTTAATTAACATAATGGTCAAATTATGACATTATGTGGAAAAATAAATAAACTACAGCAAGGCTGAGAGTTTATTGTATAATTTGAGCTATTTATGTGTAATTTTATGTTAGAAAGCAAAGTTGTAATAAGGCCATGTCATTAGGCCACTTTAATTTAAGTTTAAGCTTATTTAGTTTAATTTATGCTTATATAATTAAGTTTGGGGTCAAATGGTAATTACTAGTAAAATATAAAGCCATGGGCTTAATTTAGAGGAATTTAGGGTTTTTAAATGAATTTAATAAAAATTATAACATTTTATAAAGTTTTGGGTCAAAATTGTAAAAATAGAAAACTATAGGGTATAATTGGTAATTACCGAAAGTTTGGTTCCAATTTGGTATTAGAAGTCAAAGTTGACTATATAGGAGACTTTGACCAAGTTTGGAGAATTTAAGAAATTAAAATACTACCTTATATTAAGATAGTTATTAAATTGTAAAGATTTATAAGAGATGGGGTTATATTGTGATTTCCGAAACTTTGGGTGCTAAATGGGATTTAGTACACACCTTAAGTTATTAGGAATTTTTAGAAGTTTATTTGGTTAAATTTGGAGTTTATATGAATTATATAAGTATAATATATGATATTTCATGACATTGTTACAAATGGGTAACATATGGGTAAAAACCGAGATTTATAGAAAGTATAAGGTTAGGAATGATATTTATAACCTTTTGGTATAGTTTGGTAATTTTTGGAGTTATATGTAAGGTTTTATTAAGATATATGTATAATATATAGTTTTAATGACATTAGAAAACTATGTATTATAAATTGGGGAGATTTGGTAAATATACAAAGTAAGGTGGTGGGAATTTAATTAAAACAGACCTAGGGTCTGTTCGGTAATTATAGCCTTTAAAAACTATAGGTTATAATTATATTAAGGTTTAAGGATTATAATATAGGGTATATATTATAAGTGTAACAATGAAATATAATTTGGGGTTGGTTTTGTAATTATGGAAGTATAGTGGTAGAAAATAAAAACCGAAAGTTTAGTGGGTTGTTGGTATTTATTACAATATATAACTATAGGTTATAATTGTTTTAATGACATAATATATGTTATATAACTATAATATAACATTATATTAATTATGTGGTGGATTTTGTAAATATTTAAGAAAATAGGTGCTGTTCGGTAATATGGGCATTTTTAAATGAAAATTTATAATATGGTTTTAATGTTATAAAGGGTGTAACATTTTTAATATAAGAAATATTCATTAAAGAGAATGAATATATTATAAAGACTTACCATATAATAAATTGTCCCATAATACATGTATATAAATAAATATATGTTATGGTGTAGAAATATAATATGGTTCAATAACCATATACTATCATAATTAAAATGATACTAGATAAAGAGAAAAGATTACAAACATTAGATATGGAAATTCTAGTGTTAAGACTATACATGGAATAAAAAGGATTTATATAATTCAAAGTATTTTTACATATGAATTATACTACATTAAACTTGGAAAGACAAACCTTAGGAAAATAAATACTAAGGTGAAATGTATAATATACGATAAAGAATTATACATGCAATATAGAAACAAACTATATGATACGCAAGGGTATACTAAGTTACATGCGATGACAAAGTTCAACATTAAGTATATTAATATATATACGAGACGAGACTACACATGTAATATAACGTTTTTCCAATCCCGAGTTAAAGCCGAAACCTGACAAACGTTGGCAGTTAATAACGGGGGATTAACCGGGAGGTATTGGTGACGGTACGGGGTACCGTAGAGTTATGTTGCTATACGAGATTCTAATCAGTAGCGTTATGTATTATTAGACTGTTAGAGACACACGGGGAGCATCGGATCTAGCTGATTCATACTCTACGGTTATACATTCAGGGTGAACGGTATGTTGTTACGTGTCTCTGATTGTCTCTGAGGGCTTCCTCAGTTCAGACTTCTATGTAATCTGTGATAAGATTGTTTGTCTATTTTGTGTAAAAAATATGCATGAACTGTATATTTTTAGCTGCTTATTATATACTGTTGTTGCGTTAACAGTATTGGTTCGTATATATGAACCTATATATATATATATAAAACGAACTAGCGGCTATGGTGCTATCTTATATGCAATATAAGGATCGTCAGAAAAACGTTGTAGCACTAGGATAATAAGATATACATATTATCCGGGACTTTAATACGGAGCATTGGCCTTTCTAAACGCCGCTCTCGTATCTATCACTGGATCCCGAGTTTACAAACTCCGGATTGGACTAATGACCTTAGTCTGCTGTGTTAGAAAAATTGGTAATGTGATGCGATGGTATAATTAATTAACGTAACAAAGCCAAGAGAATGTGGCTCTTGGTGCGTGCTGTGATCACAAAAACGATACGAGGATGTCCGCGTACGGGTCCGCAAGTATCAAGAAATTTCCCGTGAGCTAGGATGGCTCGTTGGTCGGAGACTCTACCGCTGGAGTGGCTACTGCCGTGGGTGACCCGCCATAGTATATGGGTAATTTAGAGACACGTCGTTTTAACAAGACGTTGTCACTAGGTATAACTGAACACTTATTACAGTTGAGACTTGTACATTGGCGAACAATATTGGTTTCTATACCAAGGACGGGAATTGATACTCGTTTATTATTCTCGTTGTTTCGCCTTGTTGTTCATTGGTTATACTGTGTGGTTTATATTATATGTGTTGATGGTTGTGTTATTGTATGGATATTACTGTTAAATGTTTTACAGTTTTAAATATTAAAACGGTATTGCATGTAACGAATCTCATGCTCTCGACCAATTAATTGAGGGGTTTGAGGAGGCATGACGGGGCATGACGGGGCATGTGATAACATACGCAGCAGGGGCTGATTCCATACCACAAACCATTTTTATTTCAGGAGACTAGCTGGTGGGTCGACGCGAGGCGCGACAGTTGTGTTTACTTTTGGTTGGACTTGGTACGCTTTGAGACTACTGTTTTTCGGACTCGGGTTTGTAAACTGAGGTGTATGTTTGGTTAGACGCTTACGTGTACGGTTTTGTAATAAGCGGTTGTTGTTGGTTATGTTTTAGATTGTTTAAGCACTACTATCTATCTCTTGTGGTCACTGCGGGAATACGTTTCGTATGTTGATTATCATGTAACTAGTTATCACCCGTATGGGCGAGTGATAACAGTGACACCATTAGAACGACAGTCTGTTATTTACCGCTGCGATTTATTTACTAAGTACGACGTTTATATTATAATTAGGAGCCGGATTAGTAGGGGTGTTACAAAAGTGGTATCAGAGCGGAGTACCGCTCTGATTACAAGAGATAATAGTCTAAGTACTGTGAGCTTAGGTTATTCATATACAAGTACCAATGAGGAAGTTGTAAACGATTTGAGTTAGGAGATTGTCGGGGACTATGTGTTTTACGCCTTTCTGGGCTATATGAACTTATGGTTGAGAAAAGTACGGTATTTATACCGAGTGTTGACTTTGATTCTGAATTCTTCAGATGTCTACTGGAAGACGTTCGACAGGCAGAGGCAGAGGTGGAGGCGGCGGGTCTGGAGGAGGTCCTCCTGAGACCCCAGCCGTGGGCGTTGCTGAGACGGTAGCTGCCGTCTTTGCTCAGCTAGCCCTGATGGGAGGTGTCCAGATCGGGGCACCACCCATAGTCCCACCCGTACCCGCACCGAGAGAGCCAAACTGGCTAAAGAGCGTCGCCGACACGTGAGTACCTACTTACGACCGAGTAGCTGACCCCACCGTCCTGGAGAGATATATTATCGAGCACGAGAAGGCCTTTGACGCCATTCATGTGCCTGCTGAGCACCGGGTCGGTATAGCAGCCTTCCATCTGAGGGACGCCGCCAGCACTTGGTGGAGGTCCGTGAAGGCACACTACACTACTATAGAGGGTTTTGGTTGGACGGGTTTTGTGGAGTTGCTGAGGGAAAAGTACTATCCTGCTCACTTGAAGCAGAGGAGGAGGGAGGAGTTCGAGGCTCTGAGGCAGGGTAGTCTGACAGTGGATCAGTACTACTCCTCATTCATCGGGCTGTTGGACTTTGTCCCGGGAGTTGTTTATTCTGACACCGTGAAGGTGGAAAAGTTCAGAGGTGGACTACGATATGCTATCAAGGCCGCCATGGGTGCTGCTTTATACCCTACGGTCCAGGTAAAAATTAGTTGACAGATTATACAAGTTCGGGGAACTCATTTATGCATTGTAGGAGTGCTATGATGCTACTTCTTGGACCGAGCTGTTGGTAAACAACCGGGATGACAGCCAGGGGCAGAAGGGTAAGGCCCCCGAGAAGGAGGCGGAGGTTGTGGCTGGAAGCGGAGGCAGCAAGGGCTAGAAGTAAGATCCGCCTTTAAGTTATTTAATCCATTTAAATTACTTACTTGCTGCCTGCTTTTATACCTGCTATTCCTAACACTTTGACGATCACAGGAAGAAAAAGTTCTCCTGGAGGGAGAAGAAGAAGGAGCAGGCCAGCCAGAAGGGCAAGGAGAAGGTTCCGATGCTGACTGGGCCTACCTATGATGTCCAGCCTCTCAGATCTGCACCCCCTAAGGGTAAGCGATCTAACCTTATGAATGAGTTGTATACTACACTATCCATTACCATCCTTGTAATAATCAGATTGTTGTGTGATAATAGGTTCTGCACCCTAGCGCCACTTTCACTGCAAGCGTTGTGGTAAACCACCCGGGTGTTGATTGCACCGGGCAAGCTGTGGACTGCCACCACTGTGGGAAGAAAGGCCATAGGTCGTTCGAGTGCTTCGCGAATCCGGAGAGCCGAGCGTACCGCCCGTCGAAGGGGACTCAGAGCGCACCTACTAGAGGAGGTGGAGCTCGAGGTGGCCAGAGGGGGCCGGCGCCCCAAGCCCAGAGGGGGCAGCAGCAGCAGCAGCCGCAACAGCAGAACCAGAACCAGAGGAACCCGCCGGGCAACCGTGTGCTGAATGCAGCGGGAGCTTCGGGCGCTGGTACTAGTACCCAGCGCGGTGAAGGTTAGCATTTGAAACCTTAACCATTGTATGAGAGCATGACTAAGTGTTAAACGCTTTACCTTAGCATGAATGTGTGTTTTAATTACCGCTTTAGATAAACAACTTACCTAGGAAACCTTTTATCCATTAGAGACTTCGACATCTGCTATCCCACACTTACAAGACAGAGATCACCTAGACCCGTGGAAGAAAGACAGGAGTACCCTGGCGAGTTGTGTCATGTGGTCAGACCGGGCATGATACTTCTCAGAGAGTTCCTAACCCTAGATGAGCAAATCGCCATAGTGAATGAGTGTAGAGCTTTGGGTAAGGGCATGAGAGGATTTTATACCCCTGTATTTAATAGTGGTTCTAAGATGAAATTGCACATGATATGCTTAGGGAAAAATTGGGATCCATAAGCTAGAGTTTATCGAGAGGTGAGTATGGTAGGTGGCGTATCAATACCTAGGATACCTGAGAGTTTCCTAACCTTGTGAGAAACACAATGGATATTGCTCAAGACTGTGAGACTTATCCATTACCCGACATGACACCTGACGTTTGCATCATCAACTACTACGAACAGGGAGGAAAGCTTGGGATGCACCAGGACCGTGATGAGACGACCGAGTCCATCACCAGAGGAATACCGGTGTGTCATTCTCCATTGGCGATGATGCTGATAGGGGTGATCATTTGGATAATTCGGTTAACCGAAATCCAAATTGTAAAAAATAAATTGGATTTCGGTTATTTCGGTTAAAAACTGAATTATACAAATTAAGACCAAAACCGAATTAACCATTATCCAAATTATCCGAAATCCAAATTTTTTTTAAAAGTGAAATCCGAAATCCAAACTGAAATCCAAATTTTAGCTAGTTTGGATTTCAACTTACCAAAATTTAGGGTTTGTGTTTGACCATTTGTCACTAAAGACTAGAATTAGAAAATAGAATATTTTTTTCTAAAGAAAATTTGGATAATTCGGTTAACCGAATTAGACAAAGTCAAAACCAAATCCAAACCAAATTATAATTAGGTTATTCGGTTAACCGAAATTATCAATTCGGTTAGAAAATTCGGTTAAAAATCCAAAAAATAAAATCAATTAATTTAGTTTTTGGATAAATCCAAATATCCAAACTGAATGCTCACCCCTAGATGCTGAGTTCGTCTATGGAGACCAGAAAGGATGGATCTAGCAAGCAAGATCATCCTCAAATCTGGGGATGTGTTGGTATTTGGTGGAGAGTCGAGGCTTATATCATGGAATTAAGAGCATTAAGCTCAATACCGCCCCAACCAGTTCTAGTGAATGAGACCCACATCCGCCTGGCTGTTTAAATTTGACTTTCAGACAGTATGATGTAATAATAGTCGTAGCTAAGTGTGTAACCTTGTATAATACAGTTGGATGAATGAAATGAGAGTTTTTGTACCTTCAAGTATATGTGTTCAGTTTGTTATACCGTTATTCATAACTTCAGGCTACAAAAATGGAAGGAGGTAAACCATATGCATCCTAGATATGGCGCAAGCCAAGAAGTCCGTAATGTCATCACAGTATGGCAATTACACCGACAGTAAATTAGTGATTTATGGACTCGATGTAATACGAGAGGTGATCTCAGTACCTTTCCTGTTGTTGGTGAAGTGCTTCCGTATTGTTCGTGTAACACCCCATCTGAAGCCAGTCGTGTTCATCGCTTCCTAACAATTAATATCTACGTCGCAGCGGGAATAATTATCACCAGGACCTTGCTACGGTCTAACCAACAAGAAATACCATTACTTAAATATTTACAATCACATATCCACAATGTATACACCAACCGAGTTTAAAGTATTCTCCAAAACCATACAATATTTCACATGTTCAGGTTCAACTACTAACTGACAGGTGCACAGGCGCTACCCGTACTCAAAATAAAGTCCCACCTAGAGCTACCCGCTCCTACTCTCGTGGTGTGACTTCATCGGCCGCTTACCTGCAAGTGTAAAAACAGCCCCCAAAGGGGGTCAGCACGAATGCTGGTACGACCCTCCCATGGCCCCCAAGCTAACGGGGCTACGACGACTAATTGTCGATAGCATGGAAGTTGATTAGCATGATAAGCATAATAAGCGTAATAAGCATAATATGAAGCACAACAAACCAACAACCACAATGAACATAAATAGCTCATTAGCAAATGAACGACTCAGGCGTTCCCTAATAAGTGAGTTAGTTCTTAACTCCTTAGATCCACAATCTCCTTAACCTTACAGTTGCCAACCGCTCCACTATTAGATTGGTTAGCCCTTAATTGGTCGCTTATCTTTGTAGGGCTTGGTTAACCCTAGCCGGTAGCAGTGCACTATCCGACGATAAGTTACCTTTCTTAATTTGTTGGGGATGTAGGCTTGATCCCCCCACGCCATCCTTAATGTGCCTCCCACCTCAAACAGTAGCCCGGGTGGTCGGGTCGGTTTGTTGACCCTAGGCGACGAGTCTAATGACAAGTCTTATTTGGAAGTCGGATCTGATTCAGATACCGACCTCCCCAATACACATGTGCCGGTACCATTCCGGATTCCTCTCTCCCACCCCAAGTTATGGTTAGAGAAAGCCTTATTTATCATGGGTTAGTTAAACCTAACGGGTAAAACCAACAATCGCCAATACTTATTTCTTATCTTTAACTCAGTGAGTACTAAACTTAGTTAGCAACATTCTCAAGTCTCGTGGGTTAGTGTAAGATAAACACATTCACATCGAGAATAAGGTAACCGGTTGCATGCCTTATCTTGTCTTAGTCATAGCAATAAAACAGATAGCACACAAGCCGAGGGACACCTCGTTAGCAAGCAGGTCACAAGAAGACTGTACCGTTCACCGTCGATGTGTTGTTTGTTTAACCTTCTTCGGGGTCCCAATTCTCAAACCTAAAACATTCATTCATTTTTAGGTCATTAGTTATTTGCACCTACTTAACTCACTTAGTCCCTAAAGATTCCCATTCAATACTCTCTCAAGTCTTTGCCACTTAACTTACAAACTTAACTTTAAACATTAAAATTATACTTACTTAACTTAATCCCTTAAGTTCTTAGGGTCCTAATCATTACCACCCTACCAAAGGTATACCTTATTACCTATTACCATCCTTAGAATTCAAATTTCTTTTTTTTTTTATTTTTAGGCTCGACCGAACTTCTGACCGACCTTACCTAAGGTCGGTCCATTCCAGAACACATTACCGTTTGAAAATTCTACCCCGACCGACCTTGCAAGTCCGGTCCCAAGGTCGGTCCATTCCCGAAGTTTCCCCGTGGGAAATTAAGCTCGACCGAACTTGCCAAGTCCGGTCCCATGTTCGGTCGATTCCAGAGACTTATTACCGTACAAAATTCTAGGCATGACCGACCTTGCAAGTCCGGTCCCAAGGTCGGTCCATTCCAGAGACTTAATTCCTTCACAAAATACAAGCCCGACCGAACTTGCAAGTCCGGTCCTATGTTCGGTCGATTCCAGAAACTTTCTCCTTTCTCCGGCAGTGTAAAATGAGCTCGACCGACCTTGCAGGTCCGGTCCTAAGGTCGGTCGGCTCCAGAACCTTGTTTCTAAATTCTCTTTTAACTTCAAACTTCTCCTCATATATCCTAATATGTTATAACCTCATTTGGGCACCTCAAATACACCTTAAGCCCTCCTCAACACATTTAAATCATTCACCAAGATCCACCTTAGCCATTATGCATTTTCCTTGTAATATGCTAACACTTGTAATTTTTCACTAGGTTTCTAGGTGGTGGTTCATACCTAATGTAACCACTATGCCAAATGTTTCCCCACCACTATAACATCATCTCCCAAGCATCTTTCACCATCTAAACTCTTTTATGCATTTACTTAAAGTTCCTTCACAAGCTTAAACTTCCATCCATCAACACATTATTTCCTTCCTAATTGTTCACCAACATTTGCCTAAGTCCTAAATACTCAAATACATTCTCTTGATTCCTAAATTCTTCCTAGCAAATGCCTAAGTCATTATAACTCATTAAAACCTTTATCTCACCCCTTTTTCATCAAGACAACCTCTAAACTTCCTAGTACTTTCTTAGTCATTAATTCTCTTAGAACATCTTAAACACCCCAAGTTCTTCTTTCAATTTTTGCCATGGGTTCTCTAGTATATATCACATCCTAACACTTGGTTTTCTCCATCAATCACCCAAATTCTCATCCACAACACCTTAACACATAATTTACAAAAACCACATCATCATATAGTGCAGAAAAACTTAAATGCTTGGCACTTAGGCCCTTAAATGACAATAATCTTAACCACTCTGAATTTCCTCATATATTTGCCTTCAACCTGCGATACACACAACAAGGCTCCCTTGAAATAAAATGCTTCTTGTAATTCACCTTGATGTTCTTTAACTATCTCTTTTTCTCATTTGCTCCTTAGTCACAAGTTCACAAACATAGTCATTGTTTCTCCTAGTCATATATAACCCTTTTCTAATGTAACTCTCTACTAAACTCATCTCATATCTAATCCCATTCCCTTAAACAATAAAACACCTTAAGGTAAGTAATTTACCTTGTTCTTTTACAAGCTTTAAAAGCTTTCTTCCTTAGGTTTTTCCTTCTCAATCTCAGTCACCAATATATATCTCCTTGCCAATGTTCTAACCAATATCCAATGACTCCCATGAGTACTAGATAATACATTAACCCTAAGGAACAAACCCTAGGTTAAAAATGTGCTTTAAGGTATTAAGGTGATTGTTTTACCTTGGTTTTCTCAAACGCTTGATATGAAGCAAGAAGGACCTCCTCAATCCTTTGATGAGTAGAAACAAGCTAGACAAGGCATTAAAAATGAAGCCTCATGAGCAGTATTTTCGGTTATGAAGAAAAGTGATGGAAACCTAGATTTTCTTACACTTTCTTTACCTAAGAGAATGGAGAATCCAATGGAGTCTCCAAACTTGAATTTCCTCCTCTAATGGTGGTTTGACTTGGCACCAAATGAAGCTCTTGAGTTTTGAAAAGATAGGAAGGAAGAGCTTGAGATAACTAAGAGATATATGTATTTAGTTTTGGTTTTGGAGCTAAATGAGCAAGATGTGTGCAAGGCTGATGGAGCTAGCATGGAGTTATGCTTCACTTAATGGAGAAGGGAGAGAGAGCAAGAAACCGTGGGAAACAAGGGAGAATGAAGAAGTGAGGAGAGAGAACCACTAAAGTGAGATATTATGTTAAAAAGGTGAATAGTTTAACTTACTTGCTTTTGCTTTCTCTTTACTTAGCTAGATAAGTGTGGTGAGTCACACTCAAAAAAACCGGCCCCCTTGGTCAAATAAGTAGGTTTGTGGTCTTTGTTGACCATTTATTTGACTTACTTTGACTAATGTTATAAACTAGCTTAATTAAGTTACTATTCACAAAACAAGGCACATTGTTGTGAAATTTTTGATTTCCCATTGATATAGACTTCCAATTGTGATACTATATAGTACACATATTAATTAAAGAGTAATGATGGACATTTAGCCATTCAAAACTCATTTACAAGACAATTTTTCAAAAATGTGCTTTAAGACTCCTTAAAGCACATTTTGTGTTTTAACTTGTTTTCAAGCTTGGTTTTATTTGGTAATTGATTTAAAATGACCATTAGGATATTACTAAGTTCTTAGAACAATATTTGGGTACTCCCCAAGTCTCTCCAAGCTTAGAGCACGTTTTCGCTTAAACTGCTCTTTTGGTGTTTCCTTATATTTTCTTTTGATTAGAATGTTTTTTAATGTTTCTAAGGCATTATTTAGCCTCCTTATATCTTATTTTATCATTTAAACACCATATCTAAGTTTGGGGTATTTCAATCTACCCCCCTTAAAAGAACTTTGTCCTCAAAGTTCACATATGTGCTTAATCATTCACGGTACTCAATTCCCTTAATCTTAACACCACATCTTATACTCACATTCATACATCTCAAGACTCAAAGTCAATCTCAAATACAATACATAAGTATTATACATAACTCAACTTAACACCAAAGTGTAGCAACTTCACAAATCTTACACATCTTAATCAAATACAAACCAAACACCAACAAACGACAAACATGATCGTTTCCTAACTCAAAAGCGAGGAAGCTCTACCCCCCTTAAAAAGGGGTACGCCCCGTACCCTATACAGACGATCTAGTCAGTAAATAAAGAAGGGTACTTCGCTCTCATCTTATCCTCTAATTCCCATGTGGCCTCTTCGACATCCTGGTTAGACCAGAGAACCTTCACCAGTCGCACTGACTTATGGCGAGTGTCCCTAGTCTTACTGTCCAAGATTCTTTGAGGAGTCTCCACGGATCTCATATTTGGTTCTAAAGTCAACCTCTCAGGTTCTAACACATGGGAGGGGTGGATGCATGTATTTCTTTAGCTATGAAACATGAAAAACATCATGCACTTTACCCAGCTCAGCAGGTAAATTCAACCTGTAAGCAACCGGGCCCACCCGCTCCGTAATCTCATAAGGACCAACAATTTGGCTTAATTTGCCCTTCTGCCCAAACCTGAATACACCCTTCATGGTGAAACTCGCAGAAATACCTGGTCGCCCACTGCGAACTCCAGGTCCCGTCGTCGAACATCAGCATATGACTTCTGCCTATCTTGAGCAGCTCTCATGTTCTCCCTGATTTGCTGAACTTTAGCCTTAACTTTCTCTAAGTACTCTGGTCCTATAATGACCGTCTCACTCGACTCATCCCAGCAGAGCGGTGTACGACATGGTCTACCGTACAACGCTTGAAAAGGTGCCATCTTGATCGAAGCGTGATAGCTGTTGTTGTATGAAAACTCGATCAGATGTAGTCTGTCAACCCCACTGCCCTGGAAGTCTAAGGCACATGCTCTCAGCATGTCCTCGAGTGTCTGAATAGTACGCTCAGTCTGACCATCTGTCTGAGGATGGAACGCGGTACTCAGCTTGAGCTCTGTACCCAACGCTTCTCTGGTAGCTCTCCAGTACCTCGAAAGGAATCTGGTATCTCTATCTGACACTATGGTCTTTTGGTATCCCGTGATGTCTCATGATTTCTTTCTCAAATAACTCAGCTAACTTGGTCACCTTCCAAGTATCCTTCATCGGTATGAATCGGGCTACTTTGGTAAGGCGATCCACCACCACCCATATCATGTTGAGACCTCCCCTAGCAGGTGGAAGCCCAACTACGAAGTCCATGGAGATATCATGGAACTTCCACTCCGGAACTGGCATCGACTGTACCATTCTGCCCGGTCGTCGGTGCTCGAATTTCACCTTCTGGCATGTGAGACACCTCAAGACGAACTCGGTAACATCTGTCTTCATCCCCGACCACCAGAAGTATCTCTTCATGTCTTTATACATTTTAGAGGCTCCCGGATGGATGGAAACTGAAGAACAGTGTGATTCCCTAAGTATACGGTCTTTCAGATCCGTGTTGCCCCGTGGTATGCATAACCGGCCCTTAAGTCTGATCAGATCATCATCATGAAGTCTGAAGTCGTATTTCTGACTCTCAAAGGTACCATCTGTCATTTCTGTCTGACCTCGCTCATATACTCATCTGTCCTCTGAGCCTCTCGCACCTCATCAACCAAGCTGGAGAAAGAAACTAGCGAATGAAGTGAGTGTGCTCGACGGCTCAGGGCATCTGCTACAACATTGGCCTTCCCCTCTTTGTATTGGAGGTCAATGTCATAGTCTTTCAGAAACTCTAACCATCTCCTCTGTCGAAGATTTAACTCCTTCTGAGTGAATATGTATCTCAAACTCTTGTGATCGGTGTAGATCGTGACACTAACCCCATATAAGTAGTGGCGCCATATCTTCAAAGCGAAGACTACAGCTCCCAGCTCTAAATCATGTGTGGGGTAGTTCTTCTCATGTTTCTTCAACTGGCGTGAGGCATATGCCACCACCTTGCCATGTTGCATGAGCACGCAACCCAGCCCTCTGCCGGATGCATCACAATAAACCTCAAAGCCCTCTGTACCGTCTGGAATGGTCAGAACCGGTGCAGTGGTCAGTGAGTCCTTCAAGCTCTTAAATGATTTTCTCAAAGTCAGTCGTCCACAAGAACGGTGCATCCTTCTTCATCAGACTGGTCATCGGTTTCGCGACCTTGCTGAAATCCCTAACAAACCTCCTGTAGTAACCTGCCAGACCGAGAAAGCTCCGGATGTCGGTAACAGTCTTCGGTCTTGGCCAAGTACGTACGACATCAATCTTTGCTGGATCTACTGAGATCCCAGCATCTGAGATGACATGACCTAGGAAAGAGACCTGGTCAAGCCAAAACTCACACTTGGAGAACTTAGCATATAGCTGGTTCTCCCCTCAATATTTCCAATACTCTCCTCAGATGTTCCTCATGTTCAACCTTAGACTTCGAGTATATCAAATGTCATCAATAAAACCACAACCGACTTGTCCAGCTGCTCCCGGAACAAGCGGTTCATCAGATCCATAAATTTCGCCGGTGCGTTCGACAAACCGAACGACATCACTGATTCATAGTGGCCGTATCGTGTCCGGAATGCCGTCTTCTCAATGTCTCCCTCCTTAATGGCTATCTGATGATACCCCGATCTGAGATCAATCTTGGAAAACACAGACGCTCCCTTCAACTGATCGAACAGATCGTCAATGCGGGGTAGTGGGTACTTATTCTTCACTGTAACTGCATTCAGCTCTCTATAGTCGATGCAGAGGCGGAGACTACCATCCTTCTTCTTCACGAAGAGGACTGGCGCTCCCCATGGTGACACACTTGGTCTAATGAATCCCTTATCCAACAAATCTTTCAATTGTTCTTTTAACTCAGTCATTTCTGCCGGAGCCATACGGTATGGGCCTTGGCTATCGGTCCGGTACCAGGTAGCAGCTCGATGGTGAACTCTACCTCCCGAGTGGGTGGCATGCCGGGCAGTTCCCGTGGAAACAAGTCGGGGAACTCCGACACTACCGGTAAGTCGGGGTCGAACTCAGGGTCTCTCTCTATGTCCTGTACATAGCAGAGGTACACTTCTTCCTTCTCTCCTTAATTCTTATACATTGCCATGGCGGTGATGATCTTAGTCGAAGGCTCTCTGGGCCTCTAGCGGTATGATATTGTTACCCCAGATGGACTCTTGAGCAGCAATCTATGCTCGGCGCAGAGGATACGTCCCTTGTGCCGCTCCAACCAGTTCATCCCGAAGATAACATCAAATCCTAGCTTACTGAACTCAATGAAACTGACTGGAAAGTCTCCTCCCTTAATTCTGACAGTGGCTCCTCGGTAGTAACGAGTGCAACGAACCTTCTCCTTAGACGGGAGCGTAACCGTGAAGTCGGGTAGCTCATCAGCGTCTAGCCCCAACCTGCTCGTGAATGATGCCGAGACAAAGGTATGCGAGGCCCCTGAGTCGAAGAGAACTGATGCCTCAATCCCATTAATCGGAAAGGTGCCGGTGAGGATAGTACCGCTGACGTCGGCCTGTGCCTCTGTAAGTATGCTTAGTGCACCTTCCGTACCGAGTCCATAACCTAATTGTGTTCACAAGCTTCATGAGTATTGATGGTATAACAAGAGTCGTAACAATTTATATGAACAACACTGTTATTTTATTCATGACCATCCTGTTTACAACATGTGCTTCAATCTTACATCTCATTCCTCATTTCATTCTAACATTACATGGCTAATATTGTCTAAAGGTTAGGTTTAATCTTCCTGGTCTCATATGCGTCGCATTGATTACTCTGCTGACGGTGCTGTATTCAGCTTGATTCTCTTAATCCCATGGTATAACATCCTTGATTCTCCTCCCATAATTAACACATCACCTGACTTAAGTACCAACTTATTTGCACGGTCCGCACGCTTCTCTGCTCGCCGTATAAAAACTCTGCATCATCCCCAATGGACCAAGACACTACGGGTATCCCTCTTTCGAGAGACTCCGTTGTCTCGTCCTTATCCTGGTGTAGTCCAAGTCACCCATCCTTTTCGTAGAAGTTCACAATGCAAATGTCTGCTTGAATGTCTGGAATCGGTTCAGCTTCCAACTGCTGAGCGATTTCCACAACTCGTGTAATAACTGGATGGAACTCTTCGGGTATTCCCGGTGGTGAGACTCCATCTTGCATCCTTATGGTTTGGTAGTTCTTGGCATACGGATTCCAATCCTTGCCTAAGCTCATCATTTTTAATTTCATCCTTGCTCCCCCTGGGTACTCCGGTGTGTAAAAACCTCCCGGTCCCATTCCTAGTTGATTGCATCTTCTGATGATGGCTATTTGTGCTTCGGGTGTCAGGTATCCCCTTAATAAAATCATACCTGGGCGATAACCTGACATTGTTCGGTTGGAAAGTCTATGGTTTCGATGTCGGTGTGCTCCGGGTTAGGTGTAGATGGTATTGGGTAGCAGATGTTGAATCTTCCTAAAGTGGTAGTAGGTTATATTTTACTTAAGTTCTAATCTCATCTTATTCTTACTTAACTCAGTTATTCACCAAAATGCATGATAATGCGGTAAGCAGGTAGTTTATTACTAAATGGTTATAGCGGTACCTGGCCTCGATGAGGGTTCAGGCTCATCGTCCCGGTCCACCATGTGTAGTGTGGGTCCCGGCTTCTGGGTCACCCTTGGGTTCTTGTCTACCGCTTGCTGCCCCCTCCTCTAACCGTCATCCGCCGGATCCAGTCCCTTCGGTCTTGCTCTTAATCTTAAAACTCGGTCTGTAATTCTTACTCTCCGGGTTCCCGTAGCACTCATATGCCCGTGCCCAAGTACTCCACAAAGTTACACTCCACCTTATTCCCTTTACAGTCGAGCCCGGGGTGGTCCTTGTGACACCACCTACAGATGAAGCGTCGCTGGTAGCCACCACCGCTCCCTTCTCAGTCTCAGATCCTGATGATTCATAATGTCAATTCTCATATCTCAAACGGTTACTAATTTGTTTCTTAACTCATTCAATATCAATTCCTTACCCTTTGGCGCCCTAGAGCGCAGGGGTGTAGCTGCATAAGCATATGTCAACTTCAATGGCTCTTCCAGAGCCTTCTCTTTTTCCTCCTTCCCCTTTGGGTTCTGATTTTTCTAGCCTGAGGCTGGTACTTCTGTTTCTTGTACCCTCCTTGCCCTTGGTGTTCTGCACCCTTCCCAGCACTCTTTCTTTGGCATTGTCCTCGTCCCTCAGCTGGACGGTTATCTCAACCTTAGCAGCGGCATGATAGCACTCCTGCTTCCAAAGGTATTAGTTCCTCTTATTTCTCACAAACTAAATCTCATCCACTTAACTATATCTTACTCATTTACTTACTCAAATCTCATTATTCTTATTACCTGCAAGGTAGTATAACTCGTCGGCCCCATGCCGTAGCGGAGTCGGTGGCTAAGCCCGCCATAGAAGCGGTCCACCAGTATCTGGTCTGAATACCCAAGACCTGGTAGAAGACGGAGCAAGGCGGTGAACTCTGTGTAATACTCGTCCACCGTCATCTTGTCGGTCTGCTTAAGCGCATCCAACTGCAAGCGCTTCTTCGTCTGGACATGGGCGGGGTAGTACTTTGCTCGTAGCAAGGCGGTGTACTGCTCCCAGCTGAACTCTGGATTGGCCACATGCTCGGCCCTCACCAGCTTCCACCAATCGCCTGCCGCCCCCTTCAGATAGAAAGCAGCTAGACGCACCTTGATCCCAGCAGGACATCAAGGGTCTCGAAGGCGGTCTCCAGCTCGGAGATGTACGCCTCAAGCTTGGCGGGATCGGTCTCCCCCTTAAAGTGCTGGGTCGAAGATCTGCAAGACTCTTCACCCATTTGGTTCCCTGGGTTGTGGCGGTGGAGGTGGTGCACCCACACCAGGCTGATAGCCCATATGCCCTAATGCGGCAGCTACGATCTCTATGATCGTCTGCCCTCCAGGTATTCCTGAAGCATCATCCCCCGGCCGTGGCCTCGGCTTCCCCTAGGACATTCTGCCATCTGAACAAGCATAACTCACATTAGATTCGTATCCACCATTGTTTTGGTTAGTGAATTTATAACGTCCGTAGACGGTAAAGACGATCCACACTTATTAGTGGTCATCTGACTCTACTCACTCTAACTACTCACGCCCTTAACCATCACTTATTCCTTAACTTATATCCTAACTCGGTGATTACTCATGTCCGGTATTTCTTGATCAGAGCGTAACTACGCTCTGATACCACTTTTTGTAACACCCCATCTTAAGCCAGTCGTGTTCATCGCTTCCTAACAGTTAATATCTACGTCGCAGCGGGAATAATTATCACCAGGACCTTGCTACGGTCTAACCAACAAGAAATACCATTACTTAAATATTTACAATCACATATCCACAATGTATACACCAACCGAGTTTAAAGTATTCTCCAAAACATACAATATTTCACACGTTCAGGTTCAACTACTAACTGACAGGTGCACAGGCGCTACCCGTACTCAAAATAAAGTCCCACCTAGAGCTACCCGCTCTCCTACTCTCGTGGTGTGACTTCATCGGCCGCTTACCTGCAAGTGTAAAAACCGCCCCCAAAGGGGTCAGCACGAATGCTGGTACGACCCTCCCATGGCCCCCAAGCTAACGGGGCTACGACGACTAATTGTCGATAGCATGGAATTTGATTAGCATGATAAGCATAATAAGCGTAATAAGCATAATATGAAGCACAACAACCAACACCACAATGAACATAAATAGCTCATTAGCAAATGAACGACTCAGGCGTTCCCTTAATAAGTGAGTTAGTTCTTAACTCCTTAGATCCACAATCTCCTTAACCTTACAGTTGCCAACCGCTCCACTATTAGATTGGTTAGCCCTTAATTGGTCGCTTATCTTTGTAGGGCTTGGTTAACCCTAGCCGGTAGCAGTGCACTATCCGACGATAAGTTACCCTTCTTAATTTGTTGGGGATGTAGGCTTGATCCCCCCACGCCATCCTTAATGTGCCTCCCACCTCAAACAGTAGCCCGGGTGGTCGGGTCGGTTTGTTGACCCTAGGCGACGAGTCTAATGACAAGTCTTATTTGGAAGTCGGATCTGATTCAGATACCGACCTCCCCCAATACACATGTGCCGGTACCATTCCGTATTCCTCTCTCCCACCCCAAGTTATGGTTAGAGAAAGCCTTATTTATCATGGGTTAGTTTAAACCTCAACGGGTAAAAACCAACAATCGCCAATGCTTATTTCTTATCTTTAACTCATTGAGCACTTAACTTAGTTAGCAACATTCTCAAGTCTCGTGGGTTAGTGTAAGATAAACACATTCACATCGAGAATAAGTGTAACCGGTTGCATGCCTTATCTTGTCTTAGTCGTAGCAAATAAACAGATATCACACAAGCCGAGGGACACCTCGTTAGCAAGCAGGTCACAAGAAGGACTGTACCGTTCACCGTCGACTGTTGTTTGTTTAACCTTCTTCGGGGTCCAAATCTCAAACCTAAAACATTCATTCATTTTTAGGTCATTAGTTATTTGCACCCTACTTAACTCACTTAGTCCCTAAGATTCCCATTCAATACTCTCTCAAGTCTTTGCCACTTAACTTACAACTTAACTTTAACATTAAAATTTATACTCAACTTAACTTAATCCCTTAAGTTCTTAGAGTCCTAATCATTACGACCCTACCAAAGGTATACCTTATTACCTAATACCATCCTTAGAATTCCAAATTTCTTTTTATTTTTTTATTTTTTTATTTTTAGGCTCGACCGAACTTCCGACCGACCTACCTAAGGTCGGTCCATTCCAGAACACATTACCGTTTGAAAATTCTACCCCGACCGACCTTGCAAGTCCGGTCCCAAGGTCGGTCCATTCCCGAGAGTTCCCCCCGTGGGAAATTTAAGCTCAACCGAACTTGCCAAGTCCGGTCCCATGTTCGGTCGATTCCAGAGACTTATTACCGTACAAAATTCTAGGCATGACCGACCTTGCAAGTCCGGTCCAAGGTCGGTCCAGAGACTTAATTCCTTCACAAAATACAAGCCCAACCGAATTGCAAGTCCGGTCCTATGTTCGATCGATTCCAGAAACTTTCTCCGGCAGTGTAAACTGAGCTCGACCGACCTTGCAGGTCCGGTCCTAAGGTCGGTCGGCTCCAGAACCTTGTTTCTAAATTCTCTTTTAACTTCAAACTTCTCCTCATATATCCTAATATGTTATGACCTCATTTGGGCACCTCAAATACACCTTAAGCCCTCCTCTAAACACATTTAAATCATTCACCAAGATCCACCTTAGCCATTATGCATTTTCCTTGTAATAATGCTAACACTTGTAATGTTTTCCACTAGGTTTTCTAGGTGGTGGTTCATACCTAATGTAACCACTATGCCAAATGTTTCCCCACCACTATAACATCATCTCCCAAGCATCTTTCACCATCTAAACTCTTTTATGCATTTACTTAAAGTTCCTTCACAAGCTTAAACTTCCATCCATCAACACATTATTTCCTTCCTAATTGTTCACCAACATTTGCCTAAGTCCTAAATACTCAAATACATTCTCTTGATTCCTAAATCCTTCCTAGCAATGCCTAAGTCATTATAACTCATTAAAACACTTTATCTCACCCCTTTTTCATCAAGACAACCTCTAAAACTTCCTAGTACTTTCTTAGTCATTAAATTCTCTTAGAACATCTTAACACCCAAGTTCTTCTTTTTCAATTTTGCCATGGGTTCTCTAGTATATATCACATCCTAACACTTGTTTTTTCTCCATCAATCACCCAAATTCTCATCACAACACCTTAACACACAATTTACACCACATCATCATATAGTGCATAAACTTAAATGCTTGGCACTTAGGCCCTTAAATGACAATAATCTTAACCACTGAATTTCCTCATATATTTGCCTTCAACCTGCGAATACACACAACAAGGCTCCCATTGAAATAAAATGCTTCTTGTAATTCACCTTGATGTTCTTAAACTATCTCTTTTTCTCATTTGCTCCTTAGTCACAAGTTCACAAACATAGTCATTGTTTCTCCTAGGTCATATATAACCCTTTTCTAATGTAAACTCTCTACTAAACTCATCTCATATCTAAATCCCATTCCCTAAACAATAAAACACCTTAAGGTAAGTAATTTACCTTGTTCTTTTACAAGCTTTAAAAGCTTTCTTCCTTAGGTTTTTCCTTACTCAATCTCGGTCACCAATATATATCTCCTTGCCAATGTTCTAACCAATATCCAATGACTCCAATGAGTACTAGATAATACATTAACCCTAAGGAACAAACCCTAGGTTAAAAATGTGCTTTAAGGTATTAAGGTGATTGTTTTAACCTTGGTTTCTCAAGACAAGCTTGGATATGAAGCAAGAAGGACCTCCTCAATCCTTTGAAGAGTAGAAAACAAGCTAGAACAAGGCATTAAAATGAAACCTCATGAGCATGTATTTTCGGTTATGAAGAAAAGTGATGGAAACCTAGATTTTCTTACACTTTCTTTACCTTAAGAGAATGGAGAAGCCAATGGAGTCTCCAAACTTGAATTTCCTCCTCTAATGGTGGTTTGACTTGGCACCAAAATGAAGCTCTTGGAGTTTTGAAAAGATAGGAAGGAAGAGCTTGAGCTAACTAAGAGATATATGTATTT